>OZ020174.1:130630-492884 GCA_963971145.1 Sussaba pulchella | reverse complement strand
AGAGAGACGTGCGATGATTGAACTCTGTGGATGTTTACTTTAGCGAGACGTGCCGTCTACAGTTTTTTCTTATCAGCAGTCGAACGGTCAACCCGATCGTACCAAATGGCTTTGAGCCCTCCCTTCATGAACCTCTTCTGGGAAATGGTGTTCTTAATATTCAGCGGTTATTTCAGCGGCACAATAATTCACTCGTACTTAATTTTCATCAATATTAAAAATTAACGCATATCTCTAGCAGTGGGCTTGGAGATGCAGACTTACTGTGCATGAGAGGTGGAGTGAGTGGGGGCTGTCAACGAGCAGCTCAACCCTCGCTGTTCCTCTTCACCATAGAAAATCTTTTGTTGTGTCCCCCGGATGGCCCGTGTCTCTTCGAATCTTCAGATTACGGGTCAGGAGTGATATGTCGGGATCTCTTGCCACAAATAAGTATTAACTCATAAAATACAGACAAACTTTAAATTTATTATGGTTTTAGGGTTTTTTACACAGCAGATGTTATTCTCAATGACTCGGATTAACACTTTATTATCGCGGTGCGACGTATCACGTTTACCGCGCCGCGGGTTTCTATTAGATATTTCTACTCGCGCTTTTAAAAAGTATCGATGAGGAAATTCTATCGCGGCACGGAAGTCTGATGATCAGAGGACCGTTCGACTTGATCTTTCGTTCAAGACTGACTGTTCGATGGCGAGCTTTCGGTTCTTCGAGGCCCGTCGTCGAAAAGCTGATTTTACAATTTTGTGGTCTGACCGTTGCCAGCCAATCGCATGATTCTTTGTTAGCACGGTCAGAGCACGGTCTTTCAAAAAGGATTCAATTGTTGTAACGGAGATCCGTATTTCCGTTACTTCGCGTAAGCGGTTTCGTTTTATTTTATTTTTTATAATTTCATCACTTAGCTGTCTGCAAAGGAAGTATCGTGTCTCCTTCCGTATCGTGTGACGTGGAGTCAGCGATGTTCGATCGTGAGAAACAATTATATCGTGAGAAACATATAATTGTTTCGTGAATTTATTTTTTATAAATTTATAATGACAAAATGTACTTGAAAATTGCGGGGCACAACATCCCCCCCCCCCTGAAAAGTAAAAATTTGGATATTGACAATGGACACAATTTTCACTTCGAATACATTTCTTATGTGCCCATGGAATTTTCGACTTGTTGGAGGGTGTCGGTTTATTTAATTTCGCGCAGCGGTAGTATTGGTTCAGCTGGTGTATTGTGTCACGGTTAGTTCGCACTTCGTCTTTGCGACGAGTTCTGTGTTGCTCCTCTTCTTGAGGGGCAACGGTCTCGAGGTTGATAGCGACAGTCGCGGCTGAAGGCTGCGGTGTCGTGCTTCTTTTGCGTATATGCAGCGTAGCTAACCAGTACTATCGCTGCGATGGTAAACATGACAGTAGTACCTATCGCGAGGGTACTATGGAATTTAATACGAAATTCTTGGCGTAATTTTTTCTCAATTTCTCGGGTTCGCTGTCCGAGTTCGCGTAACTTTGCGGGGCTTCGAATCACTACTAGTAGTTTCGCTATTTCCCCGTCGTTTTTCTAAATGGGCGCTTCCTTGTCCGCGTCCAAGGGGGTGAGATTGATGGGGGCAGATGATCCTCCTTGACCATCTCCGTGTATCTCCGACCCGTTGCGACGCTGAAGCCCCGGGCAGTTACCTTACATATTCCTATCAAAGCCATTATTCCTGTCCCTGTTAATTTTTCTTTTTTTTGTTTTTTTTTTGTTTCGTTATGACGTTTTCGCACGTTATCCCGGTCATTTCGATTTTCGGCGCCACGCGTAGCCATCTACCCGGTTGTAGCATGGTTATTTTAACTGTTACTTCTAAATTCGCGGCCCGTTTCTCACATCCGATTTCGCTATCGGGACGTATTTTCGCGTATGGTTGTGTTTCGCACGGCACTTAGTCGGTCAATGGTTGCACCGGCAACGCTGCGGAACACACGTGCAGATTTTTTTCGAATTTGCGTTTCGGAAGGTCGTTGTTCGACATCTGTATAAAATTTCGGTTAGCTGCTTTCGTCAGGTAACCTTATCCTAGCTGTCGGTGAGACTCTACGCCATTTTCTTGATGAGAGTTCTAGGGGTTTTCTCGTTTGTCTCGATATGTCTCGAGGTTTCGTTAAAAATGTCTATGGAAATATCTAGTGGAACCCTGTCCAGGAGATGGAGAAATATTTTTGTTTATTTCTTTTTATTTATTTTCTATTTTTGTTTATTTATTTATTTATTTATTTATTTATTTATTTATTTATTTATTTATATATATATTTTTTTTTTTAATGCTCTACGGCGAGCTTCAGCCGGTTGGCGTGTGCTTTTAATTTTTTTTTTCCTTTTTGTATTTCGTACGTAACCGGTGTGGGCTGTCCTATTATTAGATAAGGACCTGTCCACTTTGGTGTTAACTTTGCCGACCTTCCGCGTCGGATTGTTTCGTCGTTTAGGAGTACGCGGTCTCCAATGCGGAGCTCTGTCGGCTTCGTTCCCTTGTCATAAGAGAGTTTCGTTTTTTCTTTACCGCTCAGCAGTCGTTCCCTTGCAATGGTCCACGCAGCTCGTAATCTTCCGCGCAGTTCGCTCGCGTAGTCATCGTATGTGTAGGTGCTACGCGGCTCTTGTTTCACCGCGGTCGTTAGCTCGGCTTCACGGCCAAACACCAGCTCGTGCGGTGATAAGCCGGTCGCGGTGTGAGGGGTGGTGTTGTACGTAAACATCGCGTACGGGAGCCACTCATCCCAGTCACTCTGGTCTTCGTTGATGAAATGTCGAAGATACTCTGCGAGTGTGCGATGCGACCGCTCCAATGCCCCATTGCTTTCGGGATGGTATGCGGTCGTTTGTATTTTCTTTATGTGCAACAGCCTGCACACTTCTTTGAAAATGGTACTGAGGAAGTTGGTGCCCTGGTCGGAGAGAACGGTTTCGGGGGTTCCGTATCGGCATATGACTTCCTCGGTAAAAGCTTTAGCGATCGTATTAGCTTCTTGATTTGGTATAGCCATAGCTGCGCTATACTTGGTAAGTGCGTCCTGGAACGTCAGGACGTATTTATTTCCCCGAGATGTTTCGGGTAAGGGACCGACTATGTCAACCGCGGTTTTTCCGAAGGATCTTTCAGGAGTGTCCGTAATTATCATCGGTGCTCGCTCCTTTCTCCTAAGTTTATTCTTTTGGCATTTTAAACAGCGGGAAATATAATCCCCCACCTCCTCTCGGATTCCGGGCCATTCGTATTTGATTCGGATCCGAGAAAGAGTCCTTTTTAATCCTTGGCGTCCACCTAAAGGAGCATCGTGATATTCTCTAATGATAATCTTTCGTTCTGCGGGGCTGGGACAGGTTACGCTATTGTGGACGCTGCGCTTGTCTTCAATACAGCTGTCCTCGTCACTACTGTGTTCCGTCTCCGTATCGCTGTCCTCCCCGCTCTCCGCTTCCTCAGTCACGGGTAGCCGTCCGCTAACCGCTGCCCGGCGGCTCGAGCCGCTGGATCTCGCGCTCGCGACACCGCTGGTTTCGCTGTCGCACGGCGCGAGGCTTGCTTTCTCGCTCTTCTCGCCCGTTCCTTTCGCATGGCTGTCCGCGCTGTCCCCACTCGCGCCGCTCTCGGTTGCTATGGGGTACGGCGGATCGGTTGAGCGTGGGGCCACGCCGGGAGAGTTGTTTCTCTCTCTCTCCCGCGCAGTGTGCCCCTTCCTCTCCTTCTCTTGGCTTCTTGTCACCGCGCATATTCTGCTCAATGCGTCGGCGTTCGTGTTTTTCTTCCCCGCTTTATACTCTATATCGAATTCATGCTCGGATAATTTAATTTTCCAACGCATGAGTCGAGAGCCGGGGTCCTTTACACCGAATAGCCAAGTTAAGGGTTGGTGGTCTGTTACCGACTTGAAACGTGTACCGTAAACGTAAGGCCGGAACTGTGTAATTGCCCACACGATCGCGAGCAGTTCTTTCTCGGTCGTTGTGTAATTGAGCTCGGCCTTCGACAGAGTACGGCTCGCGTAACATATCGGAAGGTCGTCCCCGACCTTCCCTTGCGATAGTATCGCTCCGATGGCTTTGTCTGACGCATCGGTCGTTACTACAAATGGCTTACCGAAATCCGGGTATTGGAGTATCGGTGCCGTTGTCATTGCGGTTTTCAACTCCTCGAACGCGGCGTCTCGGACGGCAGTCCACGCGAATGCCTCATCCTTACGCACGAGTTCCGTGAGGGGTTTTGCAATGCTCGAAAAGTTTTTTATAAATTTTCGATAATATCCGGCCAACCCAAGGAAAGATTGTACTCCTTTAACGGTGGTTGGTATCGGAAAATTTTTTACAGCCGCGATTTTTTCGGGGTCTGCTTGTACGCCCTTTTCCGAAATTATGTGACCGAGGGAATGCGTTTCTTTTCGCATTAGTTGACATTTACTCGGTTGTAGGGCCAATTTCGCTTCTCGCAGGCGTTGAAAAACTTCTGCGAGGCGACTGTTGTGCTCCTGCAGGGTCTTACCGTGGATGATGATATCATCCAGGTAGACGTAGCATTTTATCCCGTCCAGTCCCGCTAGGACTGTATTCATCAGCCTTTGGAACGTCGGGGGAGCGTTTTTTAATCCGAAGGGCATTCGGTTGTATTCGAAATGCCCTTGCGGAGTCGAGGAGGCGATTTTTTCTTTATCTCTCTTAGCCATTGGAATTTGATGGAATCCCGATGCAAGATCGAGAGTAGAAAATACTTTGCCCTTCCCAGCTGGTCCAATATTTTGTTAATATTAGGCAGCGGGTACGAGTCTCCAATGGTCGCTTCGTTTAGTTTACGGAAGTCTACCACGACTCACATTCGTCGTTGCCCGTTGGCGTCAGCTTTCTTTGCCACAACCAGCAGTGGCGCGTTCCATTGACTTTTGCTCGGTTGTATGATGCCGTCGGACAACATTTCTTCCGTTTGTCGTTCTACTTCTTTTTTATGAGCTTCGGGAAGGCGATACATGTGTACTTTTGTCGGTAACGTACCTTCCTTCAAGAGGATGCAGTGTTCGACTTTGTCTGTACACGGAAGCACGTCTCCCGGAAGGTGGAATATGTCCTCGAATTTTTGTATTATTTCTTCGAGCGACGATAATTCCTCGGCGTTGAGGTGTGCGAGATCGAGTTCGTCTCGCAGTCGGTCGAGCCTCTCGACCCCTCTGCCCGCGCGCACAGTGCCTACGCTGAGCGACTCGGTCGCGTTATCACCTAGCGGCTCGAGTTGCACTACGGGTCGTAGCACTGTGTGCGCTTGGTCGCTGGTATTTACTATGCTAACGGCACAGCTGTTCCCTCTCGGTGGCGTTACACAGGCACCGACGAGAATTTCTTTTTCGATTTCGTATTTCTCCACGAAACCGATGGTTTTGCTCTTCGTTTTCCCGTGGACGATTGTTTCGCTCCGCGGGGGCAAAGTAACCCTCTCGGTTCCGTCTATCAGTGGCATGCTGTGTCCATATAATTTCAGAACCTCGCCACCGAGGATGTCGGCATGGTGTTCCCTTATGAAATCCATACCGAGAAGTCCGCTAACGCTCAACGGTACGTCGTCCTCGACGACGTAATACCAGTGTCGCACTGTGACCTCTGGTACTTCTATGATAACCTCTGCTTTGCATACCGGGTGGATAGTCCTTCCCGATACGCCCTTCAGGGTCACTTTTGTTTTTTCGATCGTCGTTTGGGGCAACAGGCAGTCTCGTTTGATGACGCAGCACTGAGCCCCGGTGTCGGCTTTCAGGGTTATTAGTCCGCTGGCCGAACTCGGAGACTCGATGTCGAAGTCGCTGCCCGACAACTCTGACGGGATTGAGACTTGCATGATTTGCATTTCCTCCGCTTCCGAGGCGTCTGGTGTCGACTCTTGGTCGCTTATTGATACTAGATTGATCGATAGCGAGCCCAACGTTGGCTTTGTCGACGTGTCATCTTGCCCCGTCTTTTGTTGGTTGTTCTGGTAATTCTTCTTGTTGTTATTTTGCGACTGTTGACCGTTTCCGTTGTTTCTTTGGTTACCTTGCGGGTTGTTCTGTTGACCGTTTTGACGATTGTTCTGTTGACCTCCGTTTTTCTCGTCTGCAATTCGCTTTCGACAATCTTTCCTCAGATGGCCCTTTTTCTGGCAGTAATGGCATACTATGTCCACCTGATGGAGCGTTTTGTTCTGATCCGCGACGGGGAGGCTGTTTCGTCCGGACTGCTTCGGACAATTTCTCGCGTAGTGGCCTCCGCTTCCGCAATGATAACAGGTTTTGTTGCCATTGCCGTTGTTATTGTTACCGTTGTTGTAGCTTCGGCGTTGGTTGCCGTTGTTTCTGTTGTTGTTGTTGTTGTTGTTGTTGATATTATTGTTGTAACTACGGCGTTGGTTGGCTCCTTGCGCTCCTCCGTTCCCTTTCGGTAACATCATCTCGCTTATTTCGATGGCTCTGACTACGGCTTCGTGTAGCGTCGTAAAATTTCGAGCACGCACGATCGTTTGCACTTGGCCATGTAGTCCATTCTCGAAGTTGGCCTGTGCACTCCGTCGGGTGATGGTTTGATCGTCCGCGCCTCACCAGGGGTTGATACTCCTTCACACAACTTTCCTATGAGGTCGACCGTCACCTGTTCTACCCTCGATGCGTACGTCGCGACACTTTCGCCCTGATTCTGCCGCAGGGAGTTGAACTCCAATTGTAGAGCTGCCAGTGACTTACGCTTTCCGTATAGCATCTTCAGCTGTGTCCTCAGTTCTTCAAGGGTTTTGATATTTTTATGTTTTAGGTCCTGCGACGGCCTCCCTGTAATATGCCCCGATATGACGAATTCTACGAAAACTTCGTGGTCTTCGTACGGAACTCGGTCGTGCGCAGCTTGGCAAGCGCGTAGAAATTGGTCCAATTCGTCAGGACCTCCTCCGGAAAATTTCGGGACCTGTTTCATTGCCATCCCGAGTTCCACGGTCCGTCGTTCGCCCGGGAATCCGGTCTGTCGGCGGTTCCACGGTCTCGACGTCCTCTCTTCCGATAGTCTTTCTTCTACTCGTTCTAATCGGTACCTTAATTCGGCATTCTGTTCTTCAAGGACCCTAATTAATTCGTAGGGTTCGGCGTCGACGCCCTGAAGTGTCTCAGCCAGGTCGCGTCGAGTTGATCTCGGGGTGTCGCGGACGCGTCGATGCATGTCGACGTTCAGTGTGTCGCGAGACATTCGACCCGGATCCCTACCGTCATCGTCGTTGACTCTTCGCGTTTTCGGTATTGCCCCGAGATCGGGCGCGACTGGCCGTACGGTGGTGTTCACTGGCGGAAGACCCGAGGCCTCATCACGGAGGCGCAAGAACTCTTCGTCGATCATTTCGCCCGTGACACAACGTCGCGCCCGGCGGCGCAGCTCTCGGTAAGGGTTACTCGTCTCCAGGAAATCCGTACCGCGCCTCTCATTTACCCCAATCTGCCGGAAACTTTCCGACATCGCGGTCTGGCGAGCTTGGGGCAAGCGCCGCGCCGGCGACAGGGTGTTTAGCGCTTCGTTTGTGCGAAATGTGATATCGCCAAGCGCAGCATCCAGCCCGGCCGCTGCTCCTACCGCTTGCCTGGGCAAGGTCGAGTCAAAAAAATGCGCGAGTCGCGGGTCATTTTTCCTGTTGTTTTCCATATTTTATTTATTTAATTTTTTCTCAAGCTTCTATTTTACGTTTACCTAATCCTCTACCTCTCGCCTGATTCGATTATTTCGCGTTTTTATTTGTTGAGAAAATTTTTTCAATTTATTTTCGATCGTAAGTCAATAGAACGAAAATTTGTTGTTTTATTAATTCTTGCTGAATTTAATTTAATTTTGTTCGAAGCGTTTGTCAGGTGCCACGCTGCGTGGGCTTTTCTCCCTCGCGTATTATTACAACGATTGCCGCGTAAACAGTTTATCTTTTCTGTCACGGTTAATACCAATCCGAAATATTGTATTACAAATCTTTCTTTTACTAAATCTTCGTGGACATCGGAATAAATTATGAACTGGCTTTGATAGGTTTATATGATAAGATTAGGTACTGCCACTTACAGGTGGATAATCCCTGATGATCCTTGAAACGGTCGGCCTTGATCCATTCCGCTGCGTTTCAGGTTGATGATCCCTGTTGATCCTTGAAACGGTCGGCCGTGGTTCCTTCCGCTGCGTTTCCTTGAGCCCCCTGGTGTCCGGTTCGTCCTTGTCCTTGACCCTCCGAAGTATGCTTCTTGGGCGGCTCGGCTATCTCACTACGGCAGATACCACTGCGCGGTAGGAGAACCAGGCTGTACCGCGACGACTGCGTGTCGCGTAGAGCACTGGACTTTCGCACACGACTCTGCACCGATTGCACTATTGCGTCACAATAGTGTGGCCGCTGCACCCAGATAAATTCTCGCGATGTGCACTTCCGGAATTTAACCCCGGGTCTCGTGCAGGCACTGTTGATTTACTATCACTGCACCGCACGACCAGGTAAAATGCCTCGACAGCTTCGGTGTCAGGATTTTGACACTGGTACCCCACGCGCACCGCAACTACTGTTCTGATTCGGTGCCGTGTAACCGGATAAAAATTTAACGTTCACTTTTCGGAAAATTTCTTATCGCGATTCTAATTTATTGCAGACTACGTCGATAGTTTATATCACGATTCCGCCTTTCAGGCGAATTCCACGACGACTGCGTGTCGGGAACTTCGACGCTGGGGATACTTTGCGAGCGTAGACAAACTCGTCAAGCTCGGGTCCGCGTGGCTGTGTGAAGCCATCCTATATTGAATGCGTATCGAAGGGTTCGAAAACGCACTGATTTTAGAGTTATTATGGCAAATCCCACCGCTGCCACCAATGTTGTGTCCCCCGGATGGCCCGTGTCTCTTCGAATCTTCAGATTACGGGTCAGGAGGGATATGTCGGGATCTCTTGCCACAAATAAGTATTAACTCATAAAATACAGACACGCTTTGAATTTATTATGGTTTTAGGGTTTTTTACACAGCAGATGTTATTCTCAATGACTCGGATTAACACTTTATTATCGCGGTGCGACGTATCACGCTTACCGCGCCGCGGGTTTCTATTAGATATTTCTACTCGCGCTTTTAAAAAGTATCGATGAGGAAATTCTATCGCGGCACGGGAGTCTGATGATCAGAGGGCCGTTCGACTTGATCTTTCGTTCAAGATGGACTTTTCGATGGCGAGCTTTCGGTTCTTCGAGGCTCGTTGTCGAAAAGCTGATTTTACAATTTTGTGGTCTGACCGTTGCCAGCCAATCGCATGATTCTTTGTCAGCACGGTCAGAGCACGGTCTTTCGAAAAGGATTCAATTGTTGTAACGGAGATCCGTATTTCCGTTACTTCGCGTAAGCGGTTTCGTTTTATTTTATTCTTTATAATTTTATCATTTTGCTGTCTGCATAGGAAGTATCGTGTCTCCTTCCGTATCGCCTGACGTGGAGTCAGCGATGTTCGATCGTGAGAAACAATTATATCGTGAGAAACATATAATTGTTTCGTGAATTTATTTTTTATAAATTTATAATGACAAAATGTACTTGAAAATTGCGGGGCACAACACTTTTTACCATGCAAATATTATCTAATTTTGAGACCCGCATCAATAGTAATATAGACAAGTCTGATTGATCGATCTAGGAATTATTGAAACGCTTGTCCACTAAACAGAGCTGCAGGGGCCGAGAAATCTGCATGCAACGCTTCTTGCTTCACGTCAGCGGTATGCATGATAATCTTATCATTCCATTTAATTTGGTAGTTGTAACATGATATGGTTTTTATATGAATACTATAGACGGATCTCACTTTTATTATTTGGAGGTCCATTGAATCATTGCGTGTGTGTTTTGTTTATGCCTAACAAGTCCACAGAATCATTCCATGTGCTTTTGTGGGTTCTGTTTATGCTCAACAGGTCCATTGCATCTATGCATGAGCGTGTGTGTGTGTTTGTGTGTTTTGTTTATGCCCAAGAGATATTGTATCCCGAAACAAGGAGCCTATGTCTTTCTTCAACTCCCCACCAATCTTTGAAAGAAAATTCCCAATAAGGTTCGGAGAGAGTTCGAAGAGCATCAGAGCTCAGTTCTAGTTCGAGCGTTCGTGAATTTTTTGAGGGTTTTTTCGAGCTAAGTACAATGGCATTCAACTATTGGAGCATTTACGTTCTAGTGATATTTCTGTTAAAGATCAATCCGAGTCTTCGGAGAAGATGAAACATCATCAATTTTGATATACTGCGCGAAATGTCGCGTGTATCAGAGCTGTGGAAAGTACGGGGTGTATTATGTTTGGCTACATATAATGATATTCTCTATGCATGTGAAAAAGGATTGTTCTCAAATATCGATCTATTAAATTCATTGGTGCGAGTTCTCCGAATGTGTAATTGGCAACACAAGCCAGAATTTGCCCGGATCTTTGCTCAACGTGGTAAGTTTTATTTTCATTGATTAATTTTACATATTAATTGAAGGCGGGGATGGAGAGGGGGAGAGAGAGAGAGAGAGAGAGAGAGAGAGAGAGAGAGAGACAGAGAGAGAGAGGGGGGGAAGAGAGCGCGTGCGAGAGCTTAAGGTGAGTTCAACGATGGCATAAGACAGACAGCTGAACAAAAGTAACATAGAGCTAGAGGGCGAGAATGATGGTATAAGACAGAGAGAGAGCGAGCGAGGGCGAGCGTGCAGATGCGTGAGAGGGAAAGAGATTGATTGATTAATTTGTATTTATTATCTTCTATCTTCTATTTTCTATCTATCTATCTATCTATATATGGGGTATTCCTGGGAATTTCGGCAACTTCGGACAGTTGGGTCGAAATTTTTGCCCCCCATTTTTTTCCATTAATATGTGTTCAAAATAAAGAGACACCTATTTCGGCGTTTTTTATTTTGAGCCCCCACTTTTGAAATACAGTCAAATGAAGTTTTTGAAGTATTGACCACATTCGGTCATTCAAATCGATATATCTCAGCAACGGTTAGTGATAACTCAAAAAACCACAGGTGTTTTTTTTTCGTTTTTGAACGCTTTATACATTGAAAACATTGACGATTATGTTGCACAAATTCAACAATTATTTATAAACAATTCAAAATTAAAAATGAAATACAACAAAAAATGTACCCTTAATTTTTGAAATGTATTTTTTTTTAAATTCCTTGAACAAAAACGAAAATTTAGCCACCTTGAACTTTTTGGGCCGACGCTTCGTTCGGAAGTTATAGATTTTTTTGTCACAAAAAACCCGTAAATTTACGTATTTTATGAGTAAAAATTTGCATGAAAAAAAAAGTACCCTTAATTATTGAAATTGATTTTTTTTCAAATTCCTTGGACGAAAAGAAAAATTTTGAGACCCGGCCGGACTTGGGCCGACGTTTCGTTCGAAAGTTATAGCTTTTTTTGTCATAAAAAACCGGTAAATATACGTATTTTATTAGTAAAAAATTGCATGAAGAAAAAAGTACCCTTAATTATTGAAATTGATTTTTTTTCAAATTCCTTGGACTAAAAGAAAAATGTTGAGACCCGGCCGGACTTGGGCCGACGTTTCGTTCGAAAGTTATAGCTTTTATTCTTAACAACCGGGTAAACATTTACGGGTTTTTTGTGACAAAAAAATCTATAACTCCCGAACGAAGCGTCGGCCCAAAAAGTTCAAGGTGGCTAAATTTTCGTTTTTGTTCAAGGAATTTTAAAAAAAATACATTTCAAAAATTAAGGGTACATTTTTTGTTGTATTTCATTTTTAATTTTGAATTGTTTATAAATAATTGTTGAATTTGTGCAACATAATCGTCAATGTTTTCAACGTATAAAGCGTTCAAAAACGAAAAAAAACACCTGTGGTTTTTTGAGTTATCACTAACCGTTGCTGAGATATATCGATTTGAATGACCGAATGTGGTCAATACTTCAAAAACTTCATTTGACTGTATTTCAAAAGTGGGGGCTCAAAATAAAAAACGCCGAAATAGGTGTCTCTTTATTTTGAACACATATTAATGAAAAAAAATGGGGGGCAAAAATTTCGACCCAACTGTCCGAAGTTGCCGAAATTCCCAGGAATACCCCATATATAAAACTGTTCCGTGACTGACTGACTGACTGACAGACAACGCACAGCCTAAACCGCTGAAGATAAAAACATGAAATTTGGAACATATGTTCCTTAGAGGATGTAGAGGTCCACTAAGAAAGGATTTTTCAAAAATCAACCCCTAAGGGGGTGAAATGGGGTGTAGGTGTTTCTAACCATTGTGACTGTATCTCCGGAACGGCAATAGATAGAGAGGTAAAATTTTGCATGGTGGTTCGGCTCATACAGTAGGTGCTCAATGAGAAAGGATTTTTCAAAAATCAACCCCTAAGGGGGTGGAATGGGTTGTGGGCGTTCGTAACTATTGTTACTGTATCTCCGGAACGGTAATAGCAAGAGAGTTGAAATTTTACATGGAGGTTTGGGTAACACAGTAGATGCTCAACGAAAAAGAATTTTTTGAAAATCAACCCCTAAGGGGGTGAAATGGGTTATGGGGGTGCGTTAACATTGTTACTGTATCTCTGAAATGGCGATAGATAGAGAGTCGAAATTTTGCGTGGTGGTTCGGCTCATACAGTAGGTGCTCACTTGGAAAGGATTTTTTTAAAATCAACCCCTAAGAGGGTGGAATGGGTTGTGGGCGTTTGTAACCATTGTTACTGTATCTCTGGAACGGTAATAGATAGAGAGTTGAAATTTTACATGGAGGTTTGGGTAACACAGTAGATGCTCAACGGAAAAGGATTTTTCAAAAATCAACCCCTAAGGGGGTGAAATGGGTTATAGGTGTGCGTTATCATTGTTACTGTATCTCTGGAATGGCAATGGATAGAGAGGTGAAATTTTGCGTGGTGGTTCGGCTCATACAGTAGGTGCTCACTGAAAAAGGATTTTTCAAAAATCAACCCCTAAGGGGGTGGAATGGGTTGTGGGCGTTCGTAACCATTGTTACTGTATCTCTGGAACGGTAATAGATAGAGAGTTGAAATTTTACATGGAGGTTTGGGTAACACAGTAGATGCTCAACGAAAAAGGATTTTTCCAAAACCAGCCCCTAAGGGGGTGAAATGGGTTGTGGGTGTGCGTTAACATTGTTACTGTATCTCTGAAATGACGATAGATAGAGAGTCGAAATTTTGCATGGTGGTTCGGGTCACGAAGCAGGTGCTCACTTAGACAGGATTCTCGAAACTCAACCCCTAAGGGGGTAGAATAGGGTGTGGGCGTTCGTAACCGTTGTTACTGTATCTCTGGAACGGCAATAGATAGATAGCTTGAATCTTACATGTAAGTTCGGGTTATCTATCTATCTATCTATCTTCTATCTATCTATCTTCTATCTTCTATCTTCTATCTATCTATCTATCTATCTATCTATCTATCTTCTATCTATATATATAAAACTGTTCCGTGACTGACTGACTGACTGACAGACAACGCACAGCCTAAACCGCTGAAGATAAAAACATGAAATTTGGAACATATGTTCCTTAGAGGATGTAGAGGTCCACTAAGAAAGGATTTTTCAAAAATCAACCCCTAAGGGGGTGAAATGGGGTGTAGGCGTTTCTAACCATTGTGACTGTATCTCCGGAACGGCAATAGATAGAGAGGTAAAATTTAGCATGGTGGTTCGGCTCATACAGTAGGTGCTCAATGAAAAAGGATTTTTCAAAAATCAACCCCTAAGGGGGTGGAATGGGTTGTGGGCGTTCGTAACTATTGTTACTGTATCTCCGGAACGGTAATAGCAAGAGAGTTGAAATTTTACATGGAGGTTTGGGTAACACAGTAGATGCTCAACGAAAAAGAATTTTTTGAAAATCAACCCCTAAGGGGGTGGAATGGGTTGTGGGCGTTTGTAACCATTGTTACTGTATCTCTGGAACGGTAATAGATAGAGAGTTTAAATTTTACATGGAGGATTGGGTAACACAGTAGATGCTCAACGGAAAAAGATTTTTCAAAAATCAACCCCTAAGGGGGTGGAATGGGTTGTGGGCGTTTGTAACCATTGTTACTGTATCTCTGGAACGGCAATAGATAGATAGCTTGAATCTTACATGTAAGTTCGGGTTACACAATAGGTGCTTACTAAGAAACGGATTTTCGAAAATAAAATCCTGAGGGAGTAAAATGGGGTTGTAAACGTTTGTTCGGAAAATTGTATTCTCAGCGTCTCCTCTCTGTGCGGATCTTCCTATACTGTCTCTGTCTTATGGTTTTCGTATTGTGGTTCGACGGGAATCGACGGGGGGTGGGGGGCGAAGGGCGGGTCGGCGGGGCAACTGGAGGGGGGGGGGGGGGGGTAGACGTATCGGTCGTCCGTTCAAAACCGAAATCTACGCGGACGAAGTCGCGGGTAAAAGCTATCTATATATATATCTTATATCTATCTATCTTCTATCTTCTATATATGGGTCATTCTTTTAAAACCCGACACACTTGTGGACCTCATAGTGATCGATCGCCTTGTAACTTTGATATTTATTTATGTATGTCAAACAGAAGACACTCAATTTTTTTCAGATTTTTCAAATGACATTTATGTCCCATGAAGGTCATTGATCTTTTGGCATTTTTTCAAATTTTAACTTATAAATGGATTTTTTCTGCATATCGACGTGGAAAAGAAAATTCCGGACAGAATAGTTTTTTTGTAAAAAATCCTCAGCTTTTCAATGAAAATATTGTCGATCCAATTCGTTTTCAGAAAAACACTGAAAAACGCGAAAACAAATTGAAAAGTCTTTTTTCGTGACAAGCCTTAAGGTTAAGATCAACAAAAATATTTTTTTCGGATTCCTTGGGGTGTTTTACCTATTTGGTGAAGTTTTTAGACTGGGGTAAGCAACTGGGGCACTGCAGCAATAGTTTTGGTAACAAAAACGAGAATGACAAAAAAAGCAAAAATCTCTTTATTTGTCTTATAATGTGTATAAATAGATTTTTCTCACTGTTTCAGCATTTTAACAGTGGAAAAGTGTATAGACGTCGAACATTTACTCGCCTGAACGTAACCTACTTGTGAAGTGCATAATACTATTTTGTGATAGTTTTAAGTGCCTTTGTCAGTGATCGCTTGAGAAAACCGTGCTTCGAGGAAATTCGTTGTACTATCATATACATCCTTTCCGACGAAAACGAAATCGATGTTGTCGAAAGTATTAGATGCCCACTCGAACAAATCAGAGGATGTCAAAATTTGCGTCCCTGTGCCCATTTGCAAGCTGGCTCGTGCTGCGTGACGTTTCACTGTGCCAGCCAGTCCGTCACAGGGCCCTTTCCCGTGTGTAGTCGCAAAAAATGCCATTCTGCTTGAACTCCGAAATCAAAACCGTAGTAACACAAATTCACGAAGGCCTTTTTGTTCTTGAATCGTTGCGGTGCACCATCCGCAAAATAGAAAAGTTTTTCAACCACATGAATTTGGATTTCAAAATCAGATCTCAACGATCCCGATTGGCCATACAAACTGGCTTCACTATTTTGATTGAATGACTTCATATTTTGATTATCGACGTATCACTTCTTTTTTGAAAAGAGTAATCACATACAAATAAAGCGATTTTTAAACATGATAAAATTTGCGTAACTTTTTTTTTCATTCTCGTTTTTTGACCAAAACTATTGCTGCAGTGCCCCAGTTGCTTACCCCAGTCTAAAAACTTCACTAAACACGTAAAACACCCCAAGGAATCCGAAAAAAATACTTTTGTTGATCTAAACCTTAAGGCTTGTCACGAAAAACGACTTTTTAATTTGTTTTCGCATTTTTCAGTGTTTTTCTGAAAACGAATTGGATCGACAATATTTTCATTGAAAAGCTGAGGATTTTTTACAAAAAAAACTATTCTGTCCAGAATTTTCTTTTCCACGATTATATGCAGAAAAAATTCATTTATAAGTTAAAATTTGAAAAAATGCCAAAAGATCAATGACCTTTATGGGACATAAATGTCATTTGAAAAATCTGAAAAAAATTGAGTGTCCTCTGTTTGACATATATAAATGAATGTCAAAGTTACAAGGCGATCGAGCACTATGAGGTCCACAAGTGTGTCGGGTTTTAAAAGAATGACCCATATATAAAACTGTTCAGTGACTGACTGACTGACTGACAGACAACGCACAGCCTAAACCGCTGAAGATAAAAACATGAAATTTGGAACATATGTTCCTTAGAGGATGTAGAGGTCCACTAAGAAAGGATTTTTTAAAAATCAACCCCTAAGGGGGTGAAATGGGGTGTAGGCGTTTCTAACCATTGTGACTGTATCTCCGGAACGGCAATAGATAGAGAGGTAAAATTTTGCATGGTGGTTCGGCTCATACAGTAGGTGCTCAATGAAAAAGGATTTTTCAATAATCAACCCCTAAGGGAGTGGAATGGGTTGTGGGCGTTCGTAACTATTGTTACTGTATCTCCGGAACGGTAATAGCAAGAGTGTTGAAATTTTACATGGAGGTTTGGGTAACACAGTAGATGCTCAACGAAAAAGAATTTTTTGAAAATCAACCCCTAAGGGGGTGAAATGGGTTATGGGGGTGCGTTAACATTGTTACTGTATCTCTGAAATGGCGATAGATAGAGAGTCGAAATTTTGCGTGGCGGTTCGGCTCATACAGTAGGTGCTCACATGGAAAGGATTTTTTTAAAATCAACCCCTAAGAGGGTGGAATGGGTTGTGGGCGTTTGTAACCATTGTTACTGTATCTCTGGAACGGTAATAGATAGAGAGTTGAAATTTTACATGGAGGTTTGGGTAACACAGTAGATGCTCAACGGAAAAGGATTTTTCAAAAATCAACCCCTAAGGGGGTGAAATGGGTATGGGTGTGCGTTATCATTGTTACTGTATCTCTGGAATGGCAATGGATAGAGAGGTGAAATTTTGCATGGTGGTTCGGCTCATACAGTAGGTGCTCACTGAAAAAGGATTTTTCAAAAATCAACCCCTAAGGGGGTGGAATGGGTTGTGGGCGTTCGTAACCATTGTTACTGTATCTCTGGAACGGTAATAGATAGAGAGTTTAAATTTTACATGGAGGTTTGGGTAACACAGTAGATGCTCAACGAAAAAGGATTTTTCCAAAACCAGCCCCTAAGGGGGTGAAATGGGTTGTGGGTGTGCGTTAACATTGTTACTGTAGCTCTGAAATGACGATAGATAGAGAGTCAAAATTTTGCATGGTGGTTCGGGTCACGAAGCAGGTGCTCACTTAGACAGGATTTTCGAAACTCAACCCCTAAGGGGGTAGAATAGGGTGTGGGCGTTCGTAACCGTTGTTACTGTATCTCTGGAACGGCAATAGATAGATAGCTTGAATCTTACATGTAAGTTCGGGTTATCTATCTATCTATCTATCTTCTATCTATCTATCTTCTATCTTCTATCTTCTATCTTCTATCTTCTATCTTCTATCTTCTATCTTCTATCTTCTATCTTCTATCTTCTATCTTCTATCTTCTATCTTCTATATATATATAAAACTGTTCCGTGACGGACTGACTGACTGACTGACAGACAACGCACAGCCTAAACCGCTGAAGATAAAAACATGAAATTTGGAACATATGTTCCTTAGAGGATGTAGAGGTCCACTAAGGAAGGATTTTTTCAAAATCAACCCCTAAGGGGGTGAAATGGGGTGTATACGTTTGTAACCATTGTGACTGTATCTCCGGAACGGCAATAGATAGAGAGGTGAAATTTTGCATGGTGGTTCGGCTCATACAGTAGGTGCTCACTGAAAAAGGATTTTCCAAAAATCAACCCCTAAGGGGGTGGAACTGGTTGTGGGCGTTTGTAACCATTGTTACTGTATCTCTGGAACGGTAATAGAAAGAGAGTTGAAATTTTACATGGAGGTTTGGGTAACACAGTAGATGCTCAACGAAAAAGAATTTTTCGAAAATCAACCCCTAAGTGGGTGAAATGGGTTGTGGGTGTGCGTTAACATTGTTACTGTATCTCTGAAATGGCGATAGATAGAGAGTCGAAATTTTGCATGGTGGTTCGGGTCATACAGTAGGTGCTCACTTGGAAAGGTTTTTTTTAAATCAACCCCTAAGAGGGTGGAATGGGTTGTGGGCGTTTGTAACCATTGTTACTGTATCTCTGGAACGGTAATAGATAGATAGCTCGAATCTTACATGTAAGTTCGGGTTACACAATAGGTGCTTACTAAGAAAGGATTTTTCGAAAATAAAATCCTGAGGGAGTAAAATGGGGTTGTAAACGTTTGTTCGGAAAATTGTATTCTCAGCGTCTCCTCTGTGTGCGGATCTTCGTATACTGTCTCTGTCTTATGGTTTTCGTATTGTGGTTCGACGGGAATCGACGGGGGGTGGGGGGCGAAGGGGGGGTCGGAGGGGCAACGGGAGGAGGGGGGTAGACGTATTGGTCGTCGGTTCAAAACCGAAATCTACGCGGACGAAGTCGCGGGTAAAAGCTAGTACCTTAGTAAAACTTTCAGGCAATGTAGATTATATGGATTGCGATTACAACGATAATATATAAATTAAATAAAGTAAAACAAAATAAAGCAAATTTTCGAATTTGTCACGAACTGACTAACTGAGAGAGAGAGAGAGAGAGTAAGAGTGAGTGTGAGTTGTGTTTATTATGCCATAGTATAACTTTAGGCAAGTATTCACAAGCTGTTATAAATTCGACTTAAAATAAGGTAACATGAAATGATAATTAGTTTTAAAATTAGATAAAAACGGAGATAAAAACGGAGCTAAAAAATAAAATGATTTGACTTAAAATTAGATAACATATAATAAAGTAGACTTGTGTTACAATAAAACGGTGTTTGAGTAACATTTCACGTATAATATTGTAATGATTAAAACAATTAGTAATAAGTTTTACCATGCGAAGTAATTGTAACTGTAATGTAGTCTTTTGAAGCAATTTGAGTAACAAGGCGATGTCGGCGTAGCAGAGATTCATTTTCGAGTAAGTGGTCTATAAATCTTTACTTCTGTTCTTCTTGGGCTAGCAAGTGCGGTCGTAGTTTGATTTTGAAAAGTTTTATAGGTGTGGTCGACACTACGCTCGATGGCAACGAATTCCAAAAATACACGCCTGCTAAATGAAATGATTTTCGATAGGCCTCTGTTCTGTGGCATGGGATCTTGAACGTGTGCGAGGTCGTTACTCTCGATGATCTTCTAGTCGTTTCATCTGGTCTGTCAAAAATATCAAGTATATACGTAGGAGAGATATTATGGAAAACTTTATAGACTTCTATTCCCAGGAAGTATAATCGTCGACTTTTCACTGACAACCATTGTAACCGTTGACGATAAGGTGTAATATGTTCATCTCGCTTAAGATTAAAGATAAACCGTATCCCACAGTTGACAAGTCTCTGTAGTTTATTATTTAGTTCTTCGGTTAGATCGTTATAGACTAGGCAACAGTAATCTAGTGCAGGCCAAACTAAGGTGGTTACTAGTTGTACTCGTAGCTCATGAGACAATGAATTCCGACGGTGCTTAAGTTTGAAAAGAGTTAAGTGCACTCTTTTCACTATTTGATTGACGTGTTTGTCCCACGATAAGTCTGAACGGAAGATAACTCCTAGGTTTCGAGCTTCAGAGACGTACGGAATCGAGGTACCGTTTATTGATATCATCGGTAGGTCTGATAGATTTATTTGGCTGATTTGTGCTTTGCTTTCAAGGATGAGGACTTTCGACTTGGCTATGTTAAGGGAGAGTTTGTTTATGTTTGCAAATTCAGAAATGATGCCTACATCATACGTAATTGATTGAAGAGTACGATTTAGGTGACTAAGAGGACTACTCAAATAAATTTGCGTATCGTCGGCAAATACCATGTGTTGTGAAAAACGTAGTGAAGTACTAATGTCGTTGATAAACAGGGAAAATAAAAGTGGACCGAGCTCTGAACCTTGGGGTACGCCCATGGTCGTTTGTAACCAGCTTGAGTGTGTGCCATCAGCGTTGATGACTGCTTGAGAGCGTCCTGTTAGGTAGTTAAAAGTGAATGTTAATGCTAGATCGGAAAAACCCATCTTACGAAGTTTCATAAGAAGTCTACTGTGGGATACGGTGTCGAATGCCTCACTAAAGTCAAAAAGCACCAATATCGTGACCATTATTTTGTCAATGTTGAGTTTTGCTTCGTGACAAATCCGCAAGAGTGCAGTTTGCGTGGAATACGCGTGCCGATAACCAGATTGACGTTGATCGAGTGTGTGGTTTGTGTTAAGAAAATCAGTGATTTGGCGGTGAATTATTCTTTCGAATACTTTAGAGCATTCACAGAGATTGGCGATTGGTCTTGTGTCGGAGGGAGAGTTTGGCGTTTTAATTTTAGATAGCGGTCGTATGAAGGCTCGTTTCCATGTGTTGGGGAAATACGCTTGATTGATACAGCTATTGAAGAGTTGCGTGAGGAGTTTTCCCGTTAGAGGTTGAGCTTTGATGATCGAAAATAGGAGTATGTGGTCAGGGCCGGATGCAAAGGATTTGGTGGATAAATTTGTTGTGAGTGAAAGAACAGTGTTCAATGATATTGGCAAAAAATTAAATTCATATTCTGTTTGAGGTAAAGATGAGATAATGTTCGTGAGATCTGAGGTTGTACAAGCTGGCGAACAGTTTGATATGGAGGCGTAATAGGTATTCAGCTCCTCTGCTGAGAAGACATTTAAAGGAGATATAAACGGTGAGTCAATGAGCCCCAAATTTGCTAGCTCTCGCCATAACTTGGACAGATCGGATATTTCTGTGAGCTTACGAAGGTGGTACTGTTCTTTAGCTTGTTTCATTTCTAGTGTCAATTCATTTCTATACAATCTGTAAATGGCGAGTTCGAGGATGTTTCGTGATCTTCGTGCTGTGTTATAAAGTTTGTTTCTGCGTTTGATTTTCTCTTTAAGAACTAATGTGAGCCATGGTATTGGTGGATTGGTGACGTGAAATGTATGCTGTGGGGCATGGAGATGTAAGGAAGAAGCAACCGCATTACTGATTTCGGTGCAGAAATTTTCAATATCGAGGTAGTTACTTAAAGTTTGTTGCGATGATAATGTGTGGAAGGTGCTAATCTTTGATTCGAGTGTGGCGCCATATAAAGTTTCATTGAAATTTTTATAATTTCGCCGAACTGGTATTCGGTCTCCGAAGGTGGGAGTTTGAAATAAGTATGTTAACTGGGTTAGGTCGTGGCCGTTTATAAAGGGCGTATCGGATTTTTGATAAGATATTACTTTGTTAATATTATCTACGAGAAAAATATCTAACCACGAATCAGAGTGACTCGTGTGATAAGTTGGTTCTGATGGAACGATGTCGACCGATAGAAAAGATGCCACGTCTCTAAGGTGATTCGATTCATAATTGTTCATAAGTAAATTGCAATTTAAATCACCTGTTATGATATTGTCTTTATAATTGTGCGAGTTATTTGTTAGTGTTTCTACGAAATCGTTTAGATTCTTTCCTTTTGGCCGTCTGTACATTGCTGTGAAAAGGAGCGGATGCATGTTCTTTCCTCGAACGTCTAAGACGATGAACTCGGGTGCGTTTGAGAAGTTGCTAGGCGAGGTGGCTAGAACTTTAACAACCATAGACTCGTGAATATAGCATGCAACGCCACCACCTTTTTTCCCTCTCTGTCTGCTCTGACAATATGATAACCGTGAATTCTTACAAGATCGTCAGAGATATGTTGGTGAAGCCATGATTCGGAGATCGCGACGATGTGATAACGATTTTTAACTACGCATGCCTCGATCTGTTCGAAATGGGCTATGAGAGAATTCGCGTTGAAATGCACTATTTTTATTTCTTGTTTGACATTTACATTTTCACGAACTCAGGACTCGTCGCTACCCTCTCGGCGTTATTTAAGTTTGTTAATCTCGTTTTCACACGTAATTATACTTGGTGGTTCGCCACTGATCTTTCGCACAAGAATCTGCCCATTCCTGGTCCAGACATATTTATGCGACGTTAGTTTAGATTTTGCTTTTACTTTGCGTAGTAGTTGGTACGTCGCTGTTGGGAGCATTTCATTGAGGTAGATACGTCCAGAGTCGGTGCAAGACAATACTTCGGCTACCGTAAGTTCGCGCTTTCTTTTCATTACTTTAAGTATGTAGCCGCGGGTTTCGTGGGACTTAAGTGCAATAATTATTGACCTGCGAGGAGACGAAACATGACTAGTTTGTGGTGTGCTGTTATTTACTGCGAGAGTCGTTACTGGATTGGCGCTTGTGATGAGTCTTTTCGAGATCTCGCGAATTTCTAGTATATCTGATGCAAGTTCGTGGATACCGAGTGCATGAAAAACTTTTTCAACAAGAATTTTTGGTGAATCGTTACGAGATATTTCGCCTGGAACGATTATTTTCGCGGTGCGTGGAACTAGAACTGTCGAGGCTGAATCGGTGTTGGAAGCAGTTGAAGACTGTGCTTTTAATTTTTCAAGCTCACGCGAGGTGGTAGTGAGTTTATTTTCTAAGCCTACGACGCGAGATTCGAGGTCTTCTATTTTCTTGGTAAAGTCAGGAATTTTATGAAGTCCTTCGGATATTTCGGTATTCATTCGTATTTGATTTTCAATAAATGTTGTGAGCGTCGTATTAGATCGATTTTGATTTTCCATAAATGTAGTCAGCGTTGTGTTCATACGGTTTTGATTATCCATAAATGTCGCTAGAGTCGTAAGTACTGAATTTAACTGGGTTGTTACGGCATTATCTACAGTCGGTCGGGTGGTAAGGGTTAGGGTTTGTGATTGCGACGCGTCGGTACGAGTTGGAAGCGGGCTCCTCGGCGTTAAGTTTGACGTATTGAAAGCGGATGGGTCACCCGAAGAATCATTAGATACGTTAAACATTATCGATAAGTTACGTACACAACAAGTGCGTGCTGTGTTAAATTTAATATAGGCTCTGGCACAGCCTGGATGGTAGTCCAAATGACAGGTTTGGCACGTCGAGCAATTACCGGCAATTTTTTTCTTACACTTACCACATGTTACCGGTGGCATACGGTCGTTGTGTACAAACTTTGAGTAAGGTGTCAGAAAAGAGACGAGAGGTGCGTTGTGGTCGTGCGATAATACGGATTTTCGGTGCTGTTGGTATTGTTGTCGTGTCAGTGTGCCGGTATCTTCGATGTGGAGGTGGGGCTGATGGGATTGCCGTAGATGTGCGTGGCGCACGTTGGTCGTTACATGAGTTGTGACGGAGCTCGAGACGGTGACCTGTACATGTGAACTTCGACGTGCGATGGTGCGACGTCGTAGTTGGTGGTGTGCGAGCTGGTTTGTTTAGTGGTGGTCGGTAGAGAGACGTTGACCTGTGCTAGCGGTGCTGAGGTGGTGTGATGATCGAGGAAAGTCGTCGTTGGACGACGTTTTAAACAAGTGATCGGTTAATATCGATCGATGATGCTTGTTCAATAGCTACGCGCATGCGTGGTAAAAGTGGCTGTCACTTCGATCCTCGCCGATGGAAGTGAGGTTATGATTTTTTCGATTTTAATCTCGTGATTGTAGTGCAGCCACTTGGAATTGTGAAAAATCAATTATTCGTAGTGGTAGTACTAATTGGCTTGCTACTTTCTGCAACAAAAAACGCCCGCAGGCAGGAAGCGGCAGAAAAAATCTCAAAGTAGCGGAGAGAACGAAAAATGACTGATGTTTCTACTTAGAGAGACAGAAAAAACTAGAGAGAGAGAGAGAGAGAGAGAGAGAGAGAGCTTAAGGTGAGTTCAACGATGGTATAAGACAGAGAGCTAAACAAAAGTAACATAGAGCTAGAGGGTGAGAATGATGGTATAAGAGAGAGAGAGAGCGAGCGAGGGCGAGCGTGCATATGAGTGAGAGAGAAATGGTTTGCATTTGAATGGTAATGTAATTATAAAATATCAATTTTTCAGTAAAATTCTACGGTCGTCTCCCGAATCGGGAGCGATTCCAAAGGGCTTTCGATGGACGAGCGGACAACGAGCGTAACCATGAGGATGATCGTGAAGAAGATGAGACCGTCGACTTCCCCAAGACCGGGGGTTTTATTCAGCTTGACCCGATATTTTCTAATCCATGGGATGAATTCATCTAAGACGATGGAGCTGTTGCCGGCTGCTCGGGTTGGGGGCCCCCCCTCCAGGGAGCCCCAGCTGGGATGCAGCGGTTGCGGAATTGTACCCGCCGCTTGCATCACCGCTGCCACCGCCCGCGTCACCATCGTCCGAGCCTTCATCATCACTAATTAATAATTAAGAAGCTCGCCGATGTCTTCTCCTTGACACCAGCGACGAAGAAGAACCTCAGAATCATGAGGAGGGTTTGATCCGGCTGGGGATACGTAGAAGCAGAGAAGATCAGCGCTGTCTCATATACAGCACAAGCGAGGATGAGGAGGCAGAAGACGAAGAAGAAGTAGAAGAAAAAGAAGCAGAAGAAGAAGTTCGATATGATTCACCTTCTCCACACAGCGAGATGGACGAACGATATGACTCGCTATCGGATCGAGATCATCCCTACATTGAATCAAGCGATTCGGGTAAGGAATGAAAATAATTAAACATTCATTTCAAATCATATTCAGTTTATTAAATTCAATTATTTTTCACAGGATATCGATCGAAACCGTGGATGTGACGACAAGGAAAATTTCGCTGGTTTTCAAAAAATGTTTTATCTCTTATAATTTAACAATGAAAAATAACTTAAATAAATCATATTATTCGTAAAATGCGTGTTTTTCTCTCTCTTTTGCTCTTCACTTCGGAAACTAGCAACAATTTCATCTTTCAGCCGATTTCTTCTTCGTTCAAATATCCCCAAATTTAATTGTGCTACTGTTGTGCCGGTGCACCGCGCGATCGTCAAGGAGCGGGTGGGAGGGCACTTAAGTAATTGTTTATTTATTTTTTATATGGGATTACACCGTAAGGGATAGGAATCCACGAAGATTAGTGATTTAATTAGTTTATTCGACTATTTTGGTTGCGAACACAGATTGTTTACAATGGTTTATTTATGTTTTATTACAAGGGTTATTCCAACCGGACCGTGTCGCGAATCGGCGTACGCCTAGACACTATCGTTCAGTGTGATTCCACGGACCGGGAGTCTATTTGCGGAAGGCAGATAGCTCCTTCCCGATGCAAAAACAAGACTGCCCCTTGGTTGGTAGCTGGGTTACCCATTACGACTTCCAACCAAGGGTTCAATAATCTAGTGATGTGGAGTGCTGACTATTCGTCAGCATTCGAGGGTTCAGTGACTGTTGGCGTCAGCTGCTGACGGGCAGTCGCTCATTGCACGGAGGCGATGAACCTGCGAGTCACTGCCCTCGCTTTCGACATCCTCCGGGGATGTCGAAAGTTGCATAAATTTCCTTAGTTTTGATAATGAATTTTGGGGGCACAACACCCCTCCCCCCTAAAATGAAAATTTATTTTTAGTTGTATTCTTATTTTGTTTAGGAAAAAAAATATATTTTTTTTTTTTTTTTTTTTTTTGAAAAATTAATTTTTATTCTAGTTCTAACTCCTCGCGTCCGTCGTTACTAGTTGCTGTCCTTGGCAGGTGACGTGAGTTGTACCGGGCCAGCTGTTGGGTGAGAGTCTTCTGTCTTCGTTCCTCGCCGGTCGTCGCTCGGTTCTCTGGTGCCCCAGTGGCATCGAGACTGACTGATACCGTTGTGGCTGGAGTCGTCGTGGAATTTTGCTGACGTCTGCGAAACAATAGGCAGGCTACGGCACATGCCAAAGCTATTAATGCAAATGTACTTGACCCGGCTACGATAGGTATGGTGGGGTTCTTTTTTTCTAAATTCTCTTTTATTTTGTGTAACCGGGTGCCAATGTTGCGTAGCTCGGCGGGGTTGCGGAACACGTTTTTTAAGGATGCAGCATGGTTGGGGTCCGGGATGGATGAGGTCTTCTCGGCTTCTGATAAGGTGAGGTTTCCGGGGGGAAGGTAGTCCTCGGTGACTAGCTGCGTGATCCTCCTTCCTGTCCGAACGCCGAAACTTCGGGCGGTTATGACGCAATTACCTATCAGAGCCAGTATACCTATCCCTGCTAGTTTTTCGTGTTTGATCGGGTAGCCACCGCAGGCGATAGTGATTGGGTCGTCGTCCGGTGCGACGTATAGCCACTTCCCGGGTAATGACATGGTGGTTACTAGGGTGTGGGTGAGGTTGGCTACTCGTTTTTCGCATTGTAGGGCCCCTTCGGCCTCCACCTTTCCGTAGATGCGGACTTCGCACGGGGCGTCGCGATTTATCGGGGCCGTTGCGTGTGTGGGGGCGCAAATCCATCGTCGGGGCAGGCTCCTGCATTTTCCGAGGTCTTCCAAGGTCATTTGGACATAATTGCGACCTTCTCGGTCAATGACTACGAGGTCCTCCGTCGTATCCAGGTAGTAGTACGTACTTCCCGTGTATCGTGTGGGCAACGGGTACGTGCGGCTGACGCTGAATTTGCGTTGTCCGACGAGTGGAATTTCGATGACGGTGACTATCGAGCCGTTTGCGTAGTAGGCTCGGATTTCAGAGACATGCAGCAAGGCTGAGATGTGGGCGCGCTCCAGTGTCGTAGGGAAGGCGCTACCGGGCGGGAGGTAGGGGAGTGCGTTAGTGAGATAAGAAGCGACCTTGCGGGGTGGGAGGACCGTGAGGCTTACTCTTCCCTGCTCCGTTTCCGTTACTAGCTCAACTAGCTCCCGCACGTCGCCGAGTAGCCCTTCTACGTATAGACCTACGGCGGTGAGGCTTTCGTCGATCTGCTGTCGTTTCGTCATGCTGTCGACTTGCCCCTTCATCCAGATATGTATTCCCGCGACGAGTCCCTGGAGCTCGCTCTCGTTGTCTTGGATTCTTTGTGCGGTGGTGTTGAACACTTCGAGGGCTGTTTCTACCACCTGCAGTTGGTCCTTGACAGCGTCCTTGAGCGTCCCCTGGGTGTTTCGAAGGTCGTTTATTTCTCGGTTTATTTTTTCGGCATCCTCGGCGTCCATGTTGCCGGTAATGGTGCGGATGACTGTACCGAGACCGTTCACCAGACCCCGGCGGCGGCGGGTTGGCGATAATTTTAATACGTCGCGGGCGGTTTCCAATCCTGTTTGTATTTTGGTTATTTCATGAGTCACGGTATCTCTTAGCGTTGTGCATAGGTCGTCGGTTGTTTTGAGACCGTTGCATGCGGCGAGTATCCGGTTTAGTTGTGCCGTAACTGCGGTGCATCTTTCCATTACTGGGTCCACCCGCAGGGAGACTGCCAGTTTCCATGTTGTTTCTGCTATCGTCAACGTTCCCAGATCCTCATAGTAAATTCCTGGGTGGTTGGTGAACGGGGTGATCCGGTATGGGGGGTCCGGGTCGGTCCCTCCGGCATGCGCGGCCAGCAGGAATCTGAAATCGGATAAATGCATCCGTCCTTCTTCAGTGGCTCATTTCTCCAGAACGTTTGGTAGTTTTCTTTTTTTTTTTTTTTTTTTTTTTTGTGCTATTGTATGTATACGTGTACGGTTATTTTAACGTTTTTTTTTTTTTTTTTTTTTTTTTTTTTTTTGTGTATCGTCTCGCTCGGTTAGTGCTCTACGGCGAGCTTCAGCCGGTTGGCGTGCACCGTGAGCTGCGCCCGCCCTTTTTGTATGGTGAAGGTGACCGGGGCGGGTTGCGCTAGTATCTCGTACGGCCCTATCCACTTCGGGCTGAGTTTTGCGGACCGGCCTCGTCTTACGGCCTCGTCACGCAGCAAGACGCGGTCCCCTACGCGGAGGCGGGTGGGGCAGGCGTCTTCGTCGTAACTTTCCTTTGCCCTCTCTTTCGCTTCGCGCAAATGGTTTCGAGCGAGGCTCCAGGCGGCTCGTAGTCTCTCGCGTAGCTCGCTGGCGTAGTTGTCGTACGAGTACGAGTCGCGGGGCGCCTGACGGATGGCTGTCGGCAGCTCCGCGTGTCGTCCGAACACAAGTTCGTAAGGCGTAAGACCCGTAGCGGTGTGTGGCGTCGTGTTATATGTAAACATCGCGTATGGGAGCCAGCTATCCCAGTCGGTTTGCTCCCCGTCGATGTAATGTCTCAGGTATTCCGCGAGGGTCCGGTGCGATCGTTCTAATGCTCCGTTACTTTGGGGGTGGTATGCAGTGGTTTGGATTTTTTGGATCCGTAGCAGTCTGCATACCTCCTTGAATGTTACGCTAAGAAAATTGGTTCCTTGGTCCGAGAGGACGGTGGTGGGTGTTCCATATCGGCAGATTACTTCCTCCACGAATGCCCTTGCGATAGTACTGGCCTCCTGGTTGGGTATGGCCATCGCTGCGCTATATTTTGTAAGGGCGTCCTGGAATGTAAGGACATATTTGTTTCCCTGAGGGGTTTCGGGAAGGGGGCCGACGATGTCGATAGCCGTTTTCTCGAACGCTGCACCGGGAGTGTCGGTAATCACCATGGGTACTCGTGTTTGCCGGCTGAGTCTGTTTTTTTGGCATTTTAGACATGCGGAGACGTATCTTTCTACCTCCGATCTCAGGCCGGGCCAGTCGTACTTCAGGCGGATTCTTCGTAGCGTTCGTTTTACTCCCTGGTGGCCCCCGAGGGGTGCGTCGTGGTACTCCCTGATGATGCGGATACGGTCGTCCGGCTCCGGGCAGTACAGCTCGCTTGGGGCCCCGATGGCTCCGTCTCCGTCGCTCTCGCTGTCGCTGGTCATGCTCGGTGCTTCGCTTGCCTCTCTGTCGCACTGCTGGGGAGAAGTTTCGTCTCCTATATCGCGCTCCTTCCTCACACCGTCGTCTGTTGCGTGGCCGCTTCCCGAGCGGCCTTGCTCGTGGGGCGGTGGGGGAACCGGGGCGCGAGGCTTAGCGGTTGCCGGCGAGCGCTCGTCTCTCTCTGGCGGTGCTTCATTCTTTCGCTCTTTCGCCTGGGCTCGGGTTACCGCATAGATACGGCTCAAGGCGTCGGCATTCGAGTTTCGCTTGCCTGCCTTGTACTCGACGTCGAACTCATGCTCCGATAGTTTTATTTTCCAGCGCATGAGACGTGAGCCCCGATCTTTTACTCCGAACAACCAGGTGAGGGGTTGGTGATCGGTTACTACCTTGAACCTGGTCCCGTAGACGTATGGCCGGAATTGGGTAATTCCCCACACGATTGCGAGTAGCTCCTTTTCCGTTGTCGTGTAATTGCGCTCGGCTTTCGATAGCGTTCGGCTCGCGTAACATATGGGCAGGTCCTCCCCGACTTTACCTTGAGATAAAATTGCACCGATCGCCTTATCTGATGCATCTGTAGTGACGATGAATGGCTTGTTGAAGTCCGGGTATTGCAGTACCGGAGCCGTGGTCATTGCATCTTTAAGCTTCTCGAATGCTTCGTCGCGTACCGCTGTCCACTCGAAAGCTACGTCTTTGCGTACGAGCTCGGTGAGTGGTTTGGTGATTTTCGAGAAGTCTCGTATAAATTTCCGGTAGTACCCGGCTAGCCCTAGGAACGATTGCACCCCTTTTACGTTGGTAGGGACTGGGAAATTCCTAACAGCTGCAATCTTCTCGGGATCGGCCCTCACCCCGTCCTCAGAGATTATATGACCGAGGTAACGTGTTTCCTTCCGCAGGAGGCGGCATTTCGCGGGCTGGAGGGCGAGTTTTGCTTCTCTTAGACGTTGGAAAACGTCTCTCAGCCTCTCGTTGTGTTCCTTGAGGGTTGTACCGTGGACTACGATGTCGTCTAGGTATACGTAACACTTTATTCCGTCCAATCCTGCTAGCACGGAATTCATCAGTCTCTGGAAGGTGGGGGGCGCATTTTTTAACCCGAACGGCATTCGTGTGTATTCGAAGTGGCCCTGCGGGGTGGAAAACGCGGTCTTTTCTCGGTCCTTGGGTGCCATGGGTATCTGGTGGAAACCCGACGCGAGATCGAGAGTGGAGAAGTACTTTGCTCGTCCCAGCTGATCCAGAATCTCCGAGATGTTGGGCAGTGGGTATGAGTCACCCACGGTGACCTCGTTGAGCTTGCGGAAGTCAACAACAACGCGTAGTCGCCGCACCCCGTTCGGGTCGGGTTTTTTCGCGACGACGAGCAACGGCGCGTTCCATTGGCTCTTGCTTGGTTGGATGATACCGTCTGCAAGCATCTCCGTGGTTTGTTTTTCTACCTCTTTTTTGTGCGCTTCTGGTAGGCGGTATGGGTGCACCTTCATCGGGAGGGCCCCGTCCTTTAGGAGGATGGTATGCTCCACCATGTGCGTGCACGGTAATTTGTCTCCAGCGAGATGGAAAATATCCTCGTACTCGTCGGCAATTTTCATGAGCGAAGATTCCTCCTCTGCGTTTAGATGTGAACGGTCGAGCTCGTTGCGTAACCGCTCCAGGCGCTCCGCGCCTCGGCCCGCTCGGATCAGGTTCACTCCGAGCGTGGCGGTGTCGTTGTCGCATACTGGCTCCAATATCACGGTGGGTCGTTGCACCACTCGTGTGTCGTCGCTCGTATTCATGAGGCTTACCAGACAGGTGTTGTTTGACGGAGGCGTGACACATGACCCCATTATCACATCTGGGGTTATCGTGCGTTTTTCGACCAAGCCGATGTATTTGCTTGCTGTTTTGGCGCGCACGATGGTTTCGCTGCGTGCTGGCAACGTTACCCCAGATGCTCCGTCGAACAGGGGCATTGCGTGGCCGTAAATCTTTATCACCTCTCCTCCGAGGATGTCGGCTTGATGCTCGCGGATGAAGTCCATTCCGAGGATCCCCTGGACGAGTAGCGGTACCTTTTTAGTCACGACGTAGAAAGGATGTTTTACGATGACGGCGGGTACGCCTAGGGCCAGTAGCACGACCCCTTTCGGTCGAAATTTCTGTCCCGAGATTCCTTCGAGTTCAACGTTGCACTCTTTGATTGCGGTATCGGGCGGCAGGCTGCCTTCCCCGATGACGCAACACTGTGCTCCTGTATCGGCTTTTAGGGTCAACACGCCTTCGACGGTGCCGGGTGACTCGATGATAAAGTCGTTTGCGGCGCTTCTGGCGGGTAGAGTGACCGGGAATGTTTGCAGTGGGAACGACTCGGCCCTCGCCGTCAACGTACATAGGCTTAGGGTCCCTATCGTCCTTCGGTCCTCTTCCCCCGCTCCCGTATTGGACTGGGGGGTGTATCCGTCCCTTCCCCCTTCGCTGGTGCCATCTCGGTGGCCTTGGGGTCCCTCCTGATTGTCGTCTCTTGCGTTTCCGCGGTTCCGCAGCCGCTTACGGCAGTCTTCGTAGAGATGGCCCTTTTTTTTGCAGTAGCTGCAGCATACGTCGACCTGGTTGACTCCGCGGGTTGGCTCCGGGAGGCTGGTACGCCCAGCCTGCTGTGGGCAATTCCGACTCACGTGCCCCGTTTTGCCGCAAGTATAACAGTTCTTTCCACCGTCGCTCTGGGGCTGTGCCGGTGCGGATCTTCGCTGAGCCTGGTTGTGCGGCGTCCGAGACTCCCTTGGGTGGATTGCCGCGTCGATTTCTTTAGCTACGACCACGGCCTCGTGCAGGGTTGAACAGTTTCTTGCTCTTACGAGGACCTGTACTTGTCCCGTTAGGCCATTCTCGAAGGTGGCCTGTGCGTACTGACGGGTCGACTCTTCCACTGCTCGCGCATCTCGTTCGGATGGGGCTTTTTCCGTTACTTTATCGACAAGCTGTGACGTAATGGCTTCTGCCCGTGACGCGTACGCGGCAACGCTTTCGTTCTGCCCTTGCCGCAACGAGTTGAGCTCCATGGAGAGGGCCGACAGCGACTTCTTTTGACCGTATAGCGCTTCGAGCTCCGAACGGAGCTCTGCGAACGTGAAGATATTTTTGTGGGTCAGATCCATGGCTGCTCTTCCTCCGATCTGGCTCGCGAGGATCATCTCCAGTAGTGCCCCGTGCTCCTCGTACTCCACACGTCGGCATACCACGTCGCATGATCGGAGGAAAATCCGCAACTCGTCGGCGGAACCCCCATCGAACGTGCGGACGTACTTGAGTGCATGCACGAGGGGCATCATTCCCGGTCGCCGGTGCCGGGGTGGCTCCGGGGCCTGTCGAGGATTTCCCCCGGCCCGGAGTCTTTGCAGTTCCTCATTCATCTCCCTCATCTGCGCCCGCATCTCCCTTATCAGTTCATACGGGTCACTGTCGACGTCACGGAGGGTTGCTGCGGTGCTTCCCCGCCCTGGCGGTCCTACCTGCGTTAGTCTGGCCCGGCGCCGGTCGAGCTCTCGCTGCAGGGAAGCGATCGCATCCCGCTCGTCGTACTGCCCACCCTCATCCAGGGGTGTTGGCGGCCGTGTGCGACGTGGTGAGGGGATGGGTGCTCTACCTTGCGTTCCCTGGGGTTGCCCTGCCGGTACCGGTGGCAAGACCGGTGGCGGGAGACCGGCCCTCCTTGCCATAGCCGCGATATCGTCTTCCACCATTTGACTTGAGACGGGTCGGGAGAATATGTCGAGGGGGTCGTCCTCCTCGCTCTCTGACTCGCTATGGTACACAAACGATGTTCCACGCTGGTGGTTCACCCGCCCATCTTCCACTGGGTTAGGGGGAAGTGTCCCCTGTGGTACGCGAGGTGGCGGGACCCGTGGGGAGGGCAAGCTTTCCAGAACTTCCATCACCCGGCTGGATATTTCCAGGAGGGCGGCCGTCAGGCCGGCGGTGGCTGTAGTCTCATTGTCCCCGTCCGGGGTGTGTGTGGGGTTGCCGTCGAGTGGCATTGTGTTTTTTTTTCTTTGGAATTCTAACCCCCCTTTCTTTTGCTACAGTGTGCTACCCCTAACGCGGGACTACTGGCTCTAATCTACTGGTAATTACGTTAATATAACCGACTTACAGGTAGAAGATTGTCGCGGTCATCCCTCGCGTGTGGTGGTCGGTGAAGCTGCCTCTCGTCCTGCAGAATGGTGGACCCGTTCCTGGTCGGTACTGCGTCAGTAGATGCCTCGATGCTCCGTTTCTTCGCAGCTCGTAGCCTCCTTCGGCGTCGGGTTACACTCGCGATAACGCCGACGGCTGCGTAGCGGGTTACACAATGTTCTGCCGTGCGAGGTCGATGCTCGCTTCACTTTCCGCGGTTCGGGGTCGAGTGTAGTTATTGTTCGTAAACAACTGTGGCTAACTTGTCACTGAATCTACTCGGTGTATCCCACCGCTGCCACCAAATTGTTGTGCCGGTGCACCGCGCGATCGTCAAGGAGCGGGTGGAAGGGCACTTAAGTAATTGTTTATTTATTTTTTATATGGGATTACACCGTAAGGGATAGGAATCCACGAAGATTAGTGATTTAATTAGTTTATTCGACTATTTTGGTTGCGAACACAGATTGTTTACAATGGTTTATTTATGTTTTATTACAAGGGTTATTCCAACCGGACCGTGTCGCGAATCGGCGTACGCCTAGACACTATCGTTCAGTGTGATTCCACGGACCGGGAGTCTATTTGCGGAAGGCAGATAGCTCCTTCCCGATGCAAAAACAAGACTGCCCCTTGGTTGGTAGCTGGGTTACCCATTACGACTTCCAACCAAGGGTTCAATAATCTAGTGATGTGGAGTGCTGACTATTCGTCAGCATTCGAGGGTTCAGTGACTGTTGGCGTCAGCTGCTGACGGGCAGTCGCTCATTGCACGGAGGCGATGAACCTGCGAGTCACTGCCCTCGCTTTCGACATCCTCCGGGGATGTCGAAAGTTGCATAAATTTCCTTCGTTTTGATAATGAATTTTGGGGGCACAACACTACTGAAAATGTAAAATCGCTGAAGATTTGGCTCAACGAATATCATGCTCTATGTAAATACAATGTTCTCTTCAAATAATTTATTGTTTACAAATCATTTTTATGTATCCAACTATTGTGTGAACTCCCGAATCCCAACCATGAATGCATCACGTTGTGTCATTCTCAGGATCATAACGATTTTTCTTAAATATTTCAACAACAAGACTTGTTCGAACTTGTGAGAGTTTTGGAGGAAAAAGAAATATTAAAATCATCTTGAAATAATGGTTTTATTTAATACATTTTTTTCAAAGTATACATTTGCGACAGTTTTTTTATCAAAGGGGGAGGTCCATCGAAATCATCGGCATCAATCATTTTCCCATAATGTTTCTGACAACGACGATATTTCATAATATCCTCATCCATTTGCATGATGTTGGGTAGACGATCCCAGGCGACTTCGATATCGTTGTATGCATACATGAGAATAAAATCTTTGTTCAAGCTGGCGATATCTTCTGTTTTCATGTTGCAACTGTCTTCCACAGCTCGAAGAATTTTCATTGATCTTTCGAAAGATGGTGGTGCGAAGAAATAATTTTCAAAGTACCATGTCGTTATACGTAGCACATTTTCGAAAGCACAATTGTGATTCAATACTCCCTCGTGATGTGGAGAATTCGAGCATTCCGACACTGATGTTTTCAGCAATGCTGGGCTACCAAAATCTTCCAAGTCCATGGAATACCCTCATAATGACTCACGATCCACAAGTTGTCGTTTTTATATTTGGTTGATAAACTATCCCAGTCGTGTGACGGTTTGACTAGTTTACACCTAAACTCTGTGCACTCCCATGGACCATCAGAATACATTTTTATCATAGCCACCTGCTTTACCATAAACTCACTGTTGGGTGCTTTAAGCCCTTGCACATCCAAAATAATTTCAATATCTTGCATTGTGCGTTACTCGTGATAGTTCGCAATCAACTGATTCATTATAATTTGAAAATGAAGCAACAGCAGATTATTTGTTATCGACTGGTAATACAAGGTTCAAGAAAGCGTCGTAAGATGTTGGTGATCAGCTATAGGTAAGAGGAACGTTCATCCTTCGATTTTTGGAGATTATTCGTTAGCGACCCGGCTGTCGGTGGAAAATGTTGGGAACGCTGGCTGTCAGCTGCGGTAACCCCCCATCGGTAACATCATACGCTCATCGTTCAAACGTTCAACGTTCGATCGGTAAAGCAGAACGCTCATCGTTCAACGTTCGATCTGTAGAACGATCATCGGTCGATCGTGAATTTTCAAAATAGTATCGATATTGATAAGATAGATTGAGATTGAGTTCGGAAGGCACCCACCATCGGTAAAAAAGAGATCAGCCTCAGCTTCACCGTTGGTAAAAGAAGGATCAGCCACAGCCCACCGTTGGTTAAAGAGAAATCAACCTTACCGACCGTCTTAAAGCAGGTCCCCGTGGTAAGTGGGCCAGAACCGGCCCTATTTGCCTACTTACGCATACATAAGCATATATTGGTATACAGATATAAATATATGGGGGATTCCACGGTAAATGGGGAAGCTGCATACCGTCGAATCAACATTTTTGACCCACGATGTTTTATGTCGATATACAATGAAGAGACGCGTGTTTCGGGGTTTGACGTTTGAGATGCAATGGAATTAAGCTTTTCAATTATTGACGATATTCGATATTTCAAATTGATATATCTCAATAACGGCCAATGGTAAATTAAAAAACCAGGTAAGCTTTTTTTTGTCTTCACACGGTCTTTGCGATTAAGATATGTGCAATTATGTTACACCGTTTGAACTATTATTAATTAACAATTAATCGTGTAAATATTGAATACCTCGAAAAACAGCCATTTTATTTTCCTCTATTTTACTCCTTGAATAAAAACAAAAAGACCCCGCTCAATTTTTCCGTAGGCTTCATTTAGGAGTTGCAGCTTTTTTCGTCATGCAAAACACGTTTAATCATTACTACCGTTAATTATATATATGTGTACGTGTGTGCGACGAGAAATAATTATCATTTTCTATCTCTTATGCAAAAATATTCGTATTTGTATTTCATGATAAAAACAACGAAAATCGTAGTAGTACTTATTTTGTAAACATGTACATCGTGAAATACAAATACGAATATTTTCGCATAAGAGATAGAAAATGATAATTATTTCTAGTCACACACATGTACACATATATGGGGTATTCCTGGGATTTCCAGCAACTTCGGACAGTTGGGTCAAAATTTTTGCCCCCCAATTTTTTTCATTAATATGTGTTGAAAATACAGAGACACGTATTTCGGCCTTTTTTATTTTGAGCCCCCACTTTTGAAATACAGTCAAATGAAGTTTTTAAACTATTGACCACATTCGGTCATTCAAATCGATATTGAGACGTCAATAAATCTCGCCCCTTCCCGCTGAAAACATATATAAAAAAAAAAAAGAAGAAAGAAAAAGAACTTTCGGTTCGGACGGCATGAGCGCTCGCGACGTTATCGGCCGGCCAGTAGTCCACACCAGGATAATCAACTCAAGTATCGATCGCGATTACCTGGTGTGGCAGAGAGGGAGGGCACGCCGATAAGCGTGAGCCGTGGGCGAGAGCAAGACAAAGAAGTTTGACGTCACGAGTGACGGAGTAGGGGCAGGCCCAAAGCATATAAAAGCCCGAAAATAAAGCCTCTAAATTAGTCTTTTCTCGGACTCCATTAGCAGGGGAAACCGCTGCCTCTGCTCAGACCGAGAACCATATCCCAAATCTCTATCACGGCGAAGCTCTGCCCGAAATAGGCCCGACAAGGCAAATATCTGCCAGGGACCGATGATGCTAGGGTGAATCGATGCCCGACACCTCATTGATGAAATAAAATAAAATAAAATAAAATAAAATAAAATAAAATAAAATAAAATAAAATAAAATAAAATAAAATAAAATAAAATAAAATAAAATAAAATAAAATAAAATAAAATAAAATAAAATAAAATAAAATAAAATAAAATAAAATAAAATAAAATAAAATAAAATAAAATAAAATAAAATAAAATAAAATAAAATAAAATAAAATAAAATAAAATAAAATAAAATAAAATAAAATAAAATAAAATAAAATAAAATAAAATAAAATAAAATAAAATAAAATAAAATAAAATAAAATAAAATAAAATAAAATAAAATAAAATAAAATAAAATAAAATAAAATAAAATAAAATAAAATAAAATAAAATAAAATAAAATAAAATAAAATAAAATAAAATAAAATAAAATAAAATAAAATAAAATAAAATAAAATAAAATAAAATAAAATAAAATAAAATAAAATAAAATAAAATAAAATAAAATAAAATAAAATAAAATAAAATAAAATAAAATAAAATAAAATAAAATAAAATAAAATAAAATAAAATAAAATAAAATAAAATAAAATAAAATAAAATAAAATAAAATAAAATAAAATAAAATAAAATAAAATAAAATAAAATAAAATAAAATAAAATAAAATAAAATAAAATAAAATAAAATAAAATAAAATAAAATAAAATAAAATAAAATAAAATAAAATAAAATAAAATAAAATAAAATAAAATAAAATAAAATAAAATAAAATAAAATAAAATAAAATAAAATAAAATAAAATAAAATAAAATAAAATAAAATAAAATAAAATAAAATAAAATAAAATAAAATAAAATAAAATAAAATAAAATAAAATAAAATAAAATAAAATAAAATAAAATAAAATAAAATAAAATAAAATAAAATAAAATAAAATAAAATAAAATAAAATAAAATAAAATAAAATAAAATAAAATAAAATAAAATAAAATAAAATAAAATAAAATAAAATAAAATAAAATAAAATAAAATAAAATAAAATAAAATAAAATAAAATAAAATAAAATAAAATAAAATAAAATAAAATAGAATAAAATAAAATAAAATAAAATAAAATAAAATAAAATAAAATAAAATAAAATAAAATAAAATAAAATAAAATAAAATAAAATAAAATAAAATAAAATAAAATAAAATAAAATAAAATAAAATAAAATAAAATAAAATAAAATAAAATAAAATAAAATAAAATAAAATAAAATAAAATAAAATAAAATAAAATAAAATAAAATAAAATAAAATAAAATAAAATAAAATAAAATAAAATAAAATAAAATAAAATAAAATAAAATAAAATAAAATAAAATGAAATGAAATGAAATGAAATGAAATGAAATGAAATGAAATGAAATGAAATGAAATGAAATGAAATGAAATGAAATGAAATGAAATGAAATGAAATGAAATGAAATGAAATGAAATGAAATGAAATGAAATGAAATGAAATGAAATGAAATGAAATGAAATGAAATGAAATGAAATGAAATGAAATGAAATGAAATGAAATGAAATGAAATGAAATGAAATGAAATGAAATGAAATGAAATGAAATGAAATGAAATGAAATGAAATGAAATGAAATGAAATGAAATGAAATGAAATGAAATGAAATGAAATGAAATGAAATGAAATGAAATGAAATGAAATGAAATGAAATGAAATGAAATGAAATGAAATAAGATAGATAGATAGATAGATATATTTATTCTGCACGTACAAGAATCAGCGATTCAATGTGCAATGGGTTCGGCATATTACATTTGTGAGTACATTAGGCCTGCATTTTTGCTAATTAGGATTTTGGTCGTGGATTACCGGCAGCGTATCTGTTCAATGACTCAAAATATCTGCTCTCAGCTTAACGCATTTAGACATATAAAAGAATAACACAGTAAGACTTTGGATGTCGTTTACATCGAGTAGTTTGGTCAAGTTCTCCTCGTCGGTTGAATCAGCGGAAAAGTTTGGAGTGAGGTAATGACTCCTAAAGCCGTCGTACAATGGGCACCTCAACAAGATATGGACGAACGTTTCGTTCTCGTTCAAATTACAGGCAGTACATACTTGCATTGGGTCGATCCGGTGCAGCGCTTTTTTCAAAATAAACCGTTTGGAGTATTTGGTTGCAAGTCTCAGTTGGGCTTTAACCCTGGTGTATGCGATCGGGCATCTGGCTGGGTAATGAGAAAGGAAATTGCTGTTTAATGTTCTGTGAAGATGAAACTGAATTCCTGTCGAGGCGTTGTACTTGTCTAGGTCGGAAGTTTTTAAACGGGATTTTACAGAATCTAGGATTCCCTCCCTTTTACTCAGCCAGAGACCGCTCGTCGGGTCTGCCCATAGTTCGGCCGTGTTTGCGTCGCCCAGCGCGTTTTTTAATTGGGTGACCCAGTTGTATTCCGGTTTTATGTTTGGGTTTTTCGCCAGTTCTATCTCTCGCAGCAGGCATATTTTTGGCAGGCGCGTGTCCGACATTTTTAAAACTTTAATGATCCAGTCTACCGCCGCTTTGATTATGTCGAATGCAATGTTGCAAAACCCCAGTTCAAGCCGCAGGGCGTAACCAGGTGTATTCTTTGGCAAGTGAAGCAGTCTTTTGAAGAACTCCAGCTGCGCGCTCTCTAGATATGTTGTGTATCGCAGTCCCCAGATCGGGGCGGTATATAATAACGTTGACGTTACAATACTTTCGTAAAGCTTGAGTATGGCCCCCCACGCGTCCGCTCTGGCCGTGGCCAGTAAGGACAAAACAGAAGAAGTCGCGATTTTTGTTTTCTTTGCCGAATGCTGCGCGGCCAACCAACCTAGCCCGGAAGACGAGAAAACCACGCCGAGATACGTGTATTGTTCTACGATAGCGACAGGCTCTCCGTTATACATAAAGTTTTTCGAATCTTTACCTATCTTACCCCCTGGTCTAAAAATCACGATTTGGGTTTTCCGTGTATTTACAGTTAGGCCATTTTCATTACAGTACTCACTCAGAATTATAAGTTTCCTTTTTAAATCAACCGGTGAGTAGGCCAGGATCACGAGATCGTCCGCGTACAGTAGCATGAGCAAATTCGTTTCACCGGTCAGATCTATTCCTTTCGCGTTCCTTTCGCGGAAGTAGGAGACTATATCCGAGATATAAATTTTAAACAACAAAGGGCTTAGAACCTCGCCTTGAAGCACGCCTTCACTAACATCTACTTGTTTGGTCAGCCCCTCGGTTGTTTTGACTTGTAGGGTTGCTGTGTCATATAATTTTCGTAGAATTCGTATCATTTTTGCGCTGATTCCCAATGAAAACATTTTCAACCACAACTTCATCTGCGGTACCGAGTCGAAGGCTCTCTTGAAGTCCACGAATAAGGCATATATTTTTCCCCCCGGCTGCCTGAGCCGCAGATGAACTGCTGTTTGAAGGGTGAAGATGTTATCATACACTCCCTTCCCCTTGCTGAAGCCAGCCTGTTCTTCGGGTATTGTGCTCATTTCAGTAGTCCAAAGTTCCAGCCTATCTTGTAAAATCTGTGTGAACATTTTCGTAATAACATTCACTAGGGCAATTCCTCTGTAGTTCAAAGGGTCCATCGGGTTTCCCTTCTTATGCAACATGCTGATCGTAACTTTGGACCACTGTAATGGCAGAGTCTCGCTTTCGAGTATTTTGTTGAACATTGCTAGTATATGAGCAAGTCCACCAATTCGAGTACCGGTTTTGGGCGTCGATATCAGCGATCTTTTTGTAACTTTGAGAAATGGAAGCTCCTATTGAGAAATGAACTCTGATTTTTTTTTAGATTTTTCCTTTGGTTATTTTCGCTGTAATTGTATGGGTAATTCTGTGAGTTTGTCATTTTTTTCTTGTTTTCATTAATTTCTCAATGTGTTTTAATAGGAGAAAAAATTAAACGCGACCACCTTTCCTTTGTGAAAAAAGCTCAGCTTTTCGAAAAAAAATACAAAAACATTTTTGGGACTTGAAAAATTACTTAAAATCGCATTTGAAATATAAAAGTCGATTTTTCTCAAATGTGTATTTTTAAAAAATTTTAAAAGTATTTTTATCGAAAAGCTGAGAAAATTTCACGTAATATATGTAAAAATCAAGTTGGGACCTCTGTAATAACTCGTTGAATTACCAAATGTGTGACAAAATAACTAAAACCTCAATTTATATTTTTTTCATTTCCAAATGATTCGTATTACTGTTTCTAAATACATGGGAACCATATGATCAAAGATGAAACTTAGAGTCATGTGGTGACGCTGTTAGCTTTGCAAGTGCACCATCTACAACTTAAGGGCGGGGTAAGGTTAGTTCGATATTAAAAAAAGGATATTTTTGATAATTTATCTTGACGATACAGTTGATATACATTTATTGATATAATGACTAACTCAATAACGTTACGTTTGAAGAATATTCTATAAAATTTTCATTAACTTTAATGAACAACTAAGCAATCGACGGAGAATCTCTGCAGACGTCTAAGAAAAAAAGTTGTGTCGCGGTGCCCATTATAACTAATTACTGGAGCATCTGAGACGAAAAAACCGGAGTGATTTCAGTAGCTGCTAAGTTTCTGCAGGTGATGAAGGCAAGTCTTTATTTTCAAATTGATTTTTTAATTTTTTACAGCATTTAGAAGTCAAAATACTGGTTTTTCATTAAAAAAATTGAGAATGTTTCCATTTCAAAATACGATGAAATAAAAAAACTCGACGTCATTACCTGCAGAAACTTGTCAACTTATCAAATTATCTCGGTTTCTTGATCTCAGTATTACGAATCATTTGAAAATGAAAAAATATTAATTAAGGTTTTAGTTGTTTCGTCATACGTTTGGTGATTCAACGAGTTTATACAGAGGTCCCAACTTCATTTCTACATATGATACGTGAAATTTTCTCAGCTTTTCGATAAAAATACTTTCACATTTTTCAAAAAATATACATTTGAGAAAAATCGACTTTTATATTTCAAATGCGATTTTAAGTAATTTTTCAAGTCCCAAAAATGTTTTTGTATTTTTTTTCGAAATGCTGAGCTTTTTTCACAAAGGAAAGGTGGTCGCGTTTAATTTTTTCTCCTATTAAAACACATTGAGAAATTAATGAAAACAAGAAAAACATGACAAACTCACAGAATTACCCATACAATTACAGCGAAAATAACCAAGGGAAAAATGTTTAAAAAAATCAGAGTTCATTTCTCAATGGGAGGTTCCATTTCTCAAAGTTACAAAAAGATCGCTGATATCGACGCCCAAAACCGGTACTCGAATTGGTGGACTTGCTCATATATAAAAACCATTCATCCGGTATTGACTTATAAAACTCGCTTGTAATACCATCAACTCCCGGAGCTTTACCACACTTTGCTTTTGCAATACATTTGTCAAGTTCTTCGGGTGTTATAGGTCGATCTGTGACCGAGTCACATACACCTGAGAAATCGAGATTTGAAATAATTCTGGGTCTGTACGTAATATCCAAAAATTCTTCCCACATGGCTTTGGACGGTCCGATAAACTGCCTAGGCCGGTACTTGCATTTTCGAACCGCACTCCAAAAGAGCTTGGGGCTATTTACATTTGCAAACTTTTCCGCTAAGATGAGCACGCTCGCCTTTTTCTTTTCTTTTAAAAGATTTGAATATTCTTTTCTGCTATTTACATATAATTCAACTAGATTGTTATCACCACGCGCTGATCTCATGTTTTTCAATTGTACTTTCAGCACTTTTTTCGCATCGCGGCATTGTTTGTCAAACCATGGTTTGCACATGGATATCGTCGGTGCGTGCACTTTTCGCTTGCTCAGCCCCACCGCTCTTGCAGCGGACAGTATTCCTCGGGATAAATTCTCGCTGAGATCATTCGTCGAAGAGAGCTCAAAGTTAATAAAGCTATACGGGGATGAGCTTAGACAGTTACTGTATGCTTCGGCTTTCTCGTCGTTCCACTGTATCGCATCTTTAGCTCCAGCATCGGTGACCGGTATAACGTTTTGCTCGGGCAATAGACAGTCCGCGAACAGCTGTACATAGACCGGTAGATGGTCGGAGCCGAAAAGATCGTCCCCTACTTTGAGATCGCAGACGTATTCGAGTTTCGAAGTATTCACCCAGACTAGGTCAACCGTGCTCGAGCCGATCTTACTGTTAAAAGTATATTGCGCCCGACAATCGCTGCTTGTTCTTCCGTTGAGTACGACAAACCCGTTTTCCGCCATGAAAACCTGGAGTTGCAGACCTCTGTCGTTTGTCACAGTGTCATTCGACTCTCTACAGGCGAGAAGACACGTGCCTTCGAAGATTTCTGTCGGTAGTTCATCCTTGTCCGAGATCCGGGCATTGAAGTCGCCTCCGAGGATGATAATATCTTCCGGGAATCGATCTACGATATCGGTTAGCGTAGGCTGCAGCAAGTCAAGCAAATCGGAGATACTTAGAGTAGGGCTGAAGTAAAGCGAGCCGACTACTGCGTGCCACGACGCACATGCAATCCTCACGAAAATCCACCAGTGCGATGTATCTATTATTTCCGAGTTCCACGTATTTTTTACGACCGTCACGAGACCACCACTGGCTCTACCTTGCGCGTTGTTTCTTGTCGCTGGACCCCATACATTGCAATGATTCCTCATTGATGGTGGCAGTGAATTGGGCTGCTCGTATTCGCACCATGTTTCGCAGAAGCAGCCGATTACCAGGTCTTCATGATGGTCATTGTTGGCCAAGTTGTTTATACCGTGGAGGTTCCAAAAAACAAGTTTCGCGCGCCCTAGTTTTTTGAGCCCGAAGGTTCATCGAATTTGGGCAACGCTGGAGGAGCGGCGCTGGCTCTTTTCTCGAGCGTACCACTTGCACGGTTCCAGTAGACCCACTCATCTTCGACCTTGAGCTTTTGGTAGCCAATTTTGACCGTTTTGCCCTCTGCCCTTAGTTCCCTAGCCTTGGCCGCAACCAGTTTAATGATTTCTTTTTCGGCGCTGGTTCGTTCGTGCTCAATGAAGATGGGCCTCTTATCCAATTTCGCTTTTTGGCTCATAATTTTTCCTTTGGTTTCACTGTTGTTGAGCTTAACGAAAATAATCTTAGCTGGTTGTTTAAGTTCCCGTGCTTCGATTACAGCATTTACTACTCCAAATTCGGTTTGTAGAAACTCCGAAACTTCATCCGCAACTGAGCGTTGATCGCTTCGGGGAAGCCCTCTGATAACAATGTTATTGCCGATTAGTTTTTTCTCCTGTGCTTCCCATTTCGATTTCAGCGTCGTTAATTCGCTCCGTATTGTGGTATTTGAGGTCCCAGAGTTTTCCTCCAGTCGGTTAACCCTTTCTTGCAGTGCATCGTTGTTGTTTGGGCCGTTTTGAAGCATCCTGACCTCCAGAGCATCTAGCTTCTTATCGAAGTTTGATTCGATGGCCTTCATGGCATTCTCGTGTTGGCGGTTGTTTTTATATAATTCTTCGCGTATCTCTTGCTTGAAATTTTCTAAGGCCTTTTTATTTTCGGCGTTCGTTTGCTCGAATTTTCGTTCTAATCTCTCCGTGTTACACCTGTTTTCGTCTCTCATGGCATTTAATTGAGCTAAAATTAAATTCATGGCATTTTCGTGCGTGTCTCCATTCCCCGAGTTCGAGTGGCTTCGTTCGTTCTTTGCCGGCAGACTGCTGTTTTCAGGCATTATCTTTTCCTCTTCGGACAATTTCTTGGCGACGTTGGTACCTACGTAGCTGGGTGTTTTCACGTCCGGAGATGCAGAGAGCGGGGGGGTTTCTTCTGGAGGAGAGTGGGGAGTCAGGTTGCTGCGCTTAAATGGAGAATTATCCATTAATTCGCTCAGGAGGCTTTGTTCCAACTCGTTCCTTTTTCTCTTTAAAAGATCTTTTATATTACCCGCCGAGCCGCTTCTCCCTCTATCCTGCAACGATTCTGCCCTTGTGGGCCTGCCAACCTTTCGTTTTTCAGTGGCCGAAAATGAGGATAACGGAGTGTGAAACGACTCCCGCTCCGTACTCGGTGTATCAGTCTTCTTTCTCGCACCTTTGGTGGCTTTCCCCGTTGGCGTACAGGTGTCGCCTGCTTCCCCTACTCCCAGATCGCTTGTCTCACTGTCAGCTGGGGGCCCGCTGAGAACAGCTGAGCGTGGTGGGGGATCAAGGCTTCTGGTGCTGTTGTCTCCCTCGGTAATGTTGTTATCTGACATCTCAGGGTAAACAGGCGTTCTAACCTCTTTGCGATTTTCGGAGTTGCAAACTGCGTGAGAAATCCACAATTTCGACCACACTAACACTATTTTTTTTCAGCACTCGGTAGGCTGCCGCTTTTGGAACCTTTTCGCTACTTTGTCTATTTTAGAGAGCTAGAATTTACTCACTAGAACTTAAACCTTTTTCGGCACCACTAGCACACGTTCCTATCGGTACTTAGCCCGGCACCGAACCTTTTCCCGGCACCGAACCTTTTAAATTAAATTAAATTAAATTAAATTAAATTAAATTAAATTAAATTAAATTAAATTAAATTAAATTAAATTAAATTAAATTAAATTAAATTAAATTAAATTAAATTAAATTAAATTAAATTAAATTAAATTAAATTAAATTAAATTAAATTAAATTAAATTAAATTAAATTAAATTAAATTAAATTAAATTAAATTAAATTAAATTAAATTAAATTAAATTAAATTAAATTAAATTAAATTAAATTAAATTAAATTAAATTAAATTAAATTAAATTAAATTAAATTAAATTGAATTGAATTGAATTGAATTAAATTAAATTAAATTAAATTAAATTAAATTAAATTGAATTGAATTGAATTAAATTAAATTAAATTAAATTAAATTAAATTAAATTAAATTAAATTAAATTAAATTAAATTAAATTAAATTAAATTAAATTAAATTAAATTAAATTAAATTAAATTAAATTAAATTAAATTAAATTAAATTAAATTAAATTAAATTAAATTAAATTAAATTAAATTAAATTAAATTAAATTAAATTAAATTAAATTAAATTAAATTAAATTAAATTAAATTAAATTAAATTAAATTAAATTAAATTAAATTAAATTAAATTAAATTAAATTAAATTAAATTAAATTAAATTAAATTAAATTAAATTAAATTAAATTAAATTAAATTAAATTAAATTAAATTAAATTAAATTAAATTAAATTAAATTAAATTAAATTAAATTAAATTAAATTAAATTAAATTAAATTAAATTAAATTAAATTAAATTAAATTAAATTAAATTAAATTAAATTAAATTAAATTAAATTAAATTAAATTAAATTAAATTAAATTAAATTAAATTAAATTAAATTAAATTAAATTAAATTAAATTAAATTAAATTAAATTAAATTAAATTAAATTAAATTAAATTAAATTAAATTAAATTAAATTAAATTAAATTAAATTAAATTAAATTAAATTAAATTAAATTAAATTAAATTAAATTAAATTAAATTAAATTAAATTAAATTAAATTAAATTAAATTAAATTAAATTAAATTAAATTAAATTAAATTAAATTAAATTAAATTAAATTAAATTAAATTAAATTAAATTAAATTAAATTAAATTAAATTAAATTGGAATGGAATGGAATTTGGATTTTTACCGGACGCTCAGTCACGTTGACCATTGTGCCCGAGCCCCTAGTTGCGGGGCAAACCTATTTTCCTGTGGGTCCCATGGGCAGGCCGGCCTCCCGTGCGAAGCGTAGAAGCCTGTCCGCCCCTGAGCCCTTCAGGTCGAAGTTGCGAATGATGGAGGCCCCTAGAGTGCCATTTCTGACAGTCTCCAGTTCCCTACACCGCGTGATTAAGTGGAGAGGTGTTTCTTCCTCAACCTTGCACCGTTGGCAGATTGGGTCCTCGGCGAGACCCAGTCGCGCTAGGTGCTCATTTGTGTGCCAGTGCCCCGTAACCAGCCCCACCACCAGCCTCAGTTGGGCTCGGTCGAGGTTTGCCAGTTCGGTTCCCAGCTTTTCCGAGGGTCCTGAGAATAGAGCCCTCGTGTGGCCCATCCTTGGGCCTCGTGCCCAGAGGTCCGCGAATTGTTCCGCAGCCCACCTGTCCGTAGCGGATTTCACGAGTCCCATGGTGGCACCTAAGGCATATGTGGCTGCGGACTCGTGCCGTGAGGCTCCGAGTCTGGCTAGCTCATGCGCCCTCTTGTTGCCCTGGATGCCGCTGTGACCCGGCACCCATAGCAATTTTACTCTGTTGGTCGCAGCAATTTGCGACAACAGGTATATGCAGTCTCTTACCAGCCCGGACTTTACTACAACGGTGTGTAGCTGTCTGAGCGCGGCACGACTGTCACTACATATGTAGATGTGTTTGTTCCGGTGTCCTTTGCTGAGGACACAGCGGGCACAAGCCCGTATGGCAAACACCTCTGCCTGGAGCACCGAAGTGGTGCGGCCCAGGTCGAAAGATAGTTCCGTCCTAGGCCCGTCACTCCATACTCCGGCTCCTGTCCCTGTCATCGTCTTGGACCCGTCCGTGTACCAGACCAGACCCCCCGGTGACAGCACTCTACCTGGTTCCTCAATCCACGTCTCTCTGTCGGGGATGAGGACCTGGTAGTTATAGTTGAAGTGGTGTTCCTGCGGGCTACAGTCTCCGCCGAGCCGGATGATCTCCTTCAGATCCTCCGCTCGTAAGAGGACCGAGGCGTGCCCGCGTGTGGCCCTTTTCCACTTGTTACTAATGAGCAGCCTGAAGGCCGCGTTTCTCGCTCCTGCCTCTGCAATGATGTGCGGGGGCGGGATGTTTAGCAAGGCTCCCAGTGCCAGGGTCGGGGTTGTGCTCATCGCTCCTGTTATCCCCAGCCCTGTTAGCCTGTATACCCTGTCGAGGGCCTTTCTGTTGATGGCCCGCCTAAGCGCGGGCCACCATACCAGGGAGGCGTAAGTAAGTTGGGGAACCAGTATGGCTGTGTAAATCCACTTTACCATCCTAGGTTCAAGTCCCCACGTTTGGCCAAACATCCTTCTGCAGGCCCAGAAGGTGGTAGTCGCCTTACGGGCCTGTTTAGAAATGTGGCTCCTCCAGCTGAGCTTGCTGTCCAGCGTAACCCCTAGGTATCGAACTTCCGCGGAGAACGCTAGCTCAGCGCCAAAGATGGAAGGGGGCCTCATATTGAATCTCCGCTTCCTGGTGAACAGTACCATCTCAGTCTTGTTAGGGTTGACCTTTAAAGACTTTGATGCGCACCAGTTCTGGACGAGGTCGAGTGCTTTTTGCATTCGGCTCGCCATTGTTGCCGGATGGTCGCCGCTCACCGCAATGCAGACGTCATCGGCAAAGCCAACCACTTTGACCCTCAGTCCTACGAGCCCACTCAGAAGCCCGTCGACAACCATGAGCCACATTAGGGGGGAGGTGACTCCTCCCTGCGGGCACCCTCTGCCGACGCGCGCTCTGACGTCAGTCCCGCTGAGGTTCGCCGTGATGGTACGTGTCTTAAGCTTGAAGTGCATCCAGTCAATGATTGTTTCATCGATATGGAATTCCCTCGCCGCTTTACATATGGCATCGAAGGAGGTATTATCAAACGCCCCTTCGATGTCTAGAAAAACGCATAAGGTGGCTTCTTTCCTGTCGAGGGCCCTCTCAATCTCGTACACGAGATCATGAAGAGCCGTCTCGACCGATTTTCCCGCCTGATACGCATGTTGCGACTGCTGCACTGGCATTGCCGTCAGTGCTCCGTCCCGGATGAACCTATCTACTAGCCTCTCCATCGTTTTCAGCAGAAAGGATGTCAAGCTGATAGGCCTAAATGACTTTGCTGAGTCGTAGCTGATCTTACCCGGTTTCGGTATAAAGACTATATTGACTTCCCTCCAGTTTCGGGGCACGTATCTCAGCGCCAGACACGATCTGAAGGTGTTGGTTAGGTGCCTAATAAGGTTGTCCCCCCCCTCCTTTAGAAGAGCGGGGAAGACACCGTCCGCACCCGGGCTTTTGTACCCGTCGAACGAGTCCAGTGCCCATCGGATCCTGTCCGTCGTGACCACTCGAGAGGCCGTCCTCCAGTCGCCCGGTCTGATCGCGGTTTGCTCTCCCTCCGCAGCAGTGTCCCGCTCAATCAGCCGGGATCCAGGGAAGTGTACCTCCATCAAGTGGCCCAGTATGTCCTCAAGTTTCTCTACTATATCTCCATTTGGGAGTGTGAGTCCACCGAGCTTCGTCTGTGGGCCTGTTGTGAAGACTCTGCGGAGCCTAGCCACTGTTGGCAGAGCCGTGACCTCTTCGCAGAACTTACCCCACGCCTTTGATTTGGAGCTCTTTATGAGCTTTTTATAGTTCCTTTGTGCGGTCCTATAAGCTGCCCAGTCTCCTTCCGCTTTCGTCCTCATAGCTTTGTTGAGCAGGCGGCGTGAACTGATTCGGAGTGCGCTCAGTTCCTTATTCCACCACGCTACTCTCTTGCCGCTCTTCCTTACTTTTATGGGGCACGCAGCCTCGTAGGCTTGGATGATGGAAGAGGTCAGGAAGACAACCTCTTTCTCGATCCTCCCCTCGGTCCCGAGCCGGCCCCCGACATTCCTGAGCCTGCCATCTAGTTCCTCCCTGTAGAGGATCCAGTCGGTGGCCCTGGGGTTCCGGTACGCCGCTGTGACACGCTGGGCCCCTTCCCCCTTCATATTGAAGAGGATGCGGCGATGGTCAGAGAGAGTATCCTCGACTCCCACCCGCCAGTCTTGTAGCCATTGTGCAACTCTGGGAGTTCCCAATGTTATGTCTATGACCTCTTGTCTCCTTGCAGTGACGAAGGTGGGCTTGGATCCCTTGTTGAGGATCTCAAGGTTAGTCGTTGAGAGATATTCCAGCAAAGCTGCGCCTCTCTCGTTTGTGTCGGTGCTGCCCCAGATGAGATGATGCGAATTTGCGTCACACCCCAGCATCAGGTCTAACCCTTCCTTGCGGCAGTGATCCACCAGAGCTCTCAGCTCCCCCGTGGGAGGGGGTACGTCCGAGTCATAAGGGAGGTACGCCGAACAGATGATTAGGTCTGTCACCGCACCACCCAGTCTCAGCTTAACCGAGGCCGCCGCGATGTCTCTACTGCAAAATCTGTTGAGCTTCAGAGCACTGTGCCTCCTATTAACATAGACACAGGCCCTGGGCCCCGGTTCGGTGGGGTCGTAAATCAGCGATCCACAACCTTGGTCGATTCCTTTTACTAGTCCCTTATAAATCAAAGGTTCTTGTATTAGGGCTATGTCTGTCTGCCCCAATGCAAGGTCCCGGCTCAGTACAGCCGAGGCCGCTTTGCAATGTTGCAGGTTGCTTTGGGAGCATTCGATTGCTCCGGCGCCCCTATAGAGCGTCGGTGCTCTCACGCTTCCGTCTGTTAGGGGGGAATTGGGAGATTTAGGATTTCGGGATAGGGTGGGATAGGAGGAAGAGGAGCTCCCGTTACGGGCCATTTGTCTCTTCCTCTTCGGCCACGGGGTCCGTTGGTTCCTCATCGGGCCCCCGTGGGATGCTGGGAGAGCTCGTCCGAGACACGTCGAGCAGCCTTTGCGTGCCTCGCCGCGTCTCTTCCGAGCCCTCCTTCTGCACCGCCTTTGCCCTGGGGGGGCGCCCCCTGGTCTTGGCGGTGCTCTTTACCGTACGGATGGGCAGGTCCCCCAGTGTCACAACCCCGACAGGCGTTGCAGTCAGTCCCGTGGCCTGGGAGCCCTGCTCCATCGGTTCGGGCTGGGTTGCGGTGACCGCTTCCGTAGTTGCCCTGACCGTTTCGGGTTCGGGCTGGGTTGCAGTAACCGCTTCCATAGTCACCCTAGCCGTTTCAGGTTCGAGCGGCATTTCCCGAGGTGTCGGCGCGGTCCCCTGCTCTGCTGCTGCAGTCTCCGTGGCCCGCTTCCCCCCACCGGACCTGCGGTGGGCCTCATAAAAGATGCACCTTCCGAGTCCGTAGTGGGGTGCAAGCTTGGTGTCCTCCTTCAACCGTGCCAGAGAACAGTGGTCCACACCGAGAACCATGTGGGCCTTGCCGTTCACCTGTCTCCGGCTCCACACTTTCCAATATTGGGTCATTAGCCCGGGGTTTTGGCGCGTCAGTCTCCGCAAGATGACGTCGGTCCCCGCGGTCGTTTCGGGGAAAACCGCCGTCATCCTTGTGTATTTTATGAGGCGCTCCTTCCCCAAGATTTGGAGTGAAGCGCCCTCCCAAGGTTTTAGGTTGGGGACAGTTGTCCTCAGCCAGGATTTTGCCCGTTCGTCCGTGCACGCTACGAAGAGGACGCCCTGGTCACACCGGGTCCCCTCAAAGCACGGAACTTCTTGTTCCGTTGGAACAGCGTCCAGTGCAGCGAGGAGTCCCCGCTCGACCAGCTCAGCCCCCCTCTGGTCCAGAACGGTCTTGGGGTAGTCGGACGGCGCAATGGCCAACCTCCTGTCCGCGACCGTTGCATCACTGTAGCCCGTGGGCTTAGGTGAAGTTTTTGGTTTTTTAACCGTCTTTGCGACCTCAGGCGGTGTGCGGTCCAGGGGCCGGGGTCGCTTGGCACCCGACTCCCCCGCAACCGCCGGAGTACCCGCCTCGTGGTTCAGCCCGTCGGTTGAGCCCTGCGCAGCCAATCGAGCCGCGCGAGCCCTCCTCTTTGCCGCCCCACTCCGGCAGGCCCTCCGTTTCGTCGCTTGTGGAGGGTCGGTGGTCCCAGCCCCCTCCCCTCTCTGTGACAAGGAGACCCCCTCCGTTCGGTCACCGGTCGTTGTCGACGAGTCGACAACGTCCATGGTGCCCGATCCGTTGGAGTCTCCCGCCGTGTTTCCTGACGGAGGGTCCTCAGTCGAAGCCCCACCGTCGGCGTTTGGATTTTGTTTTTGATGATCGTTATGATCATCATTTCTATTCCCAGTTAAAAAAAAATTCATTTTATGCAAGTCCATTTTTGTTCCCACGAGTTGCTAGGTAAGGAGGTCCACCCCAGCAGAGCCTGCTTGCGGAGGTAAGGCTAGATACAATGGGGGGTCGCCAGGTACCCCAAGGGCATCGTATGCGACACTAAAAACCCTAGTGCCATTCAGCCCTCGGCACGATAGCTTACACCTTGGCTTGGGGAGTTGGTCCGCGACGAGTTTTTGGTCCCCCTTCCTCGGTTTTTAAGCCGACGGCGGGTTTCCTATGGGCTCGTTAACCGTGGTTTTTCATCACCGTCCGAACGCCGCCCACGGTCGTGGACGCCCAAGGGCGTCCGCTCCCCCGGGCAGGCTCGGCGGGTCTTCCACGACCGTGCCTCCATCCGCCACCTGAGGACGCGCCCGGCTGGTGCTCAGCCTCGCCCCCGCGCCCCTTTACGGGGGTTGGGGACACCGGGAAATTAAATTAAATTAAATTAAATTAAATTAAATTAAATTAAATTAAATTAAATTAAATTAAATTAAATTAAATTAAATTAAATTAAATTAAATTAAATTAAATTAAATTAAATTAAATTAAATTAAATTAAATTAAATTAAATTAAATTAAATTAAATTAAATTAAATTAAATTAAATTAAATTAAATTAAATTAAATTAAATTAAATTAAATTAAATTAAATTAAATTAAATTAAATTAAATTAAATTAAATTAAATTAAATTAAATTAAATTAAATTAAATTAAATTAAATTAAATTAAATTAAATTAAATTAAATTAAATTAAATTAAATTAAATTAAATTAAATTAAATTAAATTAAATTAAATTAAATTAAATTAAATTAAATTAAATTAAATTAAATTAAATTAAATTAAATTAAATTAAATTAAATTAAATTAAATTAAATTAAATTAAATTAAATTAAATTAAATTAAATTAAATTAAATTAAATTAAATTAAATTAAATTAAATTAAATTAAATTAAATTAAATTAAATTAAGTTAAATTAAATTAAATTAAATTAAATTAAATTAAATTAAATTAAATTAAATTAAATTAAATTAAATTAAATTAAATTAAATTAAATTAAATTAAATTAAATTAAATTAAATTAAATTAAATTAAATTAAATTAAATTAAATTAAATTAAATTAAATTAAATTAAATTAAATTAAATTAAATTAAATTAAATTAAATTAAATTAAATTAAATTAAATTAAATTAAATTAAATTAAATTAAATTAAATTAAATTAAATTAAATTAAATTAAATTAAATTAAATTAAATTAAATTAAATTAAATTAAATTAAATTAAATTAAATTAAATTAAATTAAATTAAATTAAATTAAATTAAATTAAATTAAATTAAATTAAATTAAATTAAATTAAATTAAATTAAATTAAATTAAATTAAATTAAATTAAATTAAATTAAATTAAATTAAATTAAATTAAATTAAATTAAATTAAATTAAATTAAATTAAATTAAATTAAATTAAAAATAAAAATTGCTAATTCGACTGGAGCAAAAGTTTCCAGTCGACAGAATCACGTCGCTAAGAAGAGCCGGGATTACGCCCAGACAACGGCATCGGACAACGACGAACATCCCGACAAAACAAAAAATAATAAATCATTTATCAAATCAAACTTGTACAAACCAGGAAGCTCGACATTTCGGACTAAAACGAATTTCTGTCACGCTGAAATTATCTCTCTTCTCCCCTCCTACTAACTAAACCCTTGCGGATCTGGGACTCGTGACGACTGTCCTGGGGACGGGACGACTGTCGCCCCTGGATCCGTCCCGATCACTCGTGGTAAATCTGGGACTCGTGACGACTGTCCTGGGGACGGGACGACTGTCGCCTCTGGGTTTCCACGTCCATCTATACCTCTCCTCACCTAAAACTCAAAAATTTTCTACCCCTCCTCTAAATTAAACCTTGCGGATCTGGGACTCGTGACGACTGTCCTGGGGACGGGACGACTTTCGCCCCTGGATCCGTTCCGATCACTCGTGGTAAATCTGGGACTCGTGACGACTGTCCTGGGGACGGGACGACTGTCGCCCCTGGGTTTCCACGTCCATCTACTCCTATCCTCACCGAAAAATATTAACCTCTTACCCTTCCCAACTATAACCTGCGGATCTGGGACTCGTGACGACTGTCCTGGGGACGGGACGACTGTCGCCCCTGGATCCGTTCCGACCACGTGTGGATAATCTGGGACTCGTGACGACTGTCCTGGGGACGGGACGACTGTCGCCCCTGGACTCCACCACCCCTCCTGCCCCTACTAATACAACCCCTTTTTTTCATTTTCAGCCCGCGACAGATTTTTACGACTTTTTTGTTAAGCTTCTTGCTGGTCAAATTTATTTCTGTTTTTTTTTCAAATAAACGGATGTAACCACGGAAACTCGTCGCTCAATAAATAATTATTGTTTAGAATATAATGGTACAATTTATTTCCAGCTCCTGCCCCAAAAATTTCAACGCGTGGGCCTGAACCTACGCGTCGTTACGTTTTGGAGTACGGTTCAGCCCTGCTCCAAAAAGAGTAACGTTAAATATATCTCAGCAACGGTTAGTGATAACTTGAAAAACCACGGGTCTTCTTTTTCGTTTTTGGACGTTCTATACAATGAAAACATTTACGATTATGTTGCACAAATTCAACGATTATTTATAAACAATTGAAAATTAAAAATGAAATAAAACAAAAAATGTACCCTTAATTTTTTAAATGTATTTTTTTTTAATTCCTTGAACGAAAACGAAAATTTAGCCACCTTGAACTTTTGGGCCGACGCACAGTGGGCTGAATCGCAAAAAACCTGGCCAAAACCTGAAGGATCCATTTTTTTTCGATGAATTATTTCACTCGGGGGTTTTCGGGGTCGCTGATCACGAATTCAGAGTCAGATTTTCCAAAAACAAAATGGCGGATACAAAATGGCGGACATTTTTTTAGAGTACTAATGGGATTTGCTTGAAACTCGGTGTAGACGGGTTTTTGAGGTCGCTAATTACGAATTTGAAGTCAGATTTCTCAAAAACAAAATGGCAGATATAAAATGGCGGACATTTTTTCGAAGTACTTATTGGATTTGCATGAAACTCGGTGTAGACGGGTTTTCGGGGTCGCTCATTACGAATTCGAAGTCAGATTTCCTAAAAACAAAATGGCGGATACAAAATGGCAGACATTTTTTTAAAGTACTAATGGGATTTGCTTGAAACTCGGTGTAGACGGGTTTTTGGGGTCGCTAGTTACGAATTCAAAGTCGGATTTCCCAAAAACAAAATGGCGGATACAAAATGGCGGACATTTTTTCAAAGTACTCATGAGATTTGCATGAAACTACGTGTAGACGCGTTTTTGGGATCGCTAATTACGAATTTGAAGCTAATTTGAATGGAAGCTCGCTGCCATTTTGATTTTATTCCGTACAAGCAGTTTTGCAACATTTTTTTAGCGTCTGGATGAATGGAAACGATGTTGAATCTTTCTTTCCACTCTTTTTCTAAAATATTTATTTGCGAAGTTAGACAAAGACCCAGCTTTGTGCTGAGCGAATCGAAAATCGCTTGATTTTTTAGCTCCAATTGCTCAATATCTATTTCTGCAACAAACATTATTATTCTATTATAAATCATATCGAGCTATTGCAATAGTTCAATTATAATATGATGCTAAATACGGGTATGATTGTTTTCACAACGGCATATAAAAAATCACTGTAATGTGAAAAACGTATATTGTCACTTTTCATTCACGTGTCAAAAGCGGAAAGGCAGCTAAAGGCAGAATGTTTCAACGTAGTTTGATCCATTTAGACCTGGACAGTAAAAATGTATATAGGTAGAATATGCTAAATATGCTTAGATCATAACTATTTTTAAGCTTTTTCATAAATTATTCAAAACTTTGAGGAGTTTAAATTTCACATAATTGTCGTAATTTTTCACCATTTCAATAAGCAATAACAAAGAATTTCTCCATACAATATCAAAGAACGTACCTTTGCGAACATTTTCCGCCATTTTTTTTTAAGAACGGATGGACTGGTTGCAAACACCCCTCACTAACACCACGCGTATTTGTTTTCGCTCGATCGCTCAGCGTGTATTGACGCGTCAAAGGTCGACTTTGAGCCGCTCTCTAGCGAAAACCATTACGCGTATCGGGCTTTTCTTGTACATCCAAACGTACGAGCCAGTCGTCTATGAGGCCCAATTAAACAAAATTCAAATTTAAGGTTTACGATTTCGGGGTTTTGGCCAGGTTTTTGGCGATTCAGCCCACTGTGCGACGCTTCGTTCGGGAGTTATAGATTTTTTTGTCACAAAAAAACCGTAAATGTTTACCCGGTTGTTAAGAAAAAAAGCTATAACTTTCAAACGAAGCGTCGGCCCAAGTCCGGCAGAGTCTCAAAATTTTCGTTTTCGTTCAAGGAATTTGAAAAAAAAAAAATTTCAATAATTAAGGGTACGTTTTTTTCATGCAATTTTTTACTAATAAAATACGTATATTTACCGGTTTTTTATGACGAAAAAAGCTATAACTTTCGAACGAAACGTCGACCCAAGTCCGGCCGGGTCTCAAAATTTTTTTTTTCGTCCAAGGAATTTGAAAAAATAAATTTCAATAATTAAGGGTACTTTTTTTTCATGCAATTTTTTACTAATGAAATACGTAAATTTACGGGTTTTTTGTCCCCATATATATTTAACGGTAGTAATGATTAATAGTACATTATGACACTAGAACGAAAAAAAAATGTCTGACGAGTGTGAGTTTGCAGGACGAGCCAAAGGCGAGTGTTGCAATCACACGAGTCTAGAAAACATTTTTCGTATAGGTAACGTACGAATTTTTACGTCACAAGGTGCGTAAATGCCGCACTTTTACGCGCAGCGTGTCATAAACGTGTTTTTCATGACGAAAAAAGCTGTAACGCCTAAATGAAGCCTACGGACAAATTAAACGGGGTCTCTTTGTTTTTATTCAAAGAGTAAAATGGAGGAAAATAAAATTGCTGTTTTTCGAGATATTCAATATTTAGACGATTAATTGTTAATTAATAATAGTTCAAACGGCGTGACATAATTGTACATATCTTTATCGCAAATACCGTGTGAAGACAAAAATAAGCTTACCTGGTTTTTTAATTTGTCATTGGCCGTTGTTGAGATATATCGATTTGAAATATCGAATATCGTCAATAATTAAAAGGCTTAATTCCATTGCATCTCAATAACAGGCGCAAGAAACGTCAAACCCCGAAACACGTGTCTCTTCATTTTCGATGTATATCAACATAAAACATCGTGGGTCAAAAATGTTGATTCGACGGTATGCAGCTTCTCCATTTACCGTGGAATCCCCAATATATTTATCTGTATACCAATATAAGCTTATGTATGCGTATATATTAGGGTGTCCGTTAAAATAACTTTTGTCTGGGCTACCTCTTGCATCGATAGGTTATCACGTACAAAAAAAGGGAAAAATACTTTTTTTCGATTTAGTGCATGCCTGATAGTGCCGAGAATCGATTAAGGTAAAAAAAAGAGCTTTTTTTAGAGTTTTTCGCGTGTATCTCGTGATATATGCATTTCTTCCAATATGAGTACTCATAATAAATGAAAGATTATAACTTTTTCTATAAATCATGTCTCTTGCGTTAATTCCGTAATATGTATATTAGGGCGGCTTGAAAAAAAACTTTTTTTTTTCTTCAACCAAAATACACTCACGCCGAAGTATCTTCCATCAAGAGAATTGTGTTCAAAGATGAGCCCGATCGGAATATTTTTAGGGGCCGCGCAAGATTTTTCTAGTTTTCCCGTTTGATTAACATGGGAAGGGCGTCAAGTTCCCATTCAAAAAATCGTAGCTCCGCCAATTTTATAGGAACGTTGATCTGGTTAGTTCCATTTGAAAGCGCTTGAAAAACTAATTAAAATGACGTGCAGAACTTTGTGATCCAATTGCAACTTCCGTCGATAATTTTATTTTTCCATAAATATGTTGTTCTTTTCAGGTACAGACATACCGAGTGTCGCATTTTTATTTTTACTTCAGGTTTCCACGAAAAAAAAGAGTCGAATCGAATAGAAGTTCAATTAGGGTTTGAAGGAGGACATCCGAAAAAATAAATTTTCCAAAAATTCCAAAATGGCAGCGCTATGGGAGACAACATATTGGTTTAAAATGGAAACCATGTGTTTCAAAAATCTTAAAAATAATTCTCGTCAATACTTACAACTTTTGTATGAGTCATTTTTGGCTCCGTAGAAATCCGCGCGGAATTAAGCCCGATCCGACTATTTCAAGGGGTCGCCGCGATTTTTTTAAAATGTTTACATTTGAATAACACGGCGCAATAATTTCATCATCGAATGAACGTGAATCGATGAAAATGCGCTATAACAAGATAATTACGAATGATTGCGTTGCAGTAGGGTCACCCGAAGTTACGAAAATCAAATAATAATATAAGAAGAGAGAATTAACAACATTTTATCACAGACGAATATTATTAATTTTAATGATTTTGTGGATTAAATTTTTTTCACTTAGATCATGATAATAATAACAACAACAGCAACAACAAAAATAATAATAATAATAATGATAATAATAAAAATTATTATTATTATTATTATTATTATTATTATTATTATTATTATTATTATTTTCGTTGTTGTTGTTATTATTATCATGATCTAAGTGAAAAAAATTTAATCCACAAAATCATTAAAATTAATAATATTCGTCTGTGATAAAATGTTGTTAATTCTCTCTTCTTATATTATTATTTGATTTTCGTAACTTCGGGTGACCCTACTGCAACGCAATCATTCGTAATTTATCTTGTTATAGCTCATTTTCGTCGATTCACGTTCATTCGATAATGAAATTATTGCGCCGTGTTATTCAAATGTAAACATTTAAAAAAAACCGAGGCGACGCCTTAAAATAGTCGGATCGGGCTTAATTCCGCGCGGATTTCTACGGAGCCAAAAATGACTCATACAAAATTTGTAAGTATTGACGAGAATTATTTTTAAGATTTTTGGTACACATGGTTTCCATTTTAAACCAATATGTTGTCTACCATAGCGCTGCCATTTTGGAATTTTTTGAAAATTTATTTTTTCGGATGTCCTCCTTCAAACCCTAATTGAACTCCTATTCGATTGGATTTTTTTTTCGTGGAAACCTGAAGTATAACTAGAAATGCGACACTCGGTATGTCTGTACCGGAAAAGAACAACATATTTATGGAAAAATAAAATTATCGACTGAAGTTGCAATTGGATCACAAAGGTCCGCACGTCATTTTAAGCAGTTTTTCAAGCGCTTTCAAATGGAACTAACCAGATCAACGTACCTATAAAATTGGCGGAGCTACGATTTTTTGAATGGGAACTTGACGCCCTTCCCATGTTAATCAAATGGGAAAACTAGAAAAATCTTGCGCAACCCCTAAAAATATTCCGATCGGGCTCATCTTTGGACACAATTCTCTTGATGGAAGATACTTTGGCGTGAGTGTATTTTGGTTGAAGAAAAAGAAAAGTTTTTTTTCAAGCCGCCCTAATATACATATTACGGAATTAACGCAAGAGACATGATTTATAGAAAAAGTTATAATCTTTCATTTATTATGAGTACTCATATTAGAAGAAATGCATATATCACGAGATACACGCGAAAAACTCTAAAAAAAGCCCTTTTTTTTACCTTAATCGATTCTCGGCACTATCAGGCATGCACTAAATCGAAAAAAAGTATTTTTCCCTTTTCTTGTACGTCATAACCTATCGATGCAAGAGGTAGCCCAGACGAAAGTTATTTTAACGGACACCCTAGTATATATGTTACCAATTTCCGTTACAACGAGCGGCCAATAATTCCCAGTGCAATATGAATTATCGCTGAGAAATGAACCAAATTAAACGTGTTTTTTATCACAAAAAAAACTGTAACTTCTAAACTAAGTCCATAGCCGAGTAGAGGGTGGTCTCAATCTTTTGTTTTTATTCACAGAATTTAGATTAAAAAAATAAGAAAAATCAAATAGGTATTTTTTGAGATATTCAATGTTTAATCGATTAATTGTTAATTAATAATAGTTCAAACAGTGCAACATAATTGTACTTATTTTTATTGCATAGACCGTGTAAGAACAAAAGAAAAAGCTCCCTTACTTTTTTTTAATTATTATTGGCGGTTGTCGAGATATATCGATTTGAAATTCGAAATATCGTCAATAATTGGAATCCTTCAATCTACTGCATCTCAATAGCGGGCGCTGAACACGGCAAACCCCGAAACACGTGTCGCTTCATTTTCGATGTAGATTAATGGAAAAAATCATGGGGCAGAAATTTTGAGTCAAGGGTACGCGACTACCCGGAATGCCATGGAATGCCCCATATGTTTATATACTAATTTAATCATTATTATAATTTTTTATAAATAAAAAAAATTAATTAAATGAAATTTAAAAAATTTATGTATTCATTTTAATAAATTAATAAATTGATGAATTTTTATAAAAAAAATTAATTTCCATTCTATATTTTTATTAATAAAAGAAAAATGTATAAAAATAATTATTAAGTTTAACCCTAAAATTATTTGTAATTAAATAAAATATTAAAAATAATTCATTTAAAAATAAATTGTATAAATTAAATTCATTCATTTAATAACTTGATATATAAATAATCGAATAAAATTTCTTTTCTAATATTTTTAATAATTATTATACATTAAATAATATATTTAATGAAATCTTATTAAATCAAGGATTGATAATAAATCATAATTTCAATTAACCCTAATACAAATAGTATAAAAAATAAATTTTTATTTTAACTATTTTATATTAAATTAGTCCAATAAAATTTTTCAATTATACTTTAAATTTAATTTTTTTTTCTTTTATTTACTTCAATTTTTAAAAATCATAAAATATTTTATTTATTATGAATTTCAGATCTTAATCAACTATTAAACAATTATTTAATTAAAATTTATGATAAAATCACTATCTTATTATTGTAAATAATATATTTTTATTAAACTAAAATTTAATTTTCTAAAAATAACTTCCGATATTTTTACTTTGTTACGACTTGTTTTATTTTATATAGAAATGGCGGGCACTATGTACATATTATTTAACTAAGTTTAATTTATTTAAATAAATAAATTTACTTTTTTCCCCCTTGTTTCTCGTATACCCTCTCGGGTTTTTACGTTTTATCCTTTCCTTGGGTTCCCTTCTTATCACTTCCCTACCCGCACTCCGCTAAGCTAACTTAACTTCCAGTGCGTCCGCAGCCGACTTAGCTACACTGTACCGCATTCGCCGAGGGCACGGGGAAACTGCGGAAAACCCGTGCCGGTCCAGACGGCCCTTTTTTTTATTACTCCGATTTCCTGATGCATGAACGGAAGTAATTTTTACTGCCGTTCATACACCGAGGCCTCAGAGGAATCTGGCCTCCCGCTCACCGAGCGGCGCGCCAGCCGGCGCACGGCTAAGCGGTCACCCATCCAAGTACTGGCCGCAAAGAATGCTGCTTAACTTGTGTGATCGCCGAAGCCGCGCACCGACCGCACACCTATCGGTGTCGGTTTGAATAAATTTACTTTTAAATCCTATTTTTCATAATTTAAAATTAATTAATTATTAAATTTAAGTTATTGTAATTCATCATTTCTTAAAAATAACTACATTTCGACCTGAATTTAATTTATAAGATAATGAAATTTTAAAAATATTCTTAAATACATTTTTTTTTCGAAAATATATAAGTTTGTAATTTAGGTAATTAATTTCGTGGGCTTTCAATTATATAATGTTGGAATGAGGAGTAGATTTATTTTCTTTTATTCGGATCGAAGATGAGATTAAAGTGGATAGACTCGGGTTAACTATTAAACAATTTTCAATAATTTATTTTGCGTTTGTTGTGCTCCAAAACTCATTATAAAAATCTAAGGAAACTTTTGCAACTCTCGACATTCCCGGAGAATGTCGAAAGCGAGGGCAGTGACTGAGTGCAATGAGCTGCCCGTCAGCAGCTGACGCGAACAGTCACTGAACCTTCGAATGCTGACGGGTAGTCAGCACTTCACAGCGTACACATTTTGTTAATATAGACGATTAGATTATTGAACCCTTGGTTGGAAGTCGTACTGGGAGACCCAGCTACCAACCAAGAGGCAGTCTTGTTTTGCATCGAGAAGGAGCCATCTGCCTTCAGCAGGAGACTCCACCAGTAGTCAATACTAGTAGAATTACACCAAAGGATGGTGTCTAGGCGTATGCCAATTCGAGTCGCGGTCCGGTCGGGATAACGTAAATAAAGCATTGTGAAAACCCTGTATTAACCGATAAATATAATAAATAAACCAATTTGTTCACTAATCCACGTGGATTCTAATCTTTTACGGTAGATACCCACGAAAAAATAAATAAATAATAATTAAAGTGCCTTCCCACCTGCTCCCCATCGGTCGCGCGGTGCGCCGGCACAACATTTGGTGGCAGCGGTGGAATCTACCGAGTAGATTCAGTGATAACTTAACGTTGGTCAGTTACGGTCAACAACAGAGCGAGTGAAGCAAGCATTGGCCTCACGTCGCAGACCGAGCGAAACCCGACACGCAGACGTCGGCGTTATCGCGAGGGAACCTTGCCAAGGAGCTACGAGCTGTGGAGGACGAGGACATCGGGCCATCCGACGACGCAGAATCAGTCAAGGAAGGGACCACGGATCTGCAGGACAAAGAGGAGCAGCTTCACCGACAACCACGGACGAAGGACGGCAACAGGGAACATCGACCTGTAAGTGACGGTTATTTAACGTAACTACCAAGAGTCAAAGCCAGTAGTCCCGCGTCCGCGATAGTAGTTGTTGCAAAAAAGAGTTCGATTTCAACAAAAAAAACAATGCCGCACGACAAACGCTCTACCTCGAGCCCGGAGAATCGCCAAGGAGCCTCGCAGCGCCCGGCGTTAGGAGCTGAGGCTTTTGTCGGCCTGGCGGCCGCGCTCCTGGACATATCTGAACAAGCGAGTCGAGCTTTGGGGAGTTTATCCTCCTCCCAGGTTCAGCAAGCTGTTGACGAGCAAGTCACACGCACGAGGAATCCTGAGGAGCACGGTCGGGTGAACCATCAGCGAGGGACGACGTTCGTGTATTGTAGCGACTCGGAAAGCGAGGAGGACGAGCCCCTCGACATATTCTCCCGGCCCGTCTCGAGCCAAATGGTGGAAGCCGACATAGCGGCCATGGCAAGGAGGGCAGGTCTCCCGCCACCGGTTCTGACACAGGTACCGGCAGGGCACCCCCAGCGAACGCAGGGTAGAGCACCCATTCCCTCACCACGGGCCACACGGCCGCCAACACCCCTGAATCAGGGAGGACAGCGAGACGAGCGGGATGCTATCGTCGCCCTACAGCGAGAGCTTGACCGGCGCCGAGCCAGGTTGACGCAGGTAGGACCGACGGGCCGGGGAAGCACCGCAGCAACTCTCCGCGACGTCGATAGTGACCCGTACGAGTTGATAAGGGAGCTGCAGACGCAGGTGGGGGAGCTGAAGGAGGAGCTACAAAGGTTCCGGGCCGGAAGAAATCCTCAACAGGCTCCGGAGCTACCCTTGCACCGGCGACCGGGAATAATGCCCCTCGCGCACGCACTCAAATACGTCCGCACGTTCGACGGAGATTCCGCCGACGAGTTGCGGATTTTCCTCCGGTCTTGCGACGCGGTGTGTCGTCGTGTAGAGTACGAGGAGCACGGGGCACTACTAGAAATGATCCTCGCGAGCCAGATCGGGGGAAGAGCAGCCTTGGATTTGACCCATAAAAATATCCTTACGTTTGCGGAGCTCCGTTGGGAGCTCGAGGCACTATACGGCCAGAAAAAGTCGCTGTCAGCCCTCTCGATGGAACTCAACTCGTTGCGGCAAGGGCAGAACGGAAGCGTTGCTGCATACGCGTCACGGGCAGAGGCCATCACGTCTCAGCTGGTGGATAAAGCTACGGAAAAAGCCCCATCCGAACGAGACGCGCGAGCAGTGGAGGAGTCGACCAGGCAATACGCACAGGCCACATTCGAGAACGGCCTAACGGGGCAGGTTCAGGTGCTCGTGAGGGCGAGAAATTGCGCAACCCTCCACGAGGCTGTGGTAGCAGCCATTGAAATTGACGCAGCGATCCAGCCAAGGGGGTCCGCGGCGTCACAAGGCGAATCCCGAAGAAAATCGGCATCGACGCAACCCAAGGTCGAAGACGAACGAACCTGTTACAACTGCGGCGAGCCGGGGCATCTAAAACGAGACTGTATGCAGAAATTAAAGCATACAATTCTACCGCAGGCAGTCAAGGCCATAAACCAGATCGAGCTCTACTGTGGGAACTGCAAAAGGACAGAACATGGCTACCGAGACTGCCGAAAGCGTCGGCAAAACCGACTAAGAAACAGCGAGAGCGACGACGGGAAGTCGCAATCCGACGAGGGAAGGGACGACGACGGACAAGGGGGTGAACGGAAGCATCCATCAAACGCTGATACGGGGGTAGCAGGTAGCAGAGACCGGCAGCAGCGCAATGAATGATTTCATTATCGAGTCAGCGGATGCCATCAAAAGGCAGCTTACAGTAAAGGCCGATACGGGAGCGCAGTGATGCGTAATCAAAGCTAGCAGCCTGCTGCCCGAAACTGTGATTGAGGACTGCAACGTCGAGCTTAAAGGTATCTCGGGCCAAAAGCTCAGACCGAGAGGCGTCGTGTTACTGGCCCTCGGTCTACCCGCAGTCATAGTCAAGCACCCTTTTTACGTTGTGACGGAAGACGTACCGTTGCAAGTAGATGGGCTACTAGGTATCGACTTTATCAAAAAGCATAAAGTTGACATCTTCGGAGGCGAGATGATAAAGATGTACGGCCACGAGATGCCACTAATCGATGGAAGGCCGAAGGAGGAGCCACCCCCACATCATAAGACGAACGCACGAAAAAAAGTATGGAATAAATTCGTTAGCGTCGTAGAGTTATACACGACAGCTCCCATCGTCGCCGAGGGGAAACATAAGACACCCACGCCTATCACTTGTAGAGTGAAACGTCACGATTCCGCTAAAAATCGTGAAGCAGGAAAGCAAAACGCAGATGCTGATGCTTCAAGCCGCAAACGCGCAGCGGTAGGAGCCCCGGCAGAAGAAAAAGCGAGAAACGCTCGCCGCGACAGGGACGAAGCTGGTCAGCACGACACAGCTCCCTACGTGGCTGGCCCACTACCACCCGTCCAAGAAGCCAACGGAAAGAGTGGGGCCAGCACGAACGACCACACGTCGCTCAAAGGCGACGGAAACGGCGAGACGCCTACATCGCGCAGGAGCGACGAAGACGGCGAGACGCTCACGCCACGCAATAGCGACAACGAGGACAACACCCACACGCCACGCAACGGCGAGGGAGACGGCGAGAGGCTCACGTCGCGCAAGAGCGAAAAGGACGGCGTCATCTTTACGCCAACCAAGAGGAACGAGGGGGCTTACACCCGCAACCAGTGCGGAAGCGTAAGAGACAGCAAGGTCCATACGTCGCATGCGAGCGATGGAGACATCGGCAAGGAAACCGCGAAGACCTCGGGCAGCAGCTATGCCCACCGTCTCCTCGACCGTAGAATTGCGCAGGGGCCCTTCAACCCTCTCCCACGGTCCGACCAGGGCCGAAGAGACACCGTGGGGAGAAGGAAGTACAACCCCATACTCGCGGAACGTCTGAGGAAGCAAAAAAAAAAAAATAAAATCTCTAGAGGATAAACGTAGCGGATAACGCGAAAATTTATATCGACAGGCATTCTGGCTTTGACAGGTAGTTGCGTTGTAACCGCCCGAGGTTTCGGTGATCTGATGTTGGGAACCTCACTCTGTCCGAAGTCGAGAACAAGTCGTACACTCCGATCCGAAGAAATCATTACGTTAACGTTAGTAGTTCTGGACTGTGCCATATCTTATCTCTTGTTATATCGACGACAGCAGAATTCCATGACGTCTCCGACCACGACGGTATCGGTAAGTCTCGGGGTCACTGGGTCGCCAGAGAACTGCGTGGTAACGAGAATGAGGTAGAGGTGAGGGCAAGAAATTCTCTTTTAACAGCTGGCCCGGCACTACTCACGTTACTCCCCAAGGACGGCGTTGGAACGGCCGATGAGAAGAATGAGAATTGGAGTAAATTAATAATCAGAGTAAAAATTAATTTCTTCAAAATAAATTTTTACTTTTTAGGGGGAAGGGGTGTTGTGCCCCCAAAACTCATTATAAAAAACTAAGGAAACTTTTGCAACTCTCGACATTCCCGGAGAATGTCGAAAGCGAGGGCAGTGACTGAGTGCAATGAGCTGCCCGTCAGCAGCTGACGCGCACAGTCACTGAACCTTCGAATGCTGACGGGTAGTCAGCACTTCACAGCGTACACATTTTGTTAATATAGACGATTAGATTATTGAACCCTTGGTTGGAAGTCGTACTGGGAGACCCAACTACCAACCAAGAGGCAGTCTTGTTTTGCATCGAGAAGGAGCCATCTGCCTTCAGCAGGAGACTCCACCAGTAGTCAATACTAGTAGAATTACACCAAAGGATGGTTTCTAGGCGTATGCCAATTCGAGTCGTGGTCCGGTCGGGATAACGTAAATAAAGCATTGTGAAAACCCTGTATTAACCGATAAATATAATAAATAAACCAATTTGTTCACTAATCTACGTGGATTCTAATCTTTTACGGTAGATACCCACGAAAAAAATAAATATATAATAATTAAAGTGCCTTCCCACCTGCTCCCTATCGGTCGCGCGGTGCGCCGGCACAACACGTTAAACGTACAAGAGAAGTGCCGATCGAGGTGTTAAGCCTTAACACTCGTGATTACAGAACCGAACTGAGCTCGCGAGGGCTCGCGCTCTCGTTTCGTGTGTCTGTATGTGTTTTTGTATAAGTGGGTTGGTCAGTGTGTGAGTTGTGTGCTGAGGTCTTGCTAGAGTTGTTGTCGACGGCCGGTGGATTCTATCGGCACATTTGACGCGTATTGCACATTCCGCCCGCCTCGTCGAAGGACGAAATTAATACTTTCACTACTCGTTCGAATGATCTGCGTCACCTTTTAATAGTAAGCAAACCTTTACGATCGGTCTTTTGAACGTCGACGTAGCAGTCTTGACTGTAACAACACGGATAACTCCGTCGTCTCCGAAACTTGCATCCAGCAACGTGCACCCAGCACATTGGTGACTCGAGCAAGTGGCCATTTAGTGGGTGGAAGGAGCTCGTTTTTTATTAAAACCAGATCCCCAACTTGAAGGGAGGGTCGTGGCTGTTGCCACTCAGGTCGAGTTTGGAGTTGGTGGAGATATTCCGTAGACCATCGATTCCGAAATTGTCGCTGCATTTGTTGGATGAGCTGCCATCGGGATAAACGAGACATATGCACCTCTGTCAGAGATTGCTCGGGTACGGCGGTAAAAGGCTCCCCGATCAGAAAGCGAGCTGGTGTGAGAGCGGACAAGTCCTCGGGGTCGTCTGTGAGGGCTTGAAGTGAGCGGGAGTTCAAGCAGGCCTCTATTTGTGTGAGAAGCGTTGCCATTTCTTCAAACGTCAGAGTGCTTTCGCCGATAACTCTGCGAAGATGGTGTTTAACGGATTTGACGGCTGCCTCCCAGAGTCCACCGAAGTGTGGAGCTGATGGAGGATTAAACTTCCACAACGTTTCATCGTTCGCTAGTAGTTCCGAGATTAACTTCGATTCAGACGAGGCCGTGGTAAAGAGAGCTCGTAGTTCGGTGTCCGCTCCGGTAAAGTTAGTGCCGTTATCGCTGGTTAGTACGGCGCATTTTCCTCTGTGCAAGACGAATCGACGGAAAGCCGCTAAGAAGCTGTCTGTCGTGTAGTTTGATACTGCTTCAAGATGAACTGCTCGTGTTGAGAAGCAAACAAACACGGCAATGTAGGCCTTGTACGACTTGTGACCTCTTCCCTTAGTGGCGCGAAGAAGGATGGGACCGGCGTAATCTACGCCTGAGTGAAGGAATGGTCTTTCTTCCGTTACTCGGCTTTTTGGGAGACTTCCCATCAACTGAGTCCCTGTTGTGGCTCGAAATCGTGCGCAGGTCAAACACCGATGTATGACCATTTTCACTGCGGTGTGACCCCCGATTAACCAGTAACGTTGTCGAAGAGTTGAAAGCGTCAGTTGCACTCCGCCGTGGAGAGTTTGCCGGTGACACTGTTCAATGAGGAGCTTCGATAGTGGAGATTCTCGTGGAATGATCATTGGATGTTTTTCTTCTAAGTTGATTGTTGCGTTTTTGAGCCGCCCGCCCACGCGAAGAAGGCCTCTTTCATCGAGGAAGGGGTTCAGTGGGAGGAGTGGTCCTTTGGAGAAGGCAGAGTCGCATTGGAGTGCTCGAATCTCCTTCTCGTAATGTCGTTTTTTTCCGATGTTCTTTTTTCGATCCTTCTTGCTGGTATGATGCGACAGCACCATGCAGTGATTCGTAAGAGTTTCGTGAGATCGGAGTATCGAGTGAGAATGTCGATTGGTGGTTGCCTGTCGACGTGAGAAACATGAGAACTTCTCCGTTCATCGGGTAAGTTGCTCAACAAGTTTTGTGAGATAGATGGCCAGTTAACATTATCTTTCGTTAGCCAGTCAGGTCCGCTCCACCAGAGAGGGTGATGTCGAAGTTCAGATGCTAGAACGCCACGAGACGCACAATCTGCGGGGTTGCTTTTTGAATCGACATGATGCCAGATAGCGTTTGAAAGCGTAAGCTGAACGTCAGCTACGCGGTTAGCGACGTAAGTTTTCCATTTAATCGGGTGCTCGCGAATCCAGCTGAGAGCTACCGTCGAGTCGGACCATAGGTGGACCGGGCAATCGAGAGAGAGTGTTTCGAGCACGACTTTGGCGAGTTTTGTTACGAGATTGGCAGCGCAGAGTTCGAGACGAGGCACTGATACCTGCTTTACTGGAGCTACTGTCGTTTTTGCGTTAACTAGCGTTACTGACGTTCCGTCTTCGGTGGATGTGCGTAAGTAGAGGACGGCGGCGTAAGCACGTTCGGAAGCGTCTGCGAATCCATGCAGCTCGAAATGTGTCGACGTCGATCTGACGTTGAGCCATCGAGGGATGCGGTAACTCGAGATTGCGGGTAGCTCGTTATAGAAGCGTTTCTAGTGATTCGCGTGATCGGTTGGAAGGGGGTCGTCCCAGTCGATTGATGGATAACTCGAATGGCGAGAAAAGGCGCACAGGTGAGACCGTATGTGACAGTACAAAGGCGGTATCTGTCGAGTGGTGAAGACGGATTTTTTTTCCATAAAATCCTTTGGAAATCACGATCCTTTTCGTGCAGCCGGATTTGTCGGTACATTTTCTCCATGTCGGCGGAGAAAACGACTTTATGGGATCTCCAGCGGAGCAGGATGTGAACGAGCTCCGGTAGAATCTTTGGCCCGACGTGAAGATGCTCATTCAGGGATACTCCGGTCGTGGTTTTTTGTGAGCCGTTGAAGACCACACGGAGTTTCGTTGTCGTACTAGATTCTCGGGTAACTCCGTGGTGCGGCAGATAATAGCAAAGTTTCGAATCGGAATCAAGTTTCGATACGAGTTCCATGTGCTGAAGTTCTTCGTATTCGTTCATAAAGGCATAGTATTCCGCGTAGAAGGTTGTATCGCGAGAGAAGCGGCGTTCCATCCTTCGTAGCATGTTCGTTGCGGCGGTGAACGAGTCACCAAGACATTCGAGGTGTTTTTTGAAGGGTAGACGCACGACGTATCTCCCATCGTTGTTACGAGAGTGAGTGGGGATGAAGTGTCGTTCACATTCTGCATCCTCGGGAGTTAGAGTGGCCGATAAGGGTTTAATCTCTTCTTGATCCCAGAAGCGCTGTAGAGAAGATGAGAGAGAAGTGTCGAGTAATACGTGGATGCTTGCCAATGCCGAGCAGCTCGCTACGTTTGAGGCTATACGTCCAGAGATGACCCAACCTAGCTGTGTATTTTGCGCGACCGGTGAGTTAAGGGAGGCCTTTCGGACGCCATCGAGGATGAGGTGGGCGTAAACATCGGCACCGAGAAGAAGTTCGATAGGGCGTGACGAGAGGAATTCGGGATCAGCCAATGTGAGTCCGTCGAGATGCTTCCATTGCGACGTTATCGTAGCTCTCGGAGCGCACGTCGATTTTTGAAAAATTTCAAAACGACATAAAATATGAATGGCTCGATGGATTTGGCTCAAATTCAATCCGAAATCTCTTTTGATGATAGTGCAACCTCGTACTAAATTTAAGCCAAATATCTCAAAAATTGCGCAAGTTAGAGAGCGCACGACACTTTTTAACCAATTTCAAAGTTCCCTCAGAACGAAAGCACTGCATGGATTTCGCTCAAATTCAGTACCAAGAATCTTCCTGGAGAACCGCAACACTTGACGGAATTTGAGCCCGATATCTCGAAAATTGTGCAAGCTAGAGAAAAAAAATAGATTTTTGAAAAATTTTACAATCACATAAAAACAAAAAAAATGCATGGATTTGTCCGAAAATTGAATCAAGCAAGGCGCCTGGAACCCTTCATATGTGTGATAAGTTTCAGCTTGATATCTCAAGCCGTTCTGCAGTTGTGAACGTTAAACCAATGCTACATACATACATACATACACACACACACACGCGCGCGCGCACGCACGCACGCACGCACGCACGCACGCACGCACGCACGCACGCACGCACGCACGCACGCACGCACGCACGCACGCACGCACGCACGCACGCACGCACACACACACACACACACACACACACACACACACACACACACACACACACACACACACACACACACATACATCCAGACATTTTTTCTGAATGTGAATTTGAGATGTTTTGAGACATTCTGAACACGTTTTCATGAACATCTTGAAAAAAAAAATTTTCACGAAAACAAAGCTTCCTCTATGAGGGAGCAAAATATTCTAAACATAAAATAATTTAATACTTAAAATTTTATATTAAATTAATTCAATTATTTTAATTTTTAATTTAAATATTTATATATGGGGTATTCCATACGAACTGAACCCCCTTTTCAGCCGATGTTTTTTTATTCTCTCGAAATTGAAAGGAGTCGAAGTATGACGAGAAATAGTGGTTGACTCCAAATCTTAGGCCTCTAGGTTTATTTCTCACTATACTTCTGTAATTGGTATTTTTACTACTTTCGAAGGTTTCGAGGCGTGGTGAGTCTTTATTTCTGAATTAAATTGATGTTGTCACGAGTGTTTTGTAACGAAATTTTCCTGTTCTTTCAGATGAAATTATGAGATCTCAGTATCAAAAATGTTTTTTTATGATTTGAGGCAAAAAAACACAAAAAACTTCATATCTGGAAAAGAATATTTTTTTTCTTGGTCCTAATTTTTTGTAATATTCCCATGATTATTCTGAAGCTACTGTATAAATTTCATGATGGAACTCAGAAATTTACGGTACCCAGAAATTTTGGAATATTATGAAAAATCAGAAATACCCGTATTTCTGTATTTCTGATTTTTCATAATATTCCCAAATTATTATTATATATAAAGGAATATTATGAAAAATCAGAAATACAGAAATACGGGTATTTCTGATTTTTCATAATGTTCAAAAACTTCTGGGTACCGTAAATTTCTGAGTTCCATCATGAAATTTATACAGTAGTGTTACGTCCCTGCGTTTAATCTATATTTAAATGTTAACGTGCAAAAGTCAAACGACTTATTTTTGAATTTTTATCATAAAAACCCTTCAAGACCGAGCCACGTACGAACGATGTCGTGATGACTCAGTCATCTCAAAACAGGCGATGCCTAGTTTAAAATAATGCCCGATGAGCGACAGCACCTCCCGATGCAGCAATCGCTGCATAGGCCCGTTCCCCTTCTTCACCACTCCTCAACCGAATATTCATGCCGCGCTTTACCCCACTCTCCCTCACCGGTTAGGAGCCACGCGCCTAACCGCCGGATTATGGGTCTTCTTCCCGGAACAAGCCACCTGCTAGATGGAGACGGTTTTCTCTCTCTATGTTTTTTTCTTATAGATCTGAGTCGAACTTCTCGAATGTTCACCTTTTTTCCCCCAATATCAGACCCTTTTTTCCGATCTATTTTTAGGTTTTTACGGAACCACGCCCACAGAAAATGGTATATAAACCCCGGGTTTTCACCATAAAGTGTCTCAGTTTTAAAATGTAATACGTCCACAACAGTTGTCTTCGCGACGCGAATAAGTACCGTTACTTTGCCCGAACGGACTTAGAATATTTTTGTGTCCGCCGATTTCTATTTCGGTTTGGACTTAGAATCGTTTTCGCGTCCGGACTTCTCTCTGCGTCCACCGTATCATCTACGGTTCGGACTTAGACTCGTTTACGCGTGCAGTCGTAGATTCTTTCGAAACCACCTGACTCTTTGTACAGTCTGGTAGAGTTAAGTAACATTGAAATATAAATTTAACCGCGTGACTAAAAATACTTACAAATCAAATAAACGGAGAACCAATAAATAAATACGTCCGCGACCAAGAGTCTGCGATTGACAAGAATAAATAAATAACTAAAAGTCCGCGAGTTCCTGAATAAGCTGTAGACCACGACGTCCAGCTTTGAAAAATTAATAAATAAAATAAACCAGTAAATAAACTGAGTGCCGAAAACTAAATACATTCGCGACCAGGAGTCCGCGGTTAATAAAAATAAACAACAAGAAGAGACCGCAAGAGACAATAACGAATAAATAACAAAAATCCGCGATTGATAAATATTAAATAAATAAAGAATGATCAAGGACCAAGTGTCCTCATAAATGAATAAATACATACGCTTAAGAGACCGTAGAGTCCAGCGTAGAATCTAAATAATTAAAGCCTTAAGGAGGGCAATTGAGATAACCGAAAACGAGATAATACGCCCACAACCTTGAATAAGATTTAACCCGATCGACAATAGACATTAAAACAATAATTATAACAACGCTTTCAACCTGACATTTTGTGCGCCTACGAACGTCGTGAAACTGTGAACTGTGTAACAATTAATGTTAACCAAGCTGAACTGTATACCGAAACATCTTACACGTGAAAATACAAAAGATTGTGTGTGCGTCCCAAATCTGACATTCCGAACTTTCTTTCGACCAACCTGCCCCTTTACAGTAGAAAAGTAATACTAGAGGTCGAAGGTCGAGTAACTGCAACAACAATCATCCGCAGCCATCCAGACCGCACCACCGACAAGGGACGACAAGTAAAAACCAAGAGGTTCATACATTTCGATCGTGATTAGGCTAGATCTCGGTCCCCGAGTAAAGGCGTAAAAACCTGACTCAAAAGCGAGATCAAAAGCTGGGTTACGTCTGAGCGGATATTTTATTATATTCGTAGTTAGGACGTAACAGTAGCTTCAGAATAATCATGGGAATATTACAAAAAATTAGGACCAACAAAAAAAATATTCTATTCCAGATATGAAGTTTTCTAAGTTTTTTTGCCTCAAATCATAAGAAAACATTTTTGATACTGAGATCTCATAATTTCATCTGAAAGAAAAGGAAAATTCCATTCCGAAACACTCGTGACAACATCAATTTAATTCAGAAATAAAGACTCACCACGCCTTGAAACCTCCGAAAGTAGTAAAAATACCAATTACAGAAGTATAGTGAGAAATAAACCTAGACGCCTAAGATTTGGAGTCAACCATTATTTCTCGTCATACTTCAACTCCTTTCAATTTCAAGAGAAAAGAAAAACATCGGCTGTAAAGGGGGTTCAGTTCGTATGGAATACCCCATATACATTTTATTATAATAAATATTAATAAATTAAAAGATTTTTATTAAATTTTTAACTAAAATTAAATTTTTTTAAAATTGATTTCAATTACACTTTAGAAACAATATTTTTCACAATTTTAGTATTTTAGTTGAATTAGTAATGATTTATTATTAATTTCCAAATTAGATTAATTATTGAAAATTATTTTGTAATAAAAATTTATTAATTTTTTAATATAATAATTTTAAACAGCAATTTTGATTATAATATCAATTTAATTAAGTATGAACTTCTCATTTCAATCACATGATTAAACTTAAATAAAAATTATTTTGTAATAAAAATTCATTAATTTTTTAATATAATAATTTTAAATAACAATTTTGATTATAATATCAATTCAATTAAATATTAACTTCTTATTTTAATTACATGATTAAACAATAACAGCGTAACCATTACCGCGAAGCAATTAATCACATACACTTTGAATCATTATTCATCTGAAACCACGCCATTAATTCATAAAACCACTAGCGTCACTCCACTTTCAAGTTAATACAAATCAACGTATTAGTCAATTCAACGGAGATAGTCGATTGCAACTAATACGTTAGTAAGCGTTAGAATCGGTTCATTTCTTCAGTGTTATTGTTCATCCTCATTCACGTCTCATTTATATTGTGATCATTCATCCATAACTTGTGCCTAATTATAGTTCACATACCCTTGTATAATACTTAGCTCATATATTGATAATATACGTGATACGTTATATTGAAAACGAGCCTATTTAATTTAATTGCTGTGACCCTTTACGTTCACTACCGGCACTAGTTTATTTGATTTCAGGAACACCGAAACCATGTGTTAAATGTATATATTATAGAGAATATGAATGGGAATGTAAAAATCTTCTGAGTTAATGTTCTGAACATGACCCAACGTTCTATGACTAGGATTGTTATATATTGCGGAGGGAGTCTTGGGTAGGTATTCGAGAAATACACTAATGCTTCGTACGTTTGGGAACCGACTAACTAGACACTGGACAGTGCGTGAGACGTTACGCTACTACCGCGGAGTGGGAGGTGTCCGGCTCGTGACCAACTTGCCGATACACTACACTCCTCCCCACTAAGTTTTTATTTATTTATTTATTTATTTATTTATTTTTCTCATCCACTGTCCTTGCATTATGTCTCTTAGTCCATTTATTTCTCAATCTTTGATGCCAACCGTGTACCTTTTTTTTTTTTTTTTTTTTTTTTTTTTTTTTAAATATATATATCATTATCCCCACCACCGTAACCACTATTATTATTATTATTCATTTATTTACCCCGAGCCGTGGCGAGCGCCGTGGCAGGGGTGTTCCTGTATTACCGGTGTTTACTTTTTTTTTTTTCATCCTCGATTTCCTTTTCGCCGTCGTATTTAACAATTTGATCTATGTGTCGTTTACATTTGCCTTCCTTCGTTTCTACCATGTAGACGACCGGCGATATTTTTCTACAGATCTTCCCCAGCTCCCACGTTTCCTTATTGTTTCTATACATCTTTACCCTCACTGCATCGTTTTCTTCTATTTGTGCATTACGTTTCCCTTTCCAACGCTCGCAAACCTTGTTGTTTTTTTCGGTTACTCTCTCATCTGCATTCGGTCGTAATAAATCTAGTTTTGATCTTATCTCTCGCTTAAACATTAACGACGCTGGTGATACTCCGGTTATTGTATGCGGGGTTCTTCGGTAGTCAAATAAAAACACTCTTGCGGCGTCCGACGCTTTCATTCCACTCAGTACATTTCGTGTTACACTGCGTTTGAACGTTTTTACAATGTTTTCTGCGGCGCCGTTACTTGCCGGGTGATATGGGGGTGAAAACGTATGCTTGATCCCATTACTTGTTATAAACGCTTCGAACTCTTTACTAGCTAATTGAGGTCCATTGTCTGTATGTATCCACTTCGGCAACCCGAACCGCGCAAAGGTGTCAACAAACTTTTCGATTGTCGATTTCGTGTCCGTGCTTTGCATCGCAAAAGCTTCGACCCATTTTGAATAGGCGTCTATGATAATTAAGTAGTTCTTGCCTTCTATCGGCCCTAAAAAATCAGCGTGAATTCTCTCCCAGGGACCATTTGGTCTGGGCCACAAACAAAAAGGAGATTTCCGCGGGTTATCTCTTACTTGTGTGCATTCCGGGCACTTGTTTGCTAGTTCTTCGATGTCTCCATCTAGATTCGGCCACCATACGTATCCTCTCGCTAGACTTTTCATACGGACCATACCTGTATGGCTAATGTGCAGCTCGTTTAAAACCTCCGATCTTAATGTACGCGGTATCGCTACTCTATATCCCCAGAGCAAACATCCCTCCACTACATGTAATTCTGTTTTTTTTTGTAGTACGGTACCTCCTCCGGTGAGATTTCTGTCGCCCCCGTCGGCCAGCCATTCATCGTATACCAAATCGCTTTTCTAATCCCGTTATCTTTCTTTGATTCCTCGCGTATATTTTTCCAATCTATACCGATACCCGACCCCTTTTGATAATTGCAATATTGGACTATCTCTGACTCTATTTTAGATTCTTTATCGGTCTCGTTGATCGGCAATCGCGACAATGCGTCCGCATTCCCGTTATCAGCTGATCGAATGTATTGAATTTTATATCGAAAAGCCGACAAAAAGAAAGCCCATCTCTGCAGTCTACAGGCAGCGATTAACGGTATTTCTTTTTCCGGACCAAAGATATATGTCAGTGGCTGATGGTCTGTCTTTAATATAAATTCTCTTCCGTACAAGTATATGTAAAATTGCTTAACGCCGAAAATGATTGCTCCCGCTTCTCTATCGATTGGAGACCACGCTCTTTCGTTCTTTTTTAGTGTTCGTGATTCAAATGCTATCGGTTTTTCCACGTTGGGCGCCACCACATGAGACAGCACCGCCGCCATTCCCACTGCTGACGCGTCGCACGCTAACACCAGTGGCAGTGCGCGGTTGTATTGTATCAATATAGGCGCTGCGGCGATCTCCATTTTAATCCTTTTGAATGCGTTCGTACATTCTTCATTCCACTTAAATTGTTCTTTTCTTAATTGTTCGTATAACGTTTGCATTTTCATCGCCATGTTCTTTATAAATCTCGCATAAAAATTGACAAGACCTAAAAACGCGCGAAGTTCGTTCAATGTCTCTGGTTGTGGTGCTTCTTGTACCGCTTTAATCTTATCATTCGTTGTATGTAGTCCTTCCTTATCTAGCTTGAAACCTAGATAGCTTATGCTGTCTTGAAAAATTTCGCATTTCGCCTTCTGTACTGTGAACCCGCTAGTCTCAAGTCTTTTTAACACCATATCTAATTTGGATAAATGCTCCTTTTCCGTCGCGCTCGAAATCAAAATATCGTCGAGCAATGTTCCCACTCCTCTAATACCCGCGATTTCGCTTTCAATAATTCGCTGAAATGAGCCGGGTCCAGTCGCTACGCCATAGGGTAACCTAGTATACTGGAAAAGTCCCAGATGTGTGTTTATTGTCACAAATTGTTTTGATTCTCTATCGAGCGGTATTTGCGCGTAAGCCTGCGATAAATCTATTTTCGTAAACTTCGTGGCTCCCACCGATAAACTCAATAAATCCTCAATCCGTGGCAAAGGATATCTGTCGATTTCGAGCACTGGATTGATTGTGATTTTAAAATCTCCGCACAATCTCACTCCGTTCCCTTTGATTACTGGGACCACCGGTGTGGCCCAATCGCTGTATTTTACTGGAGTGAGAATTTTGTCGTTAATCAATTTATTAATTTCTATCTCAACCTTGTCCTTGAGTGCTATCGGTATCGTTCTAGCTCGCTTAAAAATTGGTACTGCTCCGTCTCTGATTCTCAATTTTAGAAACCCGTTTTTGTACAAGCCTAACTTATCGCTAAAAACCGCTTTACGTCTTTCGATAATCTCTTTCAGCTGTGTCGATTGTAATTCTCGTGTTTTCTTTTTCGGTTCGGCCTCTATTGTATACATTTCTTTCTCTCGTTTTGGATATGCTGGTGGCCAGCGTTGGAACGCTTCGAGCCACTGTTCCCCCATCAACGGCCCGTACCCTTTTGACACTATATATGGGGTATTCCTGGGAATTTCGGCAACTTCGGACAGTTGGGTCGAAATTTTTGCCCCCCAATTTTTTTCATTAATATGTGTTCAAAATAAAGAGACACCTATTTCGGCGTTTTTTATTTTGAGTCCCCACTTTTGAAATACAGTCAAATGAAGTTTTTGAAGTATTGACCACATTCGGTCATTCAAATCGATATATCTCAGCAACGGTTAGTGAAAACTCAAAAAACCACAGGTGTTTTTTTTTCGTTTTTGAACGCTTTATACATTGAAAACGTTAACGATTATGTTGCACAAATTCAACAATTATTTATAAACAATTCAAAATTGAAAATGAAATACAACAAAAAATGTACCCTTAATTTTTGAAATGTATTTTTTTTTTAATTCCTTGAACAAAAACGAAAATTTAGCCACCTTGAACTTTTTGGGCCGACGCTTCGTTCGGAAGTTATAGATTTTTTTGTCACAAAAAACCCGTAAATTTACGTATTTTATGAGTAAAAATTTGCATGAAAAAAAAGTACCCTTAATTATTAAAATTGATTTTTTTTCGAATTCCTTGGACGAAAAGAAAAATTTTGAGACCCGGCCGGACTTGGGCCGACGTTTCGTTCGAAAGTTATAGCTTTTATTCTCAACAACCGGGTAAACATTTACGGGTTTTTTGTGACAAAAAAATCTATAACTCCCGAACGAAGCGTCGGCCCAAAAAGTTCAAGGTGGCTAAATTTTCGTTTTTGTTCAAGGAATTAAAAAAAAAAATACATTTCAAAAATTAAGGGTACATTTTTTGTTGTATTTCATTTTTAATTTTAAATTGTTTATAAATAATTGTTGAATTTGTGCAACATAATCGTCAATGTTTTCAATGTATAAAGCGTTCAAAAACGAAAAAAAAACACCGATGGTTTTTTGAGTTATCACTAACCGTTGCTGAGATATATCGAATTGAATGACCGAATGTGGTCAATACTTCAAAAACTTCATTTGACTGTATTTCAAAAGTGGAAGCTCAAAATAAAAAACGCCGAAATAAGTGTCTCTTTATTTTGAACACATATTAATGAAAAAAATTGGGGGGCAAAAATTTCGACCCAACTGTCCGAAGTTGCCGAAATTCCCAGGAATACCCCATATATATCTAAATATTTTGTCTCTTTTTCCAGCTCTACTCTGACATTCTTTACTTTCCCTACTGGTCTGAAGACCGTGCCGTCGTAAAATTTCATTGCTTCTCGCGCAGGCTCTATTTTTTTTTCTGGTATTAACCGATTCTTATCGTCTAACGTCATGACTGTATAATACGCTCCGGAATCTACTTGTATCTCTACAGATCTACCTTCTATTCGGAGTGTTAACTTGCTTTTCGCGGGCCCTGGTTGTGTCGTTGATGGCAGAGTAAACATGTTGTGGAACCACTCTTCATCTTCGTTTTGTTCTTGTTGCTCCAGCTGTTGTGATGTTTGCTCTTGCTCCTCGGCCTCCTCCGGTGGATTTGATGTCATGAAATTTTGATTTTGTGGTGTTTCAAATCGACACACCTTTTGTAAGTGTCCGAGCTTTCCACACTTATTGCACCGGTATCTATTGAAGCGGCAATTATTCGCACAGTGGCCTGGTTTCCCACAACAATAGCACGATCTCGGATTAGCATCCGCGTTATATCCTCTGTAGCCGCTGTTGTTGATGTTAGATCTCTGCCCGCTGCCCGCTGCTTGATTCCTCAGTATGCCACGTTCTCTGCGATACGGTGTCATTTTCAGAAGCGTTGTTTCTCGTTCGGCTTTTATCTCGGCTTCCAGACCCGAGCCGTCCCATGCTATTTCTGCCGATTTAGCTGTCTCCGTTGCTTCATCGAATGTTTTCGGTTTGCTTCTAATGACCTCAAATTTAACCTGTTTCACCCTCAGCCCGCTGACAAACTGATCTAGACACATTTCGTTGGCGGCCGTGTAGTTGCATCTCAGTGCTGCTTTGCTTATCTCCGTAGCGAAATCTGCAACGCTTTGGCCCTCACCTTGTTTCAATTTATGAAACTGACTTCGCTCCACTGTTTCATTTCGGGGGGGTACCACTTTTGTCATTAAAAGTGTCACTACTTCTTCGTATTTTAACGTCGGCGGTCCTTTGCCTACTTCACACTTTGTTCGAAGGATCCCGTACGTCTCGGCTCCAATTTTTGATAGCAATAACGCTGCCCTCTCCGAGTCGTCTGTAATTTTACATACTCGTAGGAATATTGTAAAACGTTCTAAATATTCTTCCAAATCATCAGTGCCTCGTTTAAACTCCGCGAGTACATTGAAAGCGGCCATGTCTGCTGCGATGTTCGGTCCTTCCGTCCCGTTACTTCCTGTTGCCTCTCTACTAGAAAACGATCTCCCAATCACGCTTTTTAACTCTTTTCGTAGCACGTCCAACGATAGCGATTCGTCTTTTTCCGTTCCCGTACACTCCCTTAGTCCATTCACTACTTCTTGTTTAGATAATCTATGTATCCATGAGGTTTTCCCTTCCTTCGCCTCTTGAACACTGTCCGCCGGAATCCACTTCCACATTTGTTCCGTTATCTCACTTGCATCCTCGTCGCCACTGTTATATATTGCGGAGGGAGTCTGGGGTAGGTATTCGAGAAATACACTAATGCTCCGAACGTTTGGGAACCGACTGACTAGACACTGGACAGTGCGTGAGACGTTACGCTACTACCGCGGAGTGGGGGGTGTCCGGCTCGTGACCAACTTGCCGATACACTACAAGGATCATTACTATTATCAGTGAATTGTTGTTATCATATTCTTCCACAACGTTATTGTGTCAGTCTTTATTTTATACGAGATAATAATTTATTTGTTGGAAGGAAGTTGAGAAAAAAGGAAATTCAAACATTCCTTTGTACTAACAGTAGCTCATGTACAGTGGTGTGCAAAAGTTTTGGGCCACATTGATTTTCTGAACTATTTCTAAAAAGGCTAACTTATAAAAAAATCTATGTATAAACTAAGTATGCTATTTGTGTTAAACATTAATGTAGCTAACAACTGTCGAGAAAAAAATTACACTGGTTTTCTCGTTCAAGCTCTTTATTCACGAGTGCAAAAGTATTGGGCCACTGTGTTCATATACTTGTGAGAGCTCCCTCAAGTCAGTTACTTCGTTTATTTACATTCATCCAGTGTTCCATGCGAAAGACTCAGTCATTCTGTGGTTGATATGCTGAGACTTACGGCTCGTGAGATTCGGGAAGCTGTGATAAACCTTTCGGAACAAGGAAAGGCATCTTGCGAAATTGCTGCTTCATTAGAAATTTCCAAAAGTACTATAAATAGAATAATTAAAAAATTCCACGATCTGGTAGACCACGGAAAACATCATCACGTGTTACTAAAATCATTAAACGCAAATTTACAAAAGATGTCAAGAAGACTGCATCTGAGATTGCTTAGGAACTTCGTGACGAAAACCTCGCCAACGTGAGTAGGAGCACTTTCACGTCGCTTAAATTATGTAGGACTGTTTGGACGTATTGGTGTTAAAAAACTTTTGATCAGCAAGAAAAACCAGAAGGCCCGATTGATATTTGCACGAAAATATCAACACTGGACTCCGGAGCAATGGGGTAAAGTGCTTTTCTCCGACGAAACAAAGTTCAATATATTCGGAAGTGACGGAAAAAAGTACGTTCGACGTCCAAAAGGCACCGGATACGATTCCCGGTATCAAATTGCCACTGTTAAATATGGCGGTCGATCAGTCATGGTTTGGGGACCTATCTCTTCGCGAGTACTAAGTCCATTGCACAAGATTAAAGGTATTATGAATAGTGTGATGCATCGGAATATTTTGGCAGAAAAAATGTTACCATCTGCCAAGAAAAAAATGCGAAAAGATTGGATCTTTCAGCAAGATAACGAACCAAAACATAAGTCGAAGCCAGTACAGAAATTTTTGGAAGTGCGTAAAGTGAAGCTTTTAAATCATCCAGCTCAATCTCCAGATCTACATCCGATCGAAATTTGTGGGATGGACTCGAAAGACGCGTTGCCACGAAAAAACATTCGAATAAAGTTGAATTATGGCAAACTTTGCAGGAAGAATGGGAAAAGATACCAAAAGATTATGTTCGGCGCCTAGTTGATTCAATGCCTTACCGATGTGCTGCTGTAATTGCTGCTGAGGGTATGGCTACGAAGTATTAGTTATTACGCAACGGAATTTTAACGGATTTTTTTTTTTTTTTTTTTTGGAATTTTTTTCTCGATTTTATGGATGTTTACTATTCGATAAGTCTATGAAATACGTGTGGCCCATTATTTTCGAACACCCTTGTAACAAATATTGTGGAACAAATCATCAACAATCTTTATTTAAAAAATGTAATTTGTTTCATTTTGTAGTTCAATAAAATACCGATACTTTATATATTCTTCATTTTTCTTACCTGCTTTTATGTACGATAAACAGTCAAAAATGTGTTTGGCCCCAAACTTTTGCACGCCACTGTATTTTACATGTTTTTTCAGATTAGACAATTTAGACGTTGCAATAAAATTTATTCGACAATCACGTTTTATAAAATTACGGAAACAACCGATTATCGCACTCGTCGGCATTTTTAAAAAATAATCACCTATGCGTTTCACTTTTTGACATACAGCACTTTTTACCGTACTCACTGCACTTACGGAAAGCCAATTCGAAACAGTTTTTATACGGAGCTTCGATATTAAACGTACGAAATTATCAAGATGACCGATTATCGTGATTGACAGCCTTGATGGCTAACTCACATGGCCTACGCGCGTGGTGGACGGAGTGAGCGGAAAGGAGGGCGGACGGCGCCGAATTATATCAGCGCCACCGCGAGCGAACTAAAATCGGCTATCATAAGCGGACAGGTTGGTCTATGAGAATTCGTCGTTGTGCCAGGGGGCTGGTGCAAGGTAATCATCGAAAGGATCGATCCTATTCGATCAACACCTCGCATGAATGCGACAAACGTAGGTAAGCTGCTAATCACAATTTTTCGCAATGACCAGAGCATAGTAGTATACAGCTCCGGCAAACATCAATGTATCGCTATAATCAATACTCAAGAGCCAAAACTGTGATTATTCTTTCAGATTTTCCAGATAAAAATATACGTGTCGTTATTTCTAACACCGTTGAAACTTGTTTCGGTCTCAGCAAGGGTTTTCCGGACGATGTCTTCGAAGAGGAGATTATTAAAAACATTGTTTCGGATATTCCCGTACTTGTTGCTCTCAGGCAAAATTGTGAGGCGACAGTTGGTGAGAAGTCGGAGCTCATCCTTACTGAATCAATTTGTCTCACTTTCGAAGGCAAAGCTCGCCCTACACAAGTTTCCCTCTACATGGTTTAACACGCTGTTAAACTTTGGTGTGCTCCAGTTAAAATTTGTTTCCAGTGCTATATCCCTGGTAATTTGGCTAGCCAATTCAAAAGCCGGGCAAAATGCATCCGATGTGGAAAGAGAAAGCATAATGAGGGCGAGCAATGCTCACACGCGAACGGGTTACCATGTTGTGCCAATTGTCAAGGACCGCATCTTCCGTTTGACAGAGCATGCCCCGTTTTTGAAAATGGAAAAGTTGTTGACGCTTTTGCTGCAGAAAAAATAATTTCTTTCGCCGAGGCGCGTCGCTCCCTCGCCGTCTCGTCAACGGCTCCGCCGCCTCACTCGAGTGATGACCTCCCGCCTCTCGCTCAGCGCTAGCTCCAACTCTCTCAGCGCTAGCTCCAACTTCCTCGGCCTTCTTTCTATCAGTATTAGCCTACGCCAGATGCTCGCCCCTACTCGACAGATTGCCGCGACGGCCCCGACTTCGGCCCATGTGCTTGCTGCTCTCAAAAAATCGATGGTTTCTGTGAGTGAACAAAACGTGAAAAAGATTCTTCATTCCACCGAAATAAACAACAATTTCCTTGATAATAATTCCGTAGAATCTGCAACCGCTTTTTAACCCATTTGCATCATGGCTCCACTTAAGCTGCCGCGTTGAAACATCGGCGACGTTCAACTGACGACTGAATCGTATCACCGCGCGCGAACGATCGTATGTGCAGTGACGGGCGTCCAAATTATTCATGGAGTTTATCAACAATGTACCGTTTAAAACGATTGATGCACAGTGTTATATATCGCAAATATCGCATTTTACATTTTTTTTACAACAAAGGGAAAACAAATATTTTTTTATACATAAAATGAAATTATTTGAATTAAAATGACAATTTAAATACATTAATTTTCGTGGAATTCTTTAAAGTGGTCAATACATAATGTTTTATTACAAACATGGCAATTAAAGACTGTCTCCCTTCACATTGACTTACTTAAGCATGTAACGCATCGTTTTGATGTTCTATTTTCCTTTGCTAGAGTTGCAGGAATCTGTACAGGAAAATGCCTGCCAGTGAATCGCGTAATGGAATCATTGACAGGTGCCTTATTTACATTTATGTTGGCTTAATATTTATCAATAATTTCTTCAGCTAATAGCTGTTGATACACATGAAACGCTCGATCTGTCTTATGATTTTCAAAAATCACGTAACTGTTCAGCAACGTCATGTCAATGAAATAAAAAAATATTTTTTATAGGCTTGTTTACGTCTTCGCATAGTGTGAGATTTACTTGACATTTGGTGGCCAACATCAACTCTACCCATATATTGATTGTAATCTATTACTGCGGTTGGTTTTCAACTCTTCTCCAGTAGTTAATATAACGACATCTTTCTTATCCTTTTACTTCATCGCAGCTATTTCTTTTCAACTCCAGACTGCCCGCAGGGCAAAAGACGGGTATTATGAGTTTCGTCGAGTCAACGTGAAAAATTGCGCTGAAGTCTATGACGAAACGGCTGATTCTCTTCTGACAGATTTTGGCACATAGATTCTGTGAATCACAGAGATTGGTATAGGATGGTAAAATATATGATCGAATGCAAACTCGTAGAGATTTTGAATGTTCAAAAATATCGAACCCATTCAAAAGATGTACATAACGCGTTCGCCCAATCGTAAGGAGGTCACAGTGACCAATCTCGAGGGTTTCGTAATATACAGACGTAACCGACAATACTGTCACCTGTCGCCAGTGACAGAAGCGTCAGATAGTTCAGAAGATAACAAAATGTATGAAATATATAAAAAAATACGTAATTAAAAAAAAATATATATACGAGTGTATTTCAAAACAGCTTAACGGTAAGCACAACTAAAGTCTTTTTTTTCAGATGAGATTTTTGTACAAGAATGTAAATTCATTATCGAACAACTAGTTTAACCATCGCCTGGAGAGGACTCGATGAACCTCATCGATAAGGATGTCTGACAGTATATACTTGAAAATTAATCAAACTCAGCGGTTATACATAAATGTAAACCAGGGATGTCCAACAACGATTCGCCGCGCGTCTCCTAACTTGCTTTTCTTCCCTTTGTCCGTCCACTTCTTCTTTCCTCGTTGCGTCCTTGCCTCTCGACTCCGCCTATTGAACGCAAGTTCACAATTTATTTATTAGTTTTTCGGGGTGCTTGATTAACGTGAGTCCCCTCGCCTTCCACGATAATTCGTAACAAATTATTGGAAAGAAAGCATTAGCATCAAACATTAAGCGTTGAAGGACAGGATATCATCAGAGCTTAATTTCCAATTCAATGAATTGAATTTTTCGTAAGCGAATGAGAGACGTGTTCGGTACGGCGAATCGTGATATAATGAAGAATGGGGATCTGCGCACGCGTCACGCTCGAACAGGTCTACGAGCCCGTTCGGCTGCGTTCGCCATGCAGCCGAGCGAAGCCGATCCCCTACCACTGCGACGCGCTTACCACACGCTGGCTTTACGGTGGGTAAGAGAGGGGATTGACGAGTTGACACATTTTTGCTCTTTGCTCCGGGCAGTGGGTGGAAACTGAGATAGGGACTGCCGGAATAGTGTTTCGATTAGTTCCGACATACTTTTATAGAAGAGGTGGCGCCACGCTCAGGGTTTAGTTGTGTTGGTTTGTTTCTGTATACGACTTTCAACGTCAGTTAAGTCACACACTCTTACACCTTTGAAAAAGACGCGAGAGCTGAGTGACAGTTAGTGAAATCAAGCAAAGCAAAGTGAAGTAACAACGCCGAACAACGCACGCAACGGACCAAACGCAATAGTCATCAAATTATTCAACAAAAACGAGGTATGATCGGTAAATTTGTTTTTTTTATTGAGCTTGTCTACCGAAATTTGTTGATTTATCGATAGTTATATATTGCAGTTAAATATGGATCAGAACCACGAGATAGCAACTGTAGGGAAAGTAAGTGAGAAAATGTTATGCGTTGCTTATGATAATTCATATGCTTTGCTTATTTCAATTTTTGATGTTATAAATTATAAAACGAAAATTGAATAATACAGTTTGCAGATTGAAAAAAGGTGAGAATCAAGCCAATTTTCAATCTGTACGGTTAAGAACTTAGGTTGCACCAGTATGGTATCACGAAAAAGTTTCATAGTTTCCATTTTGATATTCACATGGAGAATTCTTCCACAAACCCACCTAACAATAATCTAAGCAATTTATAAAAATCTATAGAAAAAGTTTTAACATAAAGAAAATAAAGTTGTCACAATTTATTTTCGTTATTGCAGAGTTAGACCACGTCGCAAAGGCGAGACAAGTTTATTGGCGGTGTGCGGTACCAGGGTGTTTTTCTGGAAGCGATGTGCCTAGGCACAGCTTTCCAAAAAATCCAGAGGTCAGCAACAGATGGCGGACTGCGGTTAACAACGCGGCGCTGGCTCATATTGAAACCGAGGATCTGCGCTTTTACAGGATTTGCCATTTGCATTTTCCTGAAAGCGCATACAAAATCACAGCCGTCCGAAGGGTGTTGAAGGCAGATTCTATTCCGGAATTAAGACTACAAATTGGGCCAGAGGTTGAAGAATTTGTTCAAACGGAGGATCCTGGGTTTCTCCGAAAAGGTATGGATGACATTATTTTAAAGAAAAATCCAAATCCAGCGTTGAAAACTATTATTAATATAATCATTCGATCCCAAGATTCTTCTAGCGTGGATAATGCATCCGACCCCATCCCTCCGTGTGAAGCTCCGCTCAGTTCTGGCCGGACTTCAGTATGTGTGACACCGACAACCTCCGAAATAAAACGACCGATCCTTGGGTCGATAACAAGGAAAAACGAATTAACCCCTACAGCACATCGACTGCATGGATTGGTGGCCAGCTTATTAAAAAAGCAGAGTAAAAACGTGCATAAGCTGGGCACATTGAAACAAAGTTTGGAGAAGGCCGAAAAATGCATGGCACAGGCGGAGATGACGGAACTGAAAAATTTGACCGAGGAACAGCAAAAATTCGTTTTGATGCAGATCCGGAATGTTAACAAAAAAGCTCAGGCAAGTTGAACCGGACACTCAGCATGGTAATTGATTTCTGTCATCATAATAATTTCATTTCATATCCAAATAATCTGATGTGATTATTTCTTAATCCCATTAAAAAAAAATTATATGAGAATATTTGGAGAAGTTACAAAAATATTATGCTCACAAAAATCAAGTACAATGCCTGTTGTTCGGTCATATCTAGGTGTATTTTTAGGCATTTTTTTAAAATAAAATTTCTGGGTTGATCGCGACAAATTTTTTTACATTTGCCAGAGTTTCCTCTATGAGGAACTGTGCCGATCAATTTTGGCTTCCTCATAGAGTGAGCTTTGGCAGATGTAAAAAATTATGAGGAAGGAATGTGCAAGGTTCGACTTTGCATCCTTTTTAATCATTGCAAAGGTGAAAGTACAAGGTTTATATTTATCCTGGCCTTGGAAACGTAGGAGTACAAATCACATTTGTATTGTAGACTCGGTACACGTGGAATCACCTATAACATTTGTATTTTGGCCTCGGCGAACGTCGGAGTCCAGATTCCATCCGGAATTTGCACTCCCACGGTTATCAAGCCCGAAGTCCTTCCGGACTTTGGACTCTTCCGGTTACAAAGTCCAAAGTCCCGTCGGACTTTGGACTCCTCCGGTTGCAAAGTCCGAAATCCTTTCGGACTTTGGGCTTCCACGGTTTCAAAGTCCGAAGTCCATTCGGAATTTGGACTCCCACGGTTGCAAAGTCCAAAGTCCCGTCGGACTTTGGACTCCTCCGGTTGCAAAGTCCGAAGTCCTTTCGGACTTTGGACTCATACGGTTGCAAAGTCCAAAGTCCACCCGGACTTTGGACTCCCACGGGACTTCAAGTACAAATGTACTTCAGGGCTGCCCAACACTGGTTCCAACTATCTGAAAAACACGAACCAGGCATATTCATATCCAAAAGACAAGTATCTATTATCTGAACTATGATCGTATCTGAAGAAAAAAAAGTTGACAATATGGTGAAACTGTTTCGAAAATGAAACTCGAAATATTTTTTCACGATCTAGTAAAAAAAACATTGTTTCAAATACGATCGTACTTCAAACGGTAGAAACCTGTCTTCTGAATATGAATAAGCCTGGTTTTAGTTTTTCAGGTCGTAGAATAGCCGCAATCGTGGCCCGCGTTGAGAAATAGCCATTGTACGGCACACCTTGCAACCCCCAAGAATTCAAAATTTATTGACAAAAAATGCCTGCATTATCTGATAGTTGTCATAAAAATAGTCCCAGAGATTTTGTTTAGAAAAATGCCTAAAAATCTACCTGAAACCGCCCGAACAATAGGCAAAATATCGTAATTGATATAAGTAAACATCATAATTTGGTATCATATTTAAATAATCCCGGGTAATAATTTTTTGATGGAGTTCAAAGAAATGAAATCATCGATTCCATGTAATTATTTCTTGATAGGGTTCAGAAAAATTGACATGAGATTACTTGGCTAAGATACCAAATTATTATATCCGCAGGAATCAATTACAATGCTGTTGATTTTCAGGAATTTTTTTTAAAGAAAACTTGCGTTTAGTGCAATAAAACTCGATAACTATTTTCTGATTACTATCGATATTTTCAGACAAAAAACTCTGCATTATCTAATGATATTCATAGAATAGTCGCTAAGTTCCATTGCAATAAACCAACAATTTTTCTTTGTAAAATTTCTGAAAATCTACCTGAAATTGACCGAAGAATAGACTGCCCCCTTAAAAGATCATTCCTCGTTGGAAGTAACTCTTATTTTGCAGATAACGCATTATTCCGGAACTGCCGCAATGCCCAATCGTATTTCCATATCGTCTCGAAATGTACAGAGTTCGTTTGCATACGACAGAAGGTGTACACTAATTTATAAATTTCTGAGACAGTCCACTCTTAAACCACAGGCCATGAAATTTCCAAATAACTGCTATGAAATTCAATAGGCTTCTGCCGGTGCAAGTCTAGAAAATGGAAATTCTTTACCCTGTAGTTCAAGGAGGGCATGGTCGCAGAACCCTATAAATTGTTATGTAACCTTCTGCTGCATGGGCAAACAAATTCTGTAAATTTGAAGACATTAAAAAAATGAAATTCCGGCAGTTCAGAAATAATCTCTCATATATGAACAGTTAATAATTAACTTCGATAATAAAAATAGGATTTTTAAGTGTTCTCTACATCGTAATATATTTCCTATGCATGCACTAGCAATTAAAATTGTAATTACATTTTTTTTTTCGAAGAGAAATAAACTACCTATACACAGGTATAATTGTATAAAAAAGTTTATTATTCTTGAAAGTTGAATGCCATGTTTGGCATTGAATCCGTTTTTTTTCTTTTTTTTTGCATCAACATACTTTTTTTTTTTTTTTAAAAAGGCTCAACGATTCTCGTTAGACGATAAGATTTTCGCTCTAGCTATTTTGAAGCAGTCTGGACAATGCTACAGACTTTTAAGCAGAGTGTTCATCTTACCAATACCGCGTTCTTTGCGAACGTTTCTAAATCGAATTCCGTTGAAGCCTGGTATAAACAAAGGTGTTTTCGAACACTTAAAAGAACAAGGCTTGAATATGACTGACGCGGAAAAAGTCTGCGTCTTGTTATGGGATGAGGTTGCCCTAGAGCCGCATATATATTTCAACGAGAAAGACGACAAAATCGTTGGATTTGAAGATTGGGGAAATGCTCGGACGAATAAGTTTTCCGATCACGCGCTCGTATTTATGCTACGAGGAATAAAAAGGAATTGGAAGATTCCTCTGACTTACAACTTTTGTAAGTCATGTACGAGTGTTGCGCAACTATCACGCCGCATCAAAGAGCTCGTCCGAGCCGTGTCTGTAGCTGGATACGACGTTGTGGCCACCGTTTGTGATCAGGGACAAATGAATGTTTCTGCCATCAACAGTCTTTTGGTTGAAGCAAGAGCAACGTGCATCAAAGAAAAAGAATCGTTTCGTGAGTACATACACGCATAAGTTACCGTAGTAATCTTCAAATAACATACCAATTAACGCTTGTACTTTCAGCCGGCCTAATCAAAATTGGGGGAAGGAATATTATACCTTTATATGATCCTGCCCATTTGATTAAAGGAATTCGAAACAATCTCCTGTCGAAGGATATTGGAGTGGTGTTTGCAGAAACTGTGGATGAGAGTAAGAGAAATGACGCAGAGTTCCCAAAAATTCAAAAGTACCTTCTGGGACCCGAATTCATTGACGAAATCAATTTGAAGGATGCGACACGGCAGGATTCGGGAGACCGATACTTTGCTTCGTGGGATATCGTAAAATTAGCGTACGATATCGACACCAAAAGTAGAAATAGCATCAAAAGGCAAATGCCTAAACTAACGGATGGCCACATAAGGCAAAACAAAATCCGGAAGATGCGAGTCAAACCTGCCGTACAAGTAATGAGCCGAACAATGGCAGCATTTATCCGGCATTTGACTTGCATTCAAGGTTTCGATTTTTATTCTTACCTGGGCACAACGTCTATATTGTAACGCGAAATGATTCGCTGCATTTCTCGATCCACGCTCACAGCTCTCGTCACGACGACACTGACGAGCCCAGGGTCCGAGTAGGGAAAATATATCTCTGTTCTAATTATTTTTCTTTGTTTTTTTCATTTTTCATTATTGTAATCGTCCCGGGCGGCGAGACTTCACCGCAACCGCGGACAGTACCGGAGACAGCGGGTCGGGGAAAGGAGGAGAGCATTCCCGCGAGGGGTAGCCACGCCGATCAGCGTACCGGGGGCCCCCCATCAAGACGCCTCGTCAACTTCTCCGACGTCAGAGCAGGCTACGGAAGATGGAGCGGGCGAGGACTCCCAAAAATGTAGGTGCGCGGGGAGAGGTCAGAGTTGGTCGCCTGACCCCCCGGCGCCGTAATGTAAGAAAAGTAGGGGTTCAGGGGGCACGAGCCATCCGTCACGACGTTGTTCAGGGCTGTTCTGCGAGAGTCGTCGTGACGGGAGCTTGGCGTGGGAGAGGTATCGAGAGGGCGAGAAAACTAAGAAAGTAATTTGAATACCCGTGGTCCCGGAAGAATTGTACGGCGAAGTCCCGGTCCCGGAAGCATCAAGGGAAAATTAAGTGATTACGTCGCTGCCGGTGAGTCCCGTTTGTTCAATTTCCGTCTCGGGGCGAGGATAGGATATTATTTTGGAAATTGTAGCTTTTCCTTTGTCGCCGTGGCAGCGGTTCGGCCACGAGGTCGGACGTTGTGTTCGTTATTTCTTTTGCGCCGACTCGGGCCTCGTCGGTTACGAATAATCGCAGAACGGTCATTGTTATTTTTTTTCCTTGTTATTTTTTTATTTATTTTGGTTGTTACTTGCTGAAACTGTTAAAGTTATTAGTTATCGGTATGACGCGCGGGGTTATTTTGCCGGAGTGGCTGGGTCCACGCCGTTATTTATTGTTACCGGTGTCGAGTCTAACGACGAATTCTCGGATCGGGTGAATTGTTGTTCCGCAAGGGCTCGGGCATCAGAGATTTTCTGTTTCCGTACCGGCGGTGTGAATTGTGGTTTTTTGTGGGGTCGATAACAGATATTTTCTGGCACCGTACCGGTGTTATACCGAGTTCCCGTTTCGAGTAGTGTTTTTCTCTCGGAGGGGGTGGGTATCAGATATTTTCTGGTTCCGTTCCGGTGACATGATTAGGTTTTTTTTCCCGTTGGTTTCGGGGTGATTTTGAAATTGTTCCATCGACGCGGATCGTTCGCTGGCGTGCGCGGATCCAACCGTCTTCGGGGTACCGGCCGTTAGCGGGGTGTAGCGGGGAGACCTGACGATTCGGGAGTGCGTGCAGTACCGGTGTGGGTGTGATCGCGGGTAAAGTGATTCTTCTTTTATTATTTTGTTGGATGTTTTTTTATTATCGAGGTGGATTGAGTAGCCGCAATCGGGAGTGAGTGTCGTGGGGTTTTTTTTGTATTATTTAACCCGTTTCGAGTGTGGGGGTGCGAGTAGGGGGGGGGGGGTGTGGATCGTCGGTCTGGACCGTGGGTGGGCGAGCGAGTCGCGAGAGGGTGTGTGTGGGTGCGAGAGTGCGTGTGCGCTGACTTATATTTTTTTATTGTGTTTCTCGGGGTTTTTTTTGTAGCGTTTCCGAATTGAATCATTTCTTTGGCTTTCATTTATTTCCGTATGTCTGGGTTTTTTTTTAATTTCTTCCCTCCCTGTTCTTTCGAAAACCTGTGCGGTACTAATTCCAAGGATACCGCCACTCTACCATCGCGATAGGGCTGCGGCTGGCCGGTGCACAGCAGCTTGGCTCAGAGGTGGGATCTTTCCCGGCGTGCAAACGCCTGGCGCCCATGGTAAAAATTTAAGGGGAAGATCTCACGAGCTTTAGCTTGTGGTGTGAGGAAAATTCGCGTTACAAATTTTGGCGCCCAACGTGAGGCCACTGAAGAGTAAAGGAAAAAGTGCCGTACAGTGTTTTCGTTGGTCTTTCCCAAGATTTTTCTTTTATCGGAAATTCGGAAATATTTGTTTTTTTGTTTTGTGAAATTTTTAAAAATTCGGGTTTTGTAAAATATTTGAATTTCTGTTCTCCGTTGATTTTATTTTTGAAGTACGCTTGTTGGTATGTGTGAGTGTGACAGTTAGTGCACGCGGGGGAAGAGGGGAGGCGGCAGGAGCGCTGGCCGTACCGCGTCACACGGGGTCTCGATCTCGCTCGCCTGTGTTTACGTTTTTTTGGTGTTTGCGCTGTTCGAGCTTGGTTCCAGTTTCGACAAATTGTGTCGATTTAAGAGACGAATTTAGTTACTATTGTGCGTGAAATATTCACGAGGAATATTATATTGGAAATTTTTGAAGCCCGTGGCCGGGTCTTCCTCCGTGCCAGTGACAGCTGTAGGGGGGGGGGGGAGCGCGGATGACGATACATTCGTTGTGGCTCTTCCTTGACAGATTATTTATTCTACATTTTTTTATCTTCGGACGTTTTTATTTCTTCGACTTGCTTTCTTTGGTGTTTTTTTGACGAACCATTTTATTTCCTTTTGACAAGTTTTTTTGGGAGATATTTATTTTTCTTTTACGTGGGTTTTTTTAACTTTGATCAATTTTGTTTGACTATTTGACTTCTGATATTTTATTTTCTGTGACGGAAAATTTCTGGTTTCGGTTTTTGAGGAGAATTTGAAATTTATTTTATGCACTTTGACTTTTATTCCGTTCTGTTCTGTTTTAGTTTTTTTTGACAGTTGCTGTATTTGTTTTGACGACTTTATTTTATTTTATTCTGACGTTTATTCTGGATATTTGACAATTCGGTTTTATTTTATTTTGACAATTATTTTCACATCTCGACAATTTATTTTATTTTACTCCGACTATTGCTTTTACGTTTGGACCATTCATTTTATTTTATGTTGACTGCTACTTTTATATTTTGACAATCATTTTCTATGTTTTGACAATTTTATTTATTTTATTCTGTCTGTTATTTTATTCCTTCTTGACGTTTATCTTTATATTTTGGACCATCGATTTTATTCTGTTTTGACAATTATTTTTACACATCTGGACGATCGATTTTACTACAGTCCCGCAGGGGCCTGGCCACCCGATGGTCGATTTGCGTCGTGTTTTATAATTGGATTTATTTATTTATTTATTTATTTGTTTGATTGTTTATTCATTTATTTATTTGTCGGTTGATTTCTTTGTCTATTAACCGGTTTGGTTACAGAGAACTTTGAATTTTTCTATGGCGCTTAGATTTTGAGCGGCCACGATTGTGTTTTTTTTTGGTTATTTTGTGCAGCAACTGGTATATCTTTTGTTTTGCATTGATTACGTGTGCATTCCCTTCCCGTTTCTTTTGTTTTTTTTCTTTTTCCCCAACGAATTTTCCTTTGATTCGGCCATAGTTGGCCTCACGCCAGTGGTACCGTTGGTCAGCTCGGACCAAAGGGGCATCGTGCGGCTTATCCGTGGATCAGCTATTATTATCGATATTCAATAATTTATTCTTTATTCTTTTCTTTCTTTTGGGGAGTGATAGTAATCTTGATTATGGATCACGAGCTAACGTTTACCGAGGTCGCGGGCCTTAGCGACGATCAATTGAAGGCTGAATTAGTGTCACGGGGTTTACCGGTCGAGGGGGAAGTTAACGCGTTGCGGGAAAGGTTATATGAATTTGGACATTTTGCTGGTCGAGTTGGAACATCAGAGCTCGTGGGTGCGGGGGGTGGTCCGTCAACCATCCACCCACCCGACCATTCAGATGACCCGTTTGCAGAAAATGGCGGTAGGGCCAATTTAAGGGGGGGGGGGAGCGGCAACCGGTACATGGAACCATTCGTCACCGATAGGAAATGAACCACGTCGTAGGGCGGCGGTGTTGACCGCGTATGACATTTTGAGGCGATGGAATATTAAATTTTCTGGGGCGAAGGGTGAGGAGGTAGAGGTGTTCCTCTCGCGGATTAACGACGGTAGGTCAAGGTTTCGGACAATGAGTTATTTAATTGCATTCCACCGTTCTTATCGGGAATGGCTTATCATTGATTCAAGCAGGAGCGTGAGAAGTGGAGTACGTGGACAGCGTGTGAGGCTGCTTTTAAGTCCCGGTTCGGGGATCCTGACTTGCAGTTTTTACTGCAGGAGGAGATCCGGGCTCGAGTACAAGGTCCAGACGAGTCAGTGGTAGATTATCTCACGTGTATGTGGGATCCGGGTTCCAGAGGCCATAGGTACGAGTGGGCCATGATCAACCAAGAATCGTTGCTAACCGACAACCGTTGTCAACCGAAAAAGAAAGCAGTTTGTTTGAGGGCAGTTTGCGAGTTCAAGTCGAAATGTAAAGACGCAACCACGACGTTCAAATTAATTGATTACTCTATATTTTTAATAAAGTTTTTCCATCGTACGAATTCATTTGCAATCAGACGTGTATGGTTTTTTATTGGCCAATTTCCATTCTGCTTCTCCTAATAAAATTTATCCTACATTTGGGGGCTCAGCCGGGATCATGAGAGCAAATTGGAAAGCGTTAAATAAAAATTTAAAAAAAAAGTGGATGAATCGGAAGTTGATTAATAAGTGAAAAGTCGGAGTTTGGAAAAATCGCAGAAACGTGTGAGGATACGTTAATCGAACATTCCAAAAAACGCAAAGGTGAAAAAGAAGAAAGGTGTTCTTCAAAGTCGTAACGTCACGAGGAGTATCGAGAAAAAGTCGGTATACGCGTGGCAATGGTAGTCGAAGAAGCAAATACGGACGAAGAAAGATCGCAAGACGAAGCCGGCGACGGGCCTGCGAAGACGAAAGATGCAGAGAAAGAGATAGAGGTAATCAAATGCGGTACGAGAAAAAAACAATTAAAGTTGAAGGAGTGTGACAAAGATAGTATGCAAGGAAACCGAGAGACTCGCTCGAGCGCGAAAAAAGCGAGCACGAGCGTGAAGGAGAACGACGGCATTTGTTCAACACCGATGTCATCATCAACGACGATGACGATGGCTCAGCTTAAGACGAAACTGCAGCGGCTGAACTTACCAACAGGAGGCAAGAAGACCGATCTCGAGTATCGTTTAAAGCAATACGAGGATGGTAAGACAGACGACGAAGAAAAAATCGATAGCGACGAGATCGACAGCGACGAAGCAGATGATCCGACGGTAGTGCAAGCTAATGGCAATGCGTCGAGTGAGAGCGATGGATTCGAAGATGACCACCCACATACGGATGGAGTACGAGTGCGAGTGAGACAGAGAGACGAGCAAGACAGAGAACGCCGTCGCTACGGCAGCACGAGTTTGTTTACAATCAAAGACGTGGAGGGAAGTATTTCCCAATTTTCCGGTGATGACAATATGCAAGTGGGGAAATGGATTGAAGAATTCGAAGAGACAATTGCACTTCTGGAGTGGAACGATTTGCAAAAAGTGATATATGCGAAGAAATTGTTACGTGGTTCGGCGAAGCTATATATTTCGTTGCAAAAAGGTATCACGGGGTGGGGACTGATAAAACAACGTTTGGTGCGCGAGTTTAAAACCGAAGTGAACAGTGCTACGATTCATGCCCAGCTCGCGAAACGAAAGAGACTACCGAATGAGACACCACGACAGTATGTGTATGTCATGAACACGATCGCCGATCAAGGTACAATAGAAGATGTACTGATGCAATATATTATCGATGGTGTATGGGGCGATGAAAGCAGCAAATCTATTCTCTACGTGGCAAGTACACTTACCGAGTTAAGAAAAAATTTAGAACGTCACGATCGCATGAAAGAAAAAGCCGATAAAAAACCACGGAAAGAGCACGTAAATTTTAAAGGGAGAGAGACGGTAAAAGTTAAAGGTGAAAAACAAAACCGATGTTTTGTTTGCGGTTTGACCGATCACATTGCTCGTGACTGTCCCAGCAAAGATAAGGGACCCAAATGTTTCAATAAATTCGGACACATCGCGACGAAATGCGACGAGCGTAGTACTAGTGCAGCTGAAAAAAAGAATCAAGTAAATATGATCGAAGTAACACACCAAGAGGCGACGGATGACGAGATAACCGTCGAGATCAACAGTGTACCAATACGATCGATGATAGATACGGGCACCCATCAGGTGATGCTACGACGAAGTGAGTATGAAAAAGCGGGTAGTCCCTCTCTGCGATCGACGGTGAAATTGTTCCAAGGGTTCGGGAACGCGCTGGTAAGAGCTGTCGGAGTATTTCGCAAAGGCATACTGATACATGGTGAAATGTACGAAGCTGAGGTGTATGTGGTTCCTGACGACGCAATGAGCCACGGGATGCTGCTCGGCAAGGAAGTAACGAGACAAATGGACATAAAGATCCGAGGTGGTAAAGTGGTAATAAAAAAATTAGAAAAAGGAAAAAGTGTAAATGGGAATGAGAGTGTTGACGGTGTAGACGAACTACCATCCGTGAACTGCATTGGAGTTCACTCACTAGACGTTGACGAGGATTATCATGACGAAATAGAGAAATTGATCGACGCGCATAACCCGAGCAAAGAGGTTCATACGAACGTGGAAACAAAAATAACGATGCAAGACGAAGCGCCGGTTTACTTGCGGCCGCGCCGGATGGCGATCAAGGAAAAAAATATTTTGGACAAACAAATCGATGAATGGCTTCGCGACGGAATCGTTCAGCCCAGCAAAAGCAATTATGCTAGTCCCGTGGTGATAGTGCCAAAAAAGAATGGGGAATTTCGCGGGTGTGTGGATTTTAGACAGTTAAATAAAAAAATAATTCGCGATCGGTTTCCGATGCCGCGTATCGACGACAAGATCGACGCACTCGCAACCGCACGTGTGTTTTCGGTACTTGATTTAAAGAATCGGTTCTTTCACGTACCGGTATCCGTGGAAAGCAGAAAATATACGGCGTTCGTGACCCCCGATGGTCAGTACGAATTTCTGAAAACGCCGTTCGGGTTGTGTAATAGTCCAGCGTCGTTTTTACGGTTCATAGACGAAGAGTTTCGTGATCTCACTCGACGAAATGTCGTATTCACATACGTCGACGACTTGATCGTTCCCGGTAAGGATGAAGAAGAGGCGTTGGCGAACCTTAAGGAGACGCTCAATCTTGCTGCTGAGAAAGGTCTCATGATCAATTGGAAAAAGTGTGCGTTTTTGAAAACACAAGTTGAATATCTTGGACATGTCTTCGAGGGTGGTAACGTTGCTCCGTCGCCAGCGAAAATAAAAGCGGTAAGAGATTTTCCGATGCCGAATTCAAAAAAAGCGCTTCAGAGTTTTCTCGGATTAACGGGGTACTTCCGTAAATTTATCTGTGATTACGCGAAGGTCGCGCGACCATTGTCGGAAATGTTGAAGCAAGGACAAAGATTTCGATTTGGAGTGGAAGAAGAAAAGTCGGTAAATCAATTAAAGCAATTATTGATAACCGAACCAATACTGCAGATTTATAGACCGGATGCTACGACCGAGCTCCATCCTGACGCAAGCAAGGAGGGCTATGGCGCCGCACTTCTGCAAAAAACGAATGAACAGGATCGCTTCCATGTTGTATATTACATGAGTCGCAAGACTTCAGATGCTGAAAAGAAATTACACTCGTACGAGCTCGAAGCTCTGGCGGTAATTCAAGCGATAAAAAAGTTTAGGGTTTATTTACTGGGAATAAAATTTAAACTTATAACAGATTGCTCAGCTCTGCAAAAGACCTTGAATAAAATCGACATATCACCAAAAGTTGCGCGATGGGCGTTAATGCTGGAAGAATTTGAATATGCGGCTGAGCATCGCGCGGGAACACGGCTGAAGCATGTCGACGCGCTCAGTCGTTATCCAGTCATGTTGATTGGAGACGAAATCACCCCTTTGATACAAAAACAACAGGATAATGAAGAAAGACTACGGGTGTTCAAAAAAATTCTGAAAACGGAATCATACGAGGACTACGTTTGCGACAACGGGATTTTGATGAAACGAGTGGGCGATAAAAACCTCATTGTATTACCCATCAGTATGTACCACGACGTAATACGAAGGGCACATGAAAATGGACATTTTGGTGCTAAGAAAATGCTCGAGAGCATACGATCGGAATATTACATTCCTAAGTTAATGGAAAAGCTCGAAGAATACGTGAGTTGTTGTGTACCGTGTATTCTCGCTGAAACAAAACGAGGAAAAAAGGAGGGCCTTCTAACGCCAATACCAAAGGGAGATGTCCCTCTCGCGACATATCATGTTGACCATCTCGGACGTATGACGGCGACTGCAAAGTTGTACAAACATCTGTTTGTCGTTGTTGATGGGTTTTCAAAATTTGTGTGGCTTTATCCGACGAAGACGAGTACGAAGGAGGTGTTGGAGAAATTTGAAAGTCAACAACAAATTTTTGGTAATCCGCAACGAATAGTCAGCGATCGCGGGCCAGCATTTACTGCGAATGATTTTCAAGAATATTGTTCTGAAGAAAATATCGAGCACATACTGATCACGACCGGAGTGCCACGAGGAAACGGGCAAGTGGAATGCATCAACCGGATAATTATCCCAGTCCTTACGAAGTTGGCACACACGTGCCCCGAGAAATGGTATCGTCACATCGACAAAGTTCAGCGTGCAATAAATAGCGTATATCAGCGGAGTATCGGAGTCAGTCCGTTCGAGATTCTTTTTGGAGTGAAGATGCGTCAAGCCGAGGACATCGAAATGTTGAAGTTGATCGAACAGGAAGCCATGCAACTGTTCAATCAGGAGTGCGAGGACTTACGTATTAAAGCCAAAGAAAATATTGCCAAGGTCCAACAAGAAAATAAGAGGAATCACGACCGTCACTGTCGGCCCGCTAGGCAGTACCGGGTGGGCGACCTGGTGGCGATCCAACGGACCCAATTCGGGCCCGGTTTAAAGATCAAGGATAAATATTTGGGTCCATACAAAATATCTATGGAAAAGGGACACGATCGTTACGAAATGATTCGGGAAGGTAAGGGTGAAGGGCCGAAAATCACTACGTCAGCAGCTGATCAAATGAAGCCGTTCTGTTACTATTCTCCGAGGACCGAAGAACAGCAGGAAAGGCCGAGTGTGGGATCCGGGTTCCAGAGGCCATAGGTACGAGTGGGCCATGATCAACCAACAATCATTGCTAACCGACAACCGTTGTCAACCGAAAAAGAAAGCAGTTTGTTTGAGGGCAGTTTGAGAGTTCAAGTCGATATGTAAAGACGCAACCACGATGTTCAAATTAATTGATTACTCTATATTTTTAATAAAGTTTTTCCATCGTACGAATTCATTCGCAATCAGACGTGTATGGTTTTTTATTGGCCAATTTCCATTCTGCTTCTCCTAATAAAATTTATCCTACATGTATGAAGGGGTTAATGATTCGCGTGGTCCCGCCTATGTCTCTTTCCGATAAGCTTGACATGGTGCATCGTAATTTACTACCTCGTTTACAAGTCGGGATTTTACGTACCGAGATCGAGTCGATGGAGGGTCTGGTTAGAGATAAGTCGCGGTTAGAAAGAAGTTTCCGAGCAGGTGAAACCCGAAGATTACCGCCTTCACCCGAAGAGTCTTTATTTCCGGAATTCGCGTATAACGGAGCGAGACCGCGAGTAGCGTTTGGACGTGGGACCATACAAAGTTCATCACGACAAGGTTGTTACTCCTCGAATGCTTTCCAGAGTGAAGGAGGGCGGAATAGACGATAGGGACGCCCACAAGTCCCGGAAATGACGACGAGGGTTTTTTTTTGTTCTCCTTTCCATCCACTAGCCCATATACCCTTGCTGTCGTCGTGTTTTGTTTTTCCCGTCCGGTTGCTGTTGTTACAGTTACAGCGTCTGTTGGTGTACCGTTTTACCGTCGATGTGTTTGTCCGAATCTTGGTGCATGGAGAGGGTCGGGAGCACGAATATCCGTGGTTCCTGTCGGTTCCGGAGTGTAGTCGGGGCCGGATAAGACGGTAATAACCCCGCAAATATGTCGATGATTATTTGAGTTTTTGCGTTATTTTTATTTTCAAGAGACCCTGGTGGCTGCGCCGTTGTCGTGATGGTTGAGAGTTCCGAGATGGGGTTGATTGAGCGTGGCTTGCTCGAGCCGGGGCGGTCGAGGTTAAGGGGGGGGAGGTTGTAACGCGAAATGATTCGCTGCATTTCTCGATCCACGCTCACAGCTCTCGTTACGACGACACCGACGAGCCCAAGGTCCGAGTAGGGAAAATATATTTCTGTTCTAATTATTTTTCTTTGTTTTTTTCATTTTTCATTATTGTAATCGTCCCGGGCGGCGAGACTTCACCGCAACCGCGGATAGTACCGGAGACAGCGGGTCGGGGAAAGGAGGAGAGCGTTCCCGCGAGGGGTAGCCACGCCGGTCAGCGTAGCGGGGGCCCCCATCAAGACGCCTCGTCAACTTCTCCGACGTCAGAGCACGCTACGGAAGATAGAGCGTGCGAGGACCCCCGAAAATGTAGGTGCGCGGGGAGAGGTCAGAGTAGGTCGCCTGACCCCCCGGCGCCGTAATGTAAGAAAAGTAGGGGTTCAGGGGCCACGAGCCATCCGTCACGACGTTGTTCAGGGCTGTTCTGCGAGAGTCGTCGTGACGGGAGCTTGGCGTGGGAGAGGTATCGAGAGGGCGAGAAACCTAAGAAAGTAATTTGAATACCCGTGGTCCCGGAAAAATTGTACGGCGAAGTCCCGGTCCCGGAAGTATCGGGGAAAATTGGGTTGTCCCGTCGTTGCCGGTGAGTCCCGTTGGTTCAATTTCCGTCTCGGGGCGAGGATAGGATATTATTTTGGAAATTGTAGCTTTTTCTTTGTCGCCGTGGCAGCGGTTCGGCCACGAGGTCGGACGTTGTGTTCGTTATTTCTTTTGCGCCGACTCGGGCTTCGTCGGTTACGAATAATCGCAGAACGGTCATTGTTATATTTTCCTTGTTATTTTTGATTTTGGGTTGTTACTTGCTGAAATTGTTAAAGTTATTAGAGATCGATATAACGCGCGGGGTTATTTTGCCGGAGTGGCTGGATCCGCGCCGTTATTTATCGTTACCGGTGTCGAGTCTAACGACGAATTCTCGGATCGGGTGAATTGTTGTTCCGCAAGGGCTCGGGCATCAGACATTTTCTGTTTCCGTACCGGCGGTGTGAATTGTGGTTTTTTGTGGGGTCGATAACAGATATTTTCTGGCACCGTACCGGTGTTATACCGAGTTCCCGTTTCGAGTAGTGTTTTTCTCTCGGAGGGGGTGGGTATCAGATATTTTCTGGTTCCGTTCCGGTGACATGATTGGGTTTTTTTCCCCGTTGGTTTCGGGGTGATTTTGAAATTGTTCCATCGACGCGGATCGTTCGCTGGCGTGCGCGGATCCAACCGTCTTCGGGGTACCGGCCGTTAGCGGGGTGTAGCGGGGAGACCTGACGATCCGGCGGTGTATGCAGTACCGGTGTGCGTGTGATCGCGGGTAAAGTTATTTTTCTTTCATTATTTTGTTGAATGTTTTTTTATTATCGCGGTAGATTGAGTAGCCGCAATCGGGAGTGAGTGTCGTGAAGTTTTTTTTGTATTATTTACCCCGTTTTGAGTGTGGGGGTGTGAGTGGGGAATGGGGATCGTCGGTCTGAACCGTGAGTCGGCGAGCGAGTCGCGAGAGTGTGTGTGTGGGTGCAAGAGTGCGTGTGCGCTGACTTATATTTTCTTATTGTGTTTCCCGGGGTTTTTTTTGTAGCGTTTCCGAATTGAATCATTTCTTTGGCTTTCATTTATTTCCGTGTGTCTGGGTTTTTTTTTAATTTCTTCCCTCCCTGTTCTTTCGAAAACCTGTGCGGTACGAATTCCAAGGATATCGCCACTCTACGATCGCGATAGGGCTGCGGCTGGCCGGTGCACAGCAGCTTGGCTCAGAGGTGGGATCTTTCCCGGCGTGCAAACGCCTGGCGCCTATGGTAAAAATTCAAGGGGAAGATCTCACGAGCTTTAGCTTGTGGCGTGAGGAACATTCGCGTTACAATATATATCATGAAACTAGTAACCATTTCTTCTCTTATAGGTACAATACAGACGATTGAAAGAGAGAAATCGATGCCGAAGAAGGAAGGCATTGTCACGTCGGAAGTCGTGAAATTTTTCAATGATTCGTTCGACTCTGTCAACGGCGGTAAGCGAGAGCCGGAGGAAGCACGAAACGTTCTTCGCTGTGCTGTTACTCAGAGGTCACTTTACGCTACCTTCTGGCGAGAAGCAGTCAGCTGCATGGCGAAAAACGTGAAGTTTGTAGACCGCAACACAAAAAAATATAAAATAGTGCCGTCGCTGAAAAATGTTACAACGACTTTAAAAGGTTTTCAAAAATTGTGGCAAGTATTGCAAAGTAAGGGATTCAAGTCTTTTGAACCGCGGAACATTAACGAAGATCCGCTTGAAAATTTTTTCGGGATGATTAGGAGCCATGGCGGCCAAAATAACAATCCAACTTGCAGCCAATTTGAAAGTTCTTTCAAAACTTTATTAATAAATAATTTAACTTCGGCGAAAACGGCCAAAGGGAATTGCGAAGAAGATGGAGCAAAACCGCTGTTTGCGCTTCGCAATTTTACTCTGATAGCACAAACCATCGAAGATGAAGGTCCCTCGCACGAACCTGTCTAAGATAGCGACAATTATATTCTTTCGGGTGACAACGATCTGACCGGGAGTGGTACATGTATCGACGGCTCACAAATTTTGACTAGAATTCGCAAAGATATTCGCTTCAAAGACTGCGATACATGTAATACCAATATTTGCCACTTCATACATTTTGATCTTATTTTGAAAGAGGCATACATCAATTTGGAATCGAACATCGTATTCTTCTGCTCCAAGAGAGGAGTTATTGAAAATTTGATTATGCCTCTTTCACTTATAATTGACTTTCCTTCCCTAACGTGCATCGATCATTTCGATATTTTACGCCAAGCGTTATTAAGAGCAATTTCCGTCGATTACGTTAAAGGTTGGTGCAAAAACATCGATAAACTTCTGAAGGGTAAAGACTCGGGTGTAGAGCGCAGTCTTATTTATCTAAGCAGGCTCGCGCTCAGTATGTGAAAAAGTTAAAAATTAAGAATCGATAAAACATTTACCTCATTCACCTCTGTATAAAGCGACGGATACGAAGAATGGGAAAGAAAGGACAAGGAGATGCAGAGAAGGGAGAGGGAAGAAAGAATAAAAGAGTCGAAGTCCAACAGATGGTACAGGGAGATAATGGTAGAGGGAGTACCGCAGTATCTGAAGAAGGGATGGAGCGAAGAAAGGTGCAGGAGAATAGCGAGATTTAGAATGGGGAACGAAATGAGAGGAGGTAGATACTGGGGAAGGGAGGAGGAAAGAATGTGTAGGATATGTGAAGCGGAGAGAGAAACATGGGAGCATATCTTGGATAGGTGCAGAGGAGAAGAAGAAATAGAGAGGGGGATAGGAGAGAGAGTGAGGGAAATATTAGATGAAGGGGGGGCGGGGAGGAATGGATGAAAGAAATAGAGAACGAAAGAAGGGGCAGGGAAGGAAGGAGAGAAGAGGAGGAGGGATGAAAGAAGGAATGGTATGAATGAGAGGAAACGGAAGCGAGAAGGGAGAGAGGAGAGAGGGCGGAGGAGAGACGAGGATACAGAGAGGAAAAAAGGAGAGAGATAAGACAAAAGGAAATGTAAAATACAGGGCACGAAAAAGAAATGTAATAAAATGTAAAAAATGTAAAGGAATGTAAAAAAAAAAAAGAGGCAGAGAGGCGAGCGGCGAGCGGCGAGACGAGAGAGGCGAGGGGCGAGCGGAGAAGGGCGAGCGAGCGACGGAAGAGGAAATAAGAAGCGGGCGAGAGCGGTAGATAGAAATAAGTTAGAATGTAAGGAAAAAAAGAGAAATTGTAAAAGAGAAAAATGTAAAGAGGGAAACGGAAGGAGTTGCAACCCTTAGGGGAGTCAATAAAGAATACATACATACATACATACATACCTCTGTATAAAGCGACAAAGACTATAAAGTCTCTAAAAACTGTATATTTTAACACTAGATATATAATATAATTTCGACTATTTAAAAGTATGATATCATTTCGACTGTATAATATAATTTCGACTGTTTAGAACGACAGTAGGAAAACGAGGGTTTCTCCACTGAGAATATCGGCTTTATATATTTTATGACACGCTGTCCGTAAAAGTGCGGTTTTACGCACCTTGTGACATAAAAATTCGTACGATACTCGTACGAAAAACGTTTTCTGGACTCGTGTGATTGCAACACTCGCCTTCGGCTCGTTCTGAAAGCTCACACTCGTCAGAATAATTTTTTTCGTACTTGTGTCATAATGTACTATTTCAAAATTCATACTGTTAAATTGTTACAATGAATACAAACATCGAGTTCCATGGAAGATATGTGCTATTTATTAACCCTAACATCTAACTCGGTTTTTGCTTCCTTATAGAGGATGCTGTATGACGGAAATATTTTTTCCGAGATTTTCATGTTACCATGTTTGAAAAGTTGATGTACCACCTAGGATTTGGAGGACCCAAATCGCAAGTTCAAACTTGCAGCTTCGCTTGTTATAACTTCGTAGTTCAAACAAGGTGAAGAAAGCGGTAAATTCATAATTTTGTTCACAAAATGATACGCAATTATGTTAATAGTACTTATTGACTTGTGAAAAAGTAGAACAGATATGGATATGAAACTTCGGGCCATTGTGAAAAAATATTCGATTTAATTTTATTACGGCAAACTTCATTGTACATATTTTTCTAATACATGAACTCCATTTGCAAAACTTTTCAACTAGTTAAGAAAAAAATTCCTCACTTTCAACAGCAGTATGCCGAAACTCGGCGTATTTGAATTTTCCCGCCTAGTTCGTCGCCATATTGAATTTTAATTCCAAAAAACTTTCATAGCTACAAGGGCGCTCAAACACTAGCCCAGCTTGTCTTGCTGGAGTTTCCACCCCCTGGCTCCGGGGTTGGACAGCGCTGATGTAAACTAAAGATATCTGTGTTTCGGTGCGATTCGGAGGGGAAGCCACAACCGTTGAATTGCGGAAACAGCAAGTAGAAGTGAGTCATGTCAATGAGCATTTTAATTATCAAACAACTGATTTAAGAAAAATTTTTATTTTTCATAACGATATCGGTTTGTTGTGCAACAATATGCGAATGGTGGAGGAGGATGGGAGGGTAAATAAATAATACAAAAATGCCGGTTTTAACGAGAGATATATTTTCTATTTATTAACTCAGTCGAAAAAGAAATTAACGGAAATCGATGACCGTGATGGTCGAGGTAACGCATAGATATAGGTATGTGCCGTGATGGCGAGATGGAGTTGTTTCCTCTTACATCCGCGGAAACTTGGCGGGCGAGTTTCGAATTACGGTACACGGTTTTCGTCGAGGCGTACTGGGTGGCCGTGGCCGAGTAGCTTTTCGTGTAGGTATATACTCGGGAGGTCGATTCTCTGACTCCTCCGTTACGCTTTGAGGAATGTAGGGAGAAGGAGGTGGAGTAGGTGCGATCGGGGACACCGGTCTAAGACGGAGAATTTCCGCCCCTTCCTCCACCGCCTCCCACAGGGCGTGAAACTCCTCGTCAAAAGAACGGGGAGCCTCAGCCGCGGGGAGGTGATGGAGGTCGGGGAGAGGAGAGAGGATAGGAGCGAGAGGTAGAGGCGAGGTGGAGACGTTTGGGAGGTTTTGGGCCGACCATACGGGCAAAAGCCCAAAAAATGGCCGTGCTGGCCCTAATACGCGGAAGGGATTGCGGGAGTCAGGGAACCGCCGTTCGATAAGGAAAACCGCGCTGGGAGATCGGGTGCGAGCTGCCCGCCGAAGCTTCCGACGGAGGTACGTCGAGTCTTGTTTCGGCATCTGTAAAAGGTAGAGAGGAGCTCTGAATTACAGGGGTAGGACCACTTTCCAGCGGCAGGAAGGAGATGGACCACTTTGCAGCGGTGGAAAGATAGAGGACCACTTTGCAGCGGTAGAAGGAGAAGGGGTCCACTTTGCAGCGGGGAGAGGAGTAAAGGACCACTTTGCAGCGGTAGAAGGAGAAGGAGTCCACTTTGCAGCGGGGAGAGGAGTAAGGACCACTTTGCAGCGGTAGAAGGAGAAGGGGTCCACTTTGCAGCGGGGAGAGGAGTAAAGACCACTTTGCAGCGGTAGAAGGAGAAGGAGTCCACTTTGCAGCGGGGAGAGGAGTAAGGACCACTTCGCAGCGGTAGAAGGAGAAGGAATCCACTTCGCAGCGGTAGAAGGAGAAGGAGTCCACTTTGCAGCGGGGAGAGAGCGGGGACTACTTTTCAGCGGTAGGAAGGGTAGGTGTCCACTTTACAGCGGGGAACGGATGGTGGGACGTGTCCAGCCACCCGCTTCGTCAGCGGACGGAAGACTGGCTTTGAGGTGGCTCGCGCTCGGCCTTTTATACCCGCGAGAGCCCTGCGGCGGCTCGAAGAGCGGCGAAGCAGCCAGGTGCGGGCCTAGGAGCCTTCGGGCCCCCGGGGCGATAGAAGTGAATAGATTTCGCGGAACGCCGCCTATCGGATTACTTCTGCGGCTATTTATTTATTCGGGCTCTACCTTACCGCCGGGCGATACGCGCACGTACGGTAAGTAGTAATAATAAGTGTCGGTAGCCCTTCATCTTTACGGGATTATTTACAGGTTAGACAAATATTTGATAATTAACATGGGTCCTTTAGCGTTTTGTTTCAGGTGATAATTCGTTCGGGAAGAAGAAAGATCTTGGAGTGTGCTGGTTGCACAACAGGTTATCTGTTCTTTCAATCTAAGTAGTTATAAAAATTGTGGACTCGATGAATCTCATCGATAAGATTTTTTTGCAGTGTTGATTTTGTATTGATTGAAATTCAGAGGTTATACAAAATAAATCTTAGGTTTTTTTTTAGATTTATTCTGTACAACCTCTGAATTCCAATTAATACAAAATTAACACTGCGAAAGAATCTTATCGATAAGATTCATCGAGTCTACAATATTTAACATTACTTAGACTAAAAGAACAGATAACCTATATCGTTCTGAAAAATAACAATATTTCTCAAAATAGTTGTTTGACAATTAAAATGCTCGTTAACATGACTCTTTCTACTTGCTGTTTTCAGAATTCAGCGGTTGTGGCTTCCCCTCCAAATCGCAGAAAAACACAGGTATGTTGAGTTTACATTTATGTATTGTAACGGTATTTCTACCTTGTTCTACATATCCGTCGGGATAGACGGTAGTTCAGACTCGAGTGGGTAAAAGAAGCTGGTGTAACACGGTATAAGACAATGGTTTGCGTATATTCTGTTCTGTAGACGCCTTTTGGGTGGCAACCCGTCGTACAATGTGTATTCTTAGTGCTCTGTCCGATGTTAAACAGCAATACGGTTACGCCGCGCGCCTGTGGTATGACGACCCGCGACACAGTTCCGCCGAGCGCCTGTCGTACGACGACCCGCGATACAGCTACGGCTGGCCCGAGCCCCGGCGCTCGAGGGCCTAGCGCTACGCGACGCGGCTGCTGGACCGTGGAGAGGGGTCTAGGGTGGTAGCTGGACACCCGTCGCGGTCCGCTGTCCCCACCGTGCCGCCGAGAGCTCTTCCGTTGATCGAAGGAAGGCTCCTTCCGTCTCCTGAGGCCCTGATACTTCGGCTTCTCGTTCGGCTCGCCCGGGCTCTTCCTTCGGGCGTCCTCGTCCTTCTTTGGTGGTCCTGGTCGATCCTTTGGCTGGCGGCTGGTGCTCCCTAAAACAGAGTGCCTTTCCTGGGCTCGATCGGCTCTTTTTATACTGAATCACGGGCTCCTGCCTGCCCGTGATTCGTTCTTTTGCTGACCCCCTCTCGCTCCGGTCGCCGTTGGTTTTCCAGGCTTGTTCTTTTCAAAGCCTAACCGCCCTAGGTTTATTATGTTATTGTTTTTGTCGTTATGGGAGTGTAACGGCGTCGGTACCGTTACATTGCCCCCTCAATTTTTGGTCTGAATAACAAAAATTCCTCTATCTAATACTTTGAACGGGACTACTCTTACTTCTTAATAAACATAACGCGTTGTTTTTGTTTTCTCGCTTTTATTCGGGCGGTCGGATTAGGTATTTATTTTGATTATCCGCCGCCCCGCTAAGTATCGCTATCTATTTACATTTTTTTTTTTTTTTTTTTTTTTTGACAATGCTTCCGAACTCCATCACCCCTCGTCGATCTCGTCCTCGCTTTCCCCCTCGATGCTGGTGCCCACCCCGCTGGAGGTATCGCTCGTGAACCGCTCATCCTCCCACTCCATGTTTTCTTCGTCGTCGTCGCCGTCGTCGTCGAGGTCGTCCTCTGGGTGCCCCTCGCACCCCTCGCACCGGTGCTGGTCGATTATTCCCGGCCCGTCTGGCCCCCAATCGAAACGGGGGGGGTTCTCCCCTCGGCGTATACATCCCGCTTCGACGAAGGCTTCTAGGGCGGTGGAAGTGCTGCCGTCTCCATTCACCACCCAGAGAACGGCATACCGGGCCTCGGCATGCGTCGGGGCAGGCATTATGGTCATCCACCAGGAGGTCTATGTTAACACACGCCGAACGAGGTTAGTTTGTTCGACCGTGTATTCGCCGTCCGTGGGGTTGGCCTGGTAGAGGCCAATGCCGATGGCGACGAAGGGGATGGCGTAGCTCCAGTGAGCTGGCCAACGCAATTCCCCCACCGTCGCCGTTGCCGCTACCCCCCAGTCCCCCAGCCAGACCGCCGTACGTCCTTCTTCGTCCGGCGCACCCGTTACGATCGCCCGGAACCCCGTCCGTGGGTCCACCCTCCACATGAGCGAAACCCCCGGTGTTACGTCACGTCGTTCCACCGCCCTCCACTGTTCTTCCGCCGGGGCTCCGTCTTCCGGTACCGTCTGTAGCCGGTTCAGGATAGCATTCCGTGTTCCGTTGGGGTCCCCCAACTGTACGTAGATGCGGTTGGGGGATGATACGGCTACCACTCGCACACTTTCGTAGTCCCCGGCTAAGTTGATGACAGGACGATTTCGGAACATTTTTTTTTTTTTTTTTTTGATTGGCGATCTCGCCGCGGTATAACGAGTTTTTTTTTTTTTTTTTTTTCGATTGGCGATCTCGTCGCGGTGTAACGAGATTTTTTTACGATTTCTTCGATTGGCGATCTCGTCGCGGTGTAACGAGATTTTTTTTAACGATTTCTTCGATTGGCGATCTCGTCGCGGTGTAACGAGATTTTTTTTTTACGATTTGTGAACGTTCTTCGATTTACTTATACGTGAGCTCTGTTCGCTGATTTGTTTTCGACTGACGCTTCTCGGATCCGTTGATCCGTCCTCGTTCCCCCCCGGGCACCAGTCCTCAATATTATCGTCCGTTAAGACGATAATGCCGTTGACATCCCGGGGATATTTTACACCCCACCGTGTCCTCTTGATCCCGCGATATCGTTGTTTTTCTGGGATTTCCAGCCCCCTCAGTTTCCATGGCCGCCCCAGATCCACCGCCACCCCTTCGGTTTGACCCGTCGTGATTTTTCCCATCTTTTTGGTTCCTATGGGGTTTTTTGACTGTGGCTTGGTCGTTTTGAAATTTTGCGCATGGGCCCTCGCGGTCTTTTTCCCCCGTCCGGCATCTCCCGGTCAGCCCTGCCCTGCCCTCTACATGATCTATTGCTCCCGCACGCCGATGATTTGCTCATTGTTGTGTTACCGATGGTGTGGTAATTATCAATCGATCAATTAGATCACTGGGCCCTCGCGTCGACCATCTCCTCCTTCCGCCGTACGCCACCGGTGTCGTCTCTAGCGGTCCGTTCGTTGCGCTGGCCCCGTGTGGTCTCTTCCCGCCGTGCACCGCTGTCGTCGTTCGGTACCGGCTCCGCTTCTTCGTTGTCTACCGTGGATCGGTAATGGCTCAATAGGTTCGCATGGAATTTTCCTCGTATCTTGCCCGTTGCTGGATCCTCGAGTAAATATGTGGCCAGTCCTACGAACTTTTTTATGCGGTATGGGCCTTCCCGCAACGGTAGAAATTTCGACGTGAATTGTTTTAATGGATCGGAGACGTTCAGAGCCTTAACCAATACGAGTTCGCCCACCTCGAATCCGACGAATCGTCTTCCTTTGTCACATCGCTCCGCTCTCATTCGTCCTTTCCGAGCCATTCTCTCTCGTACGATCTCGAGCTTCGCCTCATATGTTATGGGGTCTTCCTCTTCGCTTGCGGGTATTCCGAGCCATTGGTTCCATAGCCGGACTACCTTTTTTCCCGATTGGAGTTCCGCTGGTGGATATTCGGTTGTCTCATGGTGCGTCTCGTTAATACAGTCTTGTACTACTTGCACCCATTTAAACCATCCTCCGTGGTTCTCCTTGAGGAATGTTCGGAAAAATCGACCTAGTTCTCGATTTACCCGCTCGACGATGTTCCCCTGAGGATGACGGATCGATGAGTACACTGCCTGGATACCAGCATCTTCTAATTTCTTCAACCATGCTTTCGATGTGAACTGCGTCCCGTGATCGAACTGGATGCGTTTCGGTTTGCCGAATGCGGGTATATAGCTATCGAAAAGCCTTTTCACGACCGTCGCGGTATTAGCTTTCCTCATCGGGAATAATACCACGTATTTCGTAAAGGCGTCGATGGTCACTAAGATGTGTTTGACCCCGCCGATAGATGTCGGTAATGGTCCGTAGAAATCGATCGACACTAGATCCCCGGGTCCCTCCGGGAGAATATTTTGAGTCGCTGCATAGCTCGTTTGTGTCGCCACCTTATTCCGCTGACAGTCGTCACACGTGGCGAGGATCTTACGGACCCTCCGTGCTAGATGTGGCGTCGCGAAATCCTCGTCCAGCATCCGGAAACACTTCCTGGCCCCGAGATGACCGTACATCTCGTGGCATTCTTGTACCAGCTGCTCGACCACAGTCCCCGGCAGCGCCACCTTCCACGTTTTGGTCCGTGATTTCCGTTGCAGGATCCCATCCTTTAGTCGATGTCGTTGCAGCTTCTCCCCTTTCTCAAGCTGATCCATGATCATCCGTAGGTCCTCCTGTTCTCGCTGTAGTCCGCTGAGATCGCTCATTTTCCTCACCAACCCTGAGGATGGTTGTTTTGCCAACGCAGCAGCGATAACCACGGTTTCCTTGGGTGTTCCACCGATGCTTCCTCCCTCCTCCGTTGGCCTGCTCAAGGCATCTGCGACCACATTCTTCTTCCCTTCGATATGGTCGATACGTAGATCGTAATCCTGTATTGCTAGGGCCCACCGCATGAGTCTCTCGGATGAAAATCGACATGTACGGAGAAACGTCAATGCCTTGTGATCCGTCGCGATTTCGATAGCTGCTCCGGCGAGATAGGTCCTGAATTTGTTTAGGGCCCACACGATGGCTAATAACTCTTTTTCGGTGGTCATGTACCCCAGCTCCGCGCCCTTGAGTGTGCGGCTGGCGAACGCGATCACTTCCTTCTCCCCTCTGTCGTTGATCTGTGACAAGATAGCACCGAGTGCGTAGCCGCTGGCGTCCGTGGTCAGATGATACGGTTTTGTGGGATCGGGATACCTTAGGATGATCGCGTCACAGAACAGCTTTTTCACTTTTTCGAACTGTTCTGCTTCCTTCGGGCCCCATTTCCATCGTACTCCCTTCCTCAGCAGCTCCAACAATGGTGCCGTCTCGTGTGCGTGTCGGTTGGTGAATTTCGTATAAAAATTCACCAACCCCAAAAATCCCCTGAGCTGACGGATGTTCCTCGGTGTCGCGTATTCCTGGATAGCCTTGATCTTTTCGGGATCCGGCTGGAGGCCCTCCGTTGTGAGGATGTGCCCGAGGAATACTACTCTTTCTCTGAAGAAGTGTGACTTCTTGAATTTCAGCGTCATCCCGTGTTGCTCGAACCGCTGAAATAGGGTTTTTAGGTGTCGTAGATGCTCCTCCATCCCTTCGGAAAGAACCAGTAAATCGTCGACGAAGTTGATGACGAAATCCAGTCCCTCCAAGACGATATCGAGTGCCCGAATGAGTGCCGCTGTGCTGGTTTTCAGGCCAAACGGTGTCACGGTAAATTCGTAGCACTTCCCGTTGTTCTGGAACGCCGTGTACTTCCGGGAATCGGGGTGCAGCGGGATTTGCCAGAAACTGCTAGTGAGATCAAGGGTAGATAGTACCGTCTTTCCTCCACACCTCTGGAAAATCTCCTCGATGGGTGGCGCGTTGTTGTAGTCGCTCACGAGATAGTTATTTAATTCTCTCGCGTCGAGACACAGCCGGACGCTCCCGTCCCCCTTGATCACCGGCATCAGTGGGTTGATGTAGACGCTCTGCGACTTCTGAATGACCCCGTACCCCATCATCCGTTGGATCTCTTCCTCCACCTTTCCCCGCTGTGCCAGGGGGACCGGATATGCTCGATGGAAGTACGGGTGTGCATCCTTCAGGCACAAGCGGTGTACGTACGCAGAGACCCTTCCCGGCCTCTTGTCGAACACCCCACGATGCTCAAGGACAATCCCCTTAAAGGCCTGTATGGTCCTGTCGTCCGTCCCCTTCTCCTCCTGCATTTTCCGGTCGAATTCTTCTTCCGTCAACTCCCAGTTCGTCTCCTCCGTTCCCGGCTGCACCATCGTGCTGCAGGTCAACTCTCGTTGGCCCTTCGTCTCCATCAGTTTTCCTCCCCTTCTCCATTCCCCGTCTACTAGGACCGCTATCGTCACTCCTTGTACCGTGACCTCACCCTTCACGGAATCTACCGAGATCCCTAGGCTCAGCATCCCGTCGATGCCGATGAGCGCTGGTCGGAGCAACTTCGGTATGACGAGCATCGGTACTCCACCTTTTGTGTCCTGTACCCGTACCTCGACCATAAGTTGTTGCCGGACCCTACCCATCTCTCCCCCGAATGCACCCACAACCTTGGTGCAGGTCACCGGTAGCACCGGCTGTACTTGGAACTGGGAGAGCTGTTGTTGGTACAGCTCCTCGGAGATACAACTCACCTCGCTGCCGCTATCGACCAACGCGGTGGTGTGTACCCCTGAAAGTTGCACCGCGATCTCCGGGCATCTCGGATACTGACCTCCGTACCACCTTCCTCCCTCACGACCCTTTTCCTCGTGCAGGAATTCCCGTGGATCTTCGAAGATAGTGCTAATCCGTTTTTCCCGCGGCTCCCCGGTACCGTTCCAGCCCTCCGTCCGTGCGATTTCCTTCTCCTCACTCTTCTTCTCCTCATTCTTCCTCTCTTCGCTCTTCTTTTCTTCGTTCTTCTTCTCTTCGCTCTTCTTTTCTTCGTTCCTCTTTTCTTCGTTCTTCTTCTTTCCGTTCCTCCTCTTCCCGTTCTCCTTCCTTCCCTCACCACTTCTCTTCGCGTTCTCCGGTGCTCTTCGCCCCCTCGGCTGCCCTCCGGGTGCCCCTCTTTCCATCGCCATCGTCCTTCCGCCTGCTTCCTTCACGCCTTCCGTTGCGCCACTCCTCCGTCCTTTGCTTTCCTCCCCTGAGGCTCCGGACGCAACGGTTATGCGTTTCCCGAAGGCTCCTGCGGTCGGGATGGTCCTTGACCGTCCCTCGGTCCCCCGGGATTCGCCGGAGCGGTCCAGGGGGGTCGCTCCTCCCTTGTGCCACCGTCTCGTCGATCATTGGCCGACCATCGATCCTCCCTTCTTGGAGGACGATAGTCTTGTCTTCCCCGGGGGGGAAAATCCGATCGGTTACGGTCGTTTGCTCTCCTCTGGGTATTCAAAGGTCCCTCGAGGTCGATGTTCTCCAGGAGCTCCAGGAACTCCCTCGCGGTCCTCGTCTGTCGGCTACGGACCGCCGATCGTACCTCCTCATCAAAGTGGCGGGCGAGACATCGGATGATCTCTTCATCCGTCTTCTTCTCGGCAAGATCCCGGGCATTCCCGAGCATCAGAGCCGCGTACTCGGCCTTGGTGCGACTTTGCTCGTGTGCACGGTAGCACCCGAACTCGAGGTTTCGCCGGACCTTGTGTTGCATCTCGCGCGTCCAGTATCGACCCGTGAATGCCTCTCTGAACGACTCCATGTCGGTGATCTCCTCCCTAATGAGGTGCCACCAGTCCTCCGCGGTGCCCTTGAGTGCTTCAGCCAGAACGCACCTCAACTCCATTCCTGCTGTCGCGTAGTAATCCTCCAAATCGTGGAGGAAGGCCATGGGTCGCTGTTTCCCATCCGCCCGGAAGACTGGTATCTTTCTCTTCACCGTCTGGATCCGGGTGACTCCTCCCCCATCCCCGAAAGTCGTCCCGAACGTGAGGTTACTCTCTGTAACCCGGGGACGCTGCTCGAGTTGCGCGATCCTTACACCATGCTCCTCTAGGGTGGCCTGGTTCCGTCGAATCCGCTCCACAGCCTCCTGGATACCCTTTCGAATATCCTCCCGCGTGACGATCGCCTCCGCGGCTTGCTCCTGCAAGGCTGCGCTCGTCTCTCGCTGTGCGTCTTCCGCCCTCTTAAACCTTCGGTCGAGTCTCTCCTCCAGACCCTGGAAAGTGACGGTAACTCGGGACCGGAGCTGATCCTGCGAGTCCTCCATCCTCTTCTCGCACGTCGCGAACTGCGTCCGCATCTCCTCTCGTATACCCCCGATGGCAGCTAATACCTGTGCCAGTGCCGGCTCTGCCTCCACCGGGGTTACCTCATCAGAGAGAGGGGGGTGTGTCGTACCGTCCCCCTCCTCGCTATTCTCCCCCTCACTTCCCCCTATATTGGAGAGCCCCCCGATCGTCCGCCGGTTATTACGATTCTGCAGGAGGGCGTCTGCAGTCGTCGACTCCCACTGCAACGATACCCCCTCCGTTTCCCCCTCCTCAGGGGTCGCTGTCGGTCTATCTCCCTCCATTACGGTTTGTCGGACAATTCTTCTCGCAAACCGAGACCGATATTCCATACCCTATGTCCTACACCGGTTGACGCCCCTTCACCCGCTCGAGTCCCTGTTCGGGCGCCAAATGTAACGGTATTTCTACCTTGTTCTACATATCCGTCGGGATAGACGGTAGTTCAGACTCGAGTGGGTAAAAGAAGCTGGTGTAACACGGTATAAGACAATGGTTTGCGTATATTCTGTTCTGTAGACGCCTTTTGGGTGGCAACCCGTCGTACAATGTGTATTCTTAGTGCTCTGTCCGATGTTAAACAGCAATACGGTTACGCCGCGCGCCTGTGGTATGACGACCCGCGACACAGTTCCGCCGAGCGCCTGTCGTACGACGACCCGCGATACAGCTACGGCTGGCCCGAGCCCCGGCGCTCGAGGGCCTAGCGCTACGCGACGCGGCTGCTGGACCGTGGAGAGGGGTCTAGGGTGGTAGCTGGACACCCGTCGCGGTCCGCTGTCCCCACCGTGCCGCCGAGAGCTCTTCCGTTGATCGAAGGAAGGCTCCTTCCGTCTCCTGAGGCCCTGATACTTCGGCTTCTCGTTCGGCTCGCCCGGGCTCTTCCTTCGGGCGTCCTCGTCCTTCTTTGGTGGTCCTGGTCGATCCTTTGGCTGGCGGCTGGTGCTCCCTAAAACAGAGTGCCTTTCCTGGGCTCGATCGGCTCTTTTTATACTGAATCACGGGCTCCTGCCTGCCCGTGATTCGTTCTTTTGCTGACCCCCTCTCGCTCCGGTCGCCGTTGGTTTTCCAGGCTTGTTCTTTTCAAAGCCTAACCGCCCTAGGTTTATTATGTTATTGTTTTTGTCGTTATGGGAGTGTAACGGCGTCGGTACCGTTACAGTATAACCGCTAAGTTCGAATAATTTCCAAGTATACAGGGTGTCCAATTTCAATCTTACATTTAATTTATCTCGAAAAATACTACTCCGATCGAAAATTTAGTATAACAAAACTAGAAGGGCCTAAAAGGGGACGTACAAAAAAAAAAATTTTTTCGGTTGAAAATCAAAATAGCGATTTTAAGGTGGCTAACATGTTTTTTAAAAATGGAACCATACTTATTTCTTCGCAACAACAATTTTGTCATGTCAAAACTGACAACTTTCGTACAAAACTTTTTTCGATAAAATTCATAATTTCTAGGTTAGAACACCATTTTTCAATTGACTATTTTAGCGTTATCCAGGATGTAGAACGAGGAGGTAAAGTCATTAACATCCCACGTGTAAGTGTAAGTGTAAGTGTAAGTGTAAGCGTAAGCGTAAGCGTAAGCGTAAGCGTAAGCGTAAGCGTAAGCGTAAGCGTAAGCGTAAGCGTAAGCGTAAGCGTAAGCGTAAGCGTAAGCGTAAGCGTAAGCGTAAGCGTAAGCGTAAGCGTAAGCGTAAGCGTAAGCGTAAGCGTAAGCGTAAGCGTAAGCGTAAGCGTAAGCGTAAGCGTAAGCGTAAGCGTAAGCGTAAGCGTAAGCGTAAGCGTAAGCGTAAGCGTAAGCGTAAGCGTAAGCGTAAGCGTAAGCGTAAGCGTAAGCGTAAGCGTAAGCGTAAGCGTAAGCGTAAGCGTAAGCGTAAGCGTAAGCGTAAGCGTAAGCGTAAGCGTAAGCGTAAGCGTAAGCGTAAGCGTAAGCGTAAGCGTAAGCGTAAGCGTAAGCGTAAGCGTAAGCGTAAGCGTAAGCGTAAGCGTAAGCGTAAGCGTAAGCGTAAGCGTAAGCGTAAGCGTAAGCGTAAGCGTAAGCGTAAGCGTAAGCGTAAGCGTAAGCGTAAGCGTAAGCGTAAGCGTAAGCGTAAGCGTAAGCGTAAGCGTAAGCGTAAGCGTAAGCGTAAGCGTAAGCGTAAGCGTAAGCGTAAGCGTAAGCGTAAGCGTAAGCGTAAGCGTAAGCGTAAGCGTAAGCGTAAGCGTAAGCGTAAGTGTAAGTGTACGTGTAAGTGTAAGTGTAAGTGTGAGTGTGAGTGTAAGTGTAAGTGTAAGTGTAAGTTTAAGAGTAAGTGCAAGTGTAAGTGTAAGTGCGTGCGTGTGGAACACTTACGAAGATCAGGTCTCTGCGGCTCATCACTTCCGCAGTATTTTTCGAATCCAAACCCTTTTTGTGACCGTACTCCGAACCCTTTTTAAAGATGTTTAAATATTCCACCATTCATGTTTAAGCATGCCTGAACTCGTCTTTCAAAGCCATCGACTGTTCGTAAGAGAATATCTCAAGTGGTTACCTATTGGGAGGGGGGTTGAAACCGTCTCACAACTTTTACACTCGACTTTCGCTATAACGTGCTTGCGTTCTAAAACTTTCGACGATTCAAAAAAAGAGTAAGGGTTTGTTGACACAATCCGTGTCTGACAATCTTAAAACTAATGAAGGATCGTCTGGTTGAAAATTATTCAAATACTTTAGAAAGAGTCACAAAGAGGGTTTGGAGTCAAAAAATACTGCGGAAGTGACGAGCCGCAGAGACCTAATCTTTGTGAGTGTTCCACACGCACGCACTTACACTTACACTTGTGTGGTGCCCCGCACTGTTATTGAATTTAATTAAAACATTATATGCAAGATATAATTGTTCCGTCTCGAATAAAAATCGCTTACGCTAAGTAACGGAAATACGGCATTTCCGTTACCAAAATATGCAGAACAATAGATCGCATTTATTTCGCAAATACGGGGTCGCTCACCGAACCCCGAGGTCAATAAACAATAATGCTGACAGAACCGTCAGCATTAAAATAAACTCTCGGACGTGTTGGAATTATTTATTTATGTACTTATTTATTTATGTAGGTTTTAGGATACAGAGTAGAAGTGAAGCAAAAGGGGTATATTGCGTGACGAGAGGCCAGTGGTAACTGACTCGTGTAAGATTGTCCGAGGCGATTGTTCTGTTGCGCGTCTATGCGTGCTGTCGCGCAATCACACCAGGTGTCACTGTGCTCACAATCGTTGCTATTCCAACACTCCTCTTCAACGGTTGGAGTACATTCCATATTCCAAGCCCGCATCCGTGGACGTGCCTTTTGAGCTTATGGGTGTTGAGTGGCTTTGTGAGCATGTCCGCAGTCATGTCCTCGGATGGGCAGTAAACGAGATTTATTTCGCCGTTTTCTTTCGTTTGTTTTACGAAATGATATCTCGTGTGTATGTGTTTTGTCCTTGTACTGTATTTTTCGTTGTCCACGAGTTTAATGCAGCTTTGATTATCTTCGAATATGTCCGTTGGGTGGTTTTGCGTCTCTCCCAGGTCGTGCACCAGTCTTCGAAGCCATATTCCCTCTCGGCAGGCCTCCGTAAGTGCAATATACTCTGCCTCTGTGGATGACAGTGCCACGCAGGTTTGCTTTCTGCACGTCCAGCTAATCGATGCGTTATTGTAGGTAAATAAATACCCGCTGTTCGATTTCCTTGTGGTTCGATCCTCTGCCCAGTCCGCGTCTGCGTAACCTCGAAGTCGCGGTTCATCTTCTTTCGTTGTACTACCGAGTTTGAGTGAGTAGAGTCTTGTGCCTTTGAGATAACGCACGATGCGTTTTACTTCTACCCAGTCACGTCGTTCTGGGTCTTGAACTTTCTGATTCAGAATCGCAACGCTAGCTGAGATGTCCGGTCTTGTGTGAACCGCTACGTATAGGAGTGATCCGATGACCTTGTGGTACAGGGTTCCGCTTTCCAATTTCTCTGGTTCTTCGTTGTGCGTCTTAAAATATCCAGGGTCCATTGGAATTTTGGACTCTTTGGCATTTTCGAGATTCGTTAATTTTATAATTTTTTCTATGTACTTCGGCTGGCTGATATAGTAGATCCCGCATTTATCTTTGTGGACTTGCATACCGAGGTAATCACTTATCTCTCCCATATCAGACAGTTTGAAGTATTCGTTCAGTTTTCCCGATATTTGTAATATAGTTTCGTTTTGTTTGCTTGCAATTAATATATCGTCCACATAGACAATGAGAAACGTTATGCTACTTGAATGTGTCCAGGTGTAAAGGCCAACATCTGCCTCACTTGGTTTGAATCCGAGATTTTGGAGAACATCCTTAAGTTTCTGATTCCACATCCTTGCTGCTTGTTTCAAGCCATAGATGCTCCTCTTCAATCTGCATACCAGATGTCTCGTGGCGTCTGTGGCTGAGCCTTCAGGTTGCTTCATGTAGATGTGCTCCTTTAGTTCAGCGTTGAGAAATGCGGTTTTTACGTCGTAGTGGCGCACGGTTAATTTTTGTGATCCGGCAACTGCCAGAAATGTTCTTATAGTTGTTTGCCGCACTACTGGTGCGAACACTTCATCATAGTCGGTTCCGTATTTTTGTGTGAAGCCTTGAGCGACGAGTCTCGCTTTGAATCTCGGCGTGCTCGTGGTAGAGCTTTCTTTTACTTTGTATACCCACTTGCAGCCGATAGCTCTTTTTCCAGTTGGTAAATTTTGTAATTCCCACGTGTTGTTATTTTTGAGGGCTTCCATCTCTTCATCCATTGCCAGCTTCCAGGATGCGTAGTCACGGCTCGATTGTACTTCGTGAAAGTTTCGTGGTTCATTGTATTCTTCCGTGACGTACTTCGCGGAATCTGTGTACCTGTCGGGTGCTGCGCTTCTCGTTGATCTTGTAGAGGATCTCGTGTTTTCTGTATTTAGATTGTGAGTGTCTTCGTCTTCGAATTCCCGTTGGTATTGTGAATCGTTTTGTGGTAGGTAGTCTGGGTCTGTTGAATCGTCGAAATCTGTAGATTCTTCTGCAGCATCTTCGAACTCATCTTCTTGATCGTTTTCTGCGAATCGTTCCCGTCCTCCGCTCATATTCCTCACTGTTGCGTCGTTTTGTCGGGAGTCGATTGAGTTTTCTAATATTGTTGTTTTCTTCTCTTGTTCTATCTTGATGCTTGTTTCGTTATTGGGGCAGTTGTCCGTTTCAGAGTTATCTGCGGCCATCTTTTCGTTTACGAATTTTACGTCTCTGCTGATCACTATTTTATTCGTTTCTCTATCTAGTAGACGAAATGCTTTGGAGTCCTCGGCATAGCCTACAAAGGTAAGTAGTTGTGCTTTCTCGTCGAGTTTGCGTCGGTTTTCTGTATGGATGTGCACGTACGCTATGCATCCGAATACGTGTAACCCTTCCATGTGCGGTTTCCGCTCGTTCCACAGTTCATATGGTGTCACTTGCGTCGCCTTTGATGGGAGTATATTCTGTAGGTAAGTTGCTGTCATTACAGCTTCTCCCCAGTAACGATTGTCCAGTTTTGCTGCTATCAGCATCGTACGTGCCATTTCTATGATTGATCTGTTTTTTCTTTCAGCGACGCCATTTTGTTGAGGCGAGTATGCAGCAGTATATTGTCCCGCGATCCCCCGTGATTTGTAAAACTGCTGCAGATGATTGTTGAGGTATTCCCCTCCACGGTCTGATCTGACAGTCGTTGGATTCCTTTGGAACTTTGTAAAAAACGCATAGATATAATTTTTGATACATTCTGCTGTGTCAAATTTATTTTTGATGAGGTATACCTTTATGAATCTGCTGCGATCATCGATTATTGTTACCATGTACCGATTTCCTGCTGGAGTTTGCGTCTGCATTGGTCCACAAACATCTGTGTGCAACAATTCTCCGATGGCTTTTGCCCTGTAGTTCGCTTCGCTTGGGAACGGGACGCGTGTCATTTTTCCACGTACGCAGCTATCGCAGACCCTTTTGATCCCACATTCCTTTAACTCGATTCCTGTCGCAAGGTTGTCCTTTACCAGCAGTTTGATGGCTTCTGGATGGCGATGTCCCAGCTTCTGGTGCCAAGCGTGTAAGCAATTAGTTTTACAATTCATTGCTACCGTGAGGGCTGCATCACTTACTTGTTTTAGCTGGTATAGGTTTTTAAATGCTTCTCCTATCGCACCGAGCTGCCCATTGTACTTGACTAGGCACTGTTTATTTCCGAATATGAGTTCAAAACCCTTTTGGTCGAGTTTACTAACAGATAGTAGGCTGCCTTGTAGACTCGGGATGTACAGTACGTCCTTGATCATTACTTTGCGCGATCGGCCGTTGTTGACTTCGCATGTAATGACTCCTTCTCCTACTCCGAGAACTTTCGCTGGGCTTCCGTCCGCTAGGTTTACCGATTCGCGATCACTTTTCCTTAAATTCTTAAAGAAATTTTTGTTACTTGTCATATGACATGTTGCACCTGAATCTATGTGCCACGTTTTCTCTAGCGACTCGTTCCCATTTACATTGAAACAGAAATCTGCACTTTCTTGCAACTTCTCCCCTGCGTTGTTCACTGCTTCTTTTGTCTTTTTCCACTTAATATATTTGGTACAATTTTGCTTTATGTGGCCACCTTTATGACAGAAAAAACACCCTTGTTCTGAATTTATGAATCTTCCCCCACTTGTCTTTAACACCGCATCTGTCTGAGCATCAGATTCTATTGCTTTGCGCCTTTTATATTCGTCGATAATCTTTCCTTTGACTAGGTTTAACGTGAGGTCGGCTTCCGCTCTCGTTTCCAGGGCCGTGACAAGCGTTCCATACGATTCGGGCAAGCTACTCAAAAGCATTGCGACCACGAGGCTGTCGACAAGCGTATCTCCTAACGCTGTGTATTTTTCTATTAAGTCTAGCATCGTACTCACATGTTTTTCCATATCTTCTCCATCGGAAAATTTCAGCCCGCAAATTTTTCGTAGCAAATTTACCTTGCTCGTCAAGGAGGCCTTTTCATGATAATTTTTCAAGGCATCCCATGCCTGCTTGCTGTTTATCGCTGAACGCACGTGCACGAGTTGACCGTCGTCGACGAGGAGCCCGATGATGGCACGGGCCTGACCATCCTTCTTATCCCACGCCGCTTGCTGTGTTACTATATCCGCTGCGGTACCTGTCGGCCGTGTTCCCGTCACAATGTCCCACAAATTTTCCTTTAACAGTAACATCTCGAGCCGATATTTCCAAGTTTGGTAATTATCGTTATCGAGTCTTTGAATCGAAAATTTTATGTGTTCCGCCATAATTCACTATCACTGCACGACCACGTTTTTTTTTTTTTTTTTTTTTTTTTTTTCAAATATATTGTCCCTTTAGACGATGCCTGGGCCCATAACCTGTTGGAATTATTTATTTATGTACTTATTTATTTATGTAGGATTTAGGATACAGAGTAGAAGTGAAGCAAAAGGGGTATATTGCGTGACGAAAGGCCAGTGGTAACTGACTCGTGTAAGATTGTCCGAGGCGATTGTTCTGTTGCGCGTCTATGCGTGCTGTCGCGCAATCACACCAGGTGTCACTGTGCTCACAATCGTTGCTATTCCAACAGGATGAGAGTCGTAATGGGCAATAGCGACCATCCGAGAGTCGGTCGTGAAAAAATATCAAAAGGGTAAACAGCCTTCGGCACGACCCCGAACCGCGGAATTACGTTTTAGTTAGAACGTCTAGGGTTATCCGGTTCTACGCGGTCCGGTCACAATTGAAGTTAAAGTTAAAATTAAAGTTAAACCATTGTAATCAATATTGTAATCCACCAGTTTTTGCCATAGTGAATAAATAATCGATAAGCTGTTTACGTGAATTCCAATTCTTTGTGGCTGGAACCCACAAATAAAAATAAAATAATTGTCTAACCGCTAAACACCCGTTCCCTAGCGATCACTCGGTGTACCGGCACAACAATTTGGTGGCAGCGGTGGGATCCTGCCAAGTAAATTCAGTTTAAACGATTAAAATCAGTGCTATATAAAAACTGTGCTTCGAACCGAAAAACACTGTGCCACGTTAAAAATAGTGACAGTGACAGTTTGATTTCGAATTGGATTACTACGGGACCTCAACGGAGTAAAGCGAGCACTGACCTTCACGTCGCAGAAGCCCGGAATCCGCCGACTCAGCACCAGCCGAGGACGAACCGGACACCGCACGACGAGGAAGCAGCCGCTCCACGGACGGCCAGGACAGAAGGATGACAACAGAGACCTTCCTCCTGTAAGTGACGGTTTAATACATTGCAATTACAAATAGTCAACGCCTAGTCCCGCGTCGCTCCGTACAAAATAGTTACCGGTCCGTAGAAGCAATTTAGAAAGAAAGGGGTAGAGTCAAACGAATAGAAAAAATGGCAGACAACGGTTCGCAAATCTCCGACCACGAGTCGCAACAAGGGGGGTCAGGAGACCCTCCAGAGGGAGGGGAGACCGTCGCCGAACTAGCAGCGGCGCTAGCCGCATTCTCTAGCTAGCTAGAGAAACCCCGACGGTCGCGAAGGAGTAAACATACGACGGGGTACCTCGTTTGCCGAGTACACAAATAACGGTTCGGAACACGAGTTCGAGAACCCCAGAGATATTTTCTCGCGACCTGTCTCGGGACAGATGATAGAGGATGACATAGCAGCCATGGCTCGAAATGCAGGCCCCTACCGAGGTCGATGAATGCTTCCGTGCTCCCTTCCGGAGAAACACGATACGGAGTTCCTCCATCCCCTCCCTTGGTTCCCACGACGCAGATCCTGATGCCACCGGACGACAGCCGCCTAGACGAGCGCGATGCCCTCGCGGCCCTGCAACGCAATCTCGACCGGCGCCGCGCCAGATTGACGCGGGTCGGCCCTACGTATCGAGGGAGCACCGCGGCTACCCTTCGCGAAGTCAACGGTACCCCCGCAGAATTAATTAGGGCGTTACAGGAACAGCTGAGGGAACAGGGAGAGGCGATACAGCGACTCCAAAGCGGAGCAAATCCGCCACGGGGCCGAAGAAATTCCGCAGAACGACGACCGGGGATGATGCCCCTGTGGCACGCTCTAAAGTATATAGACGCGTTTCACGGAGGCAGCGCAGACAAACTGCAATACTTCCTCCGGTCAAGCGAGACCGCGTGCCGACGGGTGGATTATGAGGAGCACAGCGGACTGCTCGAAATGGTCCTCGGAAATCGGATCAAGGGAAGAGCGGCAATAGATTTGATGCATAAAAATATATTTACCTTCGCAGAACTCCGTACCGAACTAGAGGGCTTGTATGGACAGAGAAAGTCACTGTCAGCCCTGCAATTGGAGTTAAACACAGCGCGTCAAGGACAAGGAGAAAGCGTCGCTGCATACGCGACGCGAGTAGACACGATCACGTCTCAAATGGTCAATAGGCTGACCGAAAACGAGTCCCAGAGAGACGCGCAAGCAATCGAGGGATCGACGCAGAAATGCGCACAAGCTACGTTCGAAAATGGTCTCACGGGGCAGGTACAAGTGCTGGTGAGGGCGCGAAACTGCGCAACCCTCCACGAGTCCGTAGTAGCAGCAGTAGAAATAGCCGAAGCTATCAATCCGACGGGGTCCGGGGCGTCGAAGGGCGAATCTCAACGGAAATCGGCATCGACGCAGCCCAAAGCCGACGAGGAAAAAACCTGCTACACCTGCGGCGAGCCGGGGCATCTGAGTCGAGACTGCCCGCAGAAACCAAAGCGTACAATTCTACCACAGGCAGCCAAGGCCGTGAACCAGATTAAGCTCTTCTGCAGGTATTGCAAGAGGAAGGGACATGCCTACCAAGACTGCAGAAAGCGCCGACAAAACGAGCGCAAAACCAGCGACAGTGAAGATGAGAAGTCGCAATCCGACGAAGGAACGTCCGACGACGGGCAAAGGGGCGGACGCAAGCGCCCATCGAACACTGATACGGGGGTAGACGAGAGGCAAACGATAGGGACCCTCAGCCTTCATACGTTGACAGTCAGGTCCGAGTCAACTCCGTTCCAAACGTTTCCGGTCACCCTCCCCGCGAGCAGTGCGGCAAACGATTTCGTCATCGAGTCACCGGGCGCCGCAGACGGTGTGTTGACACTGAAGGCTGACACCGGAGCGCAATGCTGCGTTATACGAGAGAGCTGCCTGCTGCCGGGTACCGTAGTCGACGAATGCAACGTCGAACTCGAGGGAATATCAGGTCAAAAATTCAGGCCCAAGGGCGTAACACTACTGGCTCTTGGGGTGCCAGCCGTCATAATAAAGCAACCATTTTACGTAGCGACAAAAACGGTGTCGCTACCCGTCCAGGGTATCCTCGGGATGGATTTTATACGAAAACATAAAGTCGACATTTTCGGAGGAGACACAATAAAAATTTACGGGCACGTAATGCCCCTGTTGAACGGTGCATCCGGAGTATTACAAGAAGCGCGCAGTGAGACGATAGTGCGCACTAAAATGGCAAGCAAATTCATAAGCCTTGACGAAAAACGCACGATAACTCTAGATTCAGTGATGGAGTCGTGCATTACGCCCCCGGCGGGTAAATAAAGCCTGATAAGCCTCGCAAACGCGAGCAAAGACGTTCGCGTGGTGCAACAACCCCACGTGCAACCAGAGCCGGCGAACGATAACACGGCCAAGGCGCCAGGAAGACGCTCAGTGTACTCGAACACAGAGACAGGAAAACAAAACGCAGAAGCCGACGCTTCAAGCCGCATCCACGCAGCAATAGGAGCTCAGGCACAAAAAAGAGCGAGAAGCGCTCCACGGAAGAAGGACAACGCTAATCAGCAGGATACAGTTCCTCTCGTCACTGACCCACCACACCCCGTCCAAGAAGACAACGGGAAGCGTGGGGCCAGTACGAACGACCGCGTAGAGAGACGCGACAAGAAGGACAGCGCGAGGCCCACGAAGTGCGACGGAGCAACAGTCAGGGCAGCTAGAGCATCGCCCACCAAGAGAGGGGAGCGACAAGGACAACGGAAACGGCGAGACGCCCACATCGCGCAAGAGCGACAGAGACGGCGAGACGCCCACGCCTCGCAGGAGCGAGAAGGGAAACGAAAACCACACGTCGCGCGAAGGCAACGGAGACGGCGAGACGCCCACATCGCGCAAGAGCGACAGAGACGGCGAGACGCCCACGCCTCACGGGAGCGACAAAGAGAACGACAATGGCGCGTCGCGCAAAGGCGACGGAGACGGCGAGACACCCACGCCGCGCAAGAGCGACAAGGAGGACATCTTTACGCTACTCAAGAAGAACAAGGGGGGTTACCCCCACATCTTGTACAAGAGCGAAAGAGACAGCAAGGTCCATACGTTGCATGCGAGCGACGGAGACATCGGCAAGGGAACCATGAAGGATTCGGGCAGCAACAATGCCCACCCTCTCCCCGACGGTAGAATCGCGCAGGGGCTTCTCGACCCCCTCTCACGGTCCGACAGGGGTTAAAGAGACACCGCGGGAATGGGGAAGTACACCCCTATACGCGCAGATCGTCTGAGGGGGCAAAAATAAAAAATAAAAATAAAAATAATATTCCTTATGGACCCATCTTAGCCGTCAAGTGAAGAAAAAACAGTAAAAGTCGTAACGGTCAACCGACGATGCATGAAAGATTAATTAGGGACAGGTGTCTTGGCTTTAACTGGTAATTGCATTGTAACCGCCCGAGGTTTCAGCGTTCGGACGGGAAGGAAGGTCACCCAGATTGTCTTCGACGACTATCTTCCCCCCGGAAACCTCACCCTCTCCGACATCGGGAAGTCATCGACCAACGCGGACCCAGTGCCTCCTGTGCCCAAAAAAAAAAAATTTAGAGACAATTTAAGAGAAAAAATCGAAATTACCATGCCCTTCGCTCTCGGTTCGGGAACAATTATCGTGATAACATTAGCCTGCGCCGTAGCCTGCTTACTATGTTACAGACGTCAGCGGAATTCCTCGACGTCCCGAGCTACTACCGTATCAGTGAGTCTCGGGGTGACCGGACTACAACAGAAGCAGACGGCAACAAGAGAAGAACGGAAAGAGTGACCTCTCGTCAGACAGCTGGCTTGATGTTAACCCCGTCACCCGACAATATTATTGCGCCCCAATAACCGTTGCGAGGACATAGAATTAGATTAGAGCCGTAAAAGTAAAGTAAAGTGGAGTAAAAATTAATTTCCGCTAAAAATAAATTTTTACTTTTCAGGGGGGAGGGGTGTGGTGCCCCGCACTTTTATTGAATTTAATTAAAACATTATATGCAAGATATAATTGTTTCGTCTTGCATAAAAATCGCTTACGCTAAGTAACGGAAATACGGCATTTCCGTTACCAAAATATGCAGAACAATAGATCGCATTTATTTCGCAAATACGGGGTCGCTCACCGAACCCCGAGGTCAATAAACAATAATGCTGACAGAACCGTCAGCATTAAAATAAACTCTCGGACGAGAGTCGTAATGGGCAATAGCGACCATCCGAGAGTCGGTCGTGAAAAAATATCAAAAGGGTAAACAGCCTTCGGCAAGACCCCGAACCGCAGAATTACGTTTTAGTTAGAACGTCTAGGGTTATCCGGTTCTACGCGGTCCGGTCACAATTAAAGTTAAAGTTAAAATTAAAGTTAAACCATTGTAATCAATATTGTAATCCACCAGTTTTTGCCATAGTGAATAAATAATCGATAAACTGTTTACGTGAATTCCAATTCTTTGTGGCTGGAAACCACAAATAAAAATAAAATAATTGTCTAACCGCTAAACACCCGTTCCCTAGCGATCACTCGGTGTACCGGCACAACACTTGCACTTACTCTTAATCGTACACTTACTCTTAAACTTACACTTACACTTACACTTACACTTACACTTACACTTACACTTACACTTACACTTACACTTACACTTACACTTACACTTACACTTACACTTACACTTACACTTACACTTACACTTACACTTACACTTACACTTACACTTACACTTACACTTACACTTACACTTACACTTACACTTACACTTACACTTACACTTACACTTACACTTACACTTACACTTACACTTACACTTACACTTACACTTACACTTACACTTACACTTACACTTACACTTACACTTACACTTACACTTACACTCACACTTACAATTACACTCACACTTACACTTACACTTACACTTACACCTACACTTACACTTACACTTACACTTACACTTACACTTACACTTACACTTACACTTACACTTACACTTACACTTACCCTTACACTTACACTTACACTTACACTTACACTTACACTTACACTTACACTTACACTTACACTTACACTTACACTTACACTTACACTTACACTTACACTTACACTTACACTTACACTTACACTTACACTTACACTTACACTTACACTTACACTTACACTTACACTTACACTTACACTTACACTTACACTTACACTTACACTTACACTTACACTTACACTTACACTTACACTTACACTTACACTTACACTTACACTTACACTTACACTTACACTTACACTTACACTTACACTTACACTTACACTTACACTTACACTTACACTTACACTTACACTTACACTTACACTTACACTTACACTCACACTTACACTTACACTTACACTTACACTTACACTTACACTTACACTTACACTTACACTTACACTCACACTTACACTTACACTTACACTTACACTTACACTTACACTTACACTTACACTTACACTTACACTTACACTTACACTTACACTCACACTCACACTCACACTTACACTTACACTTACACTTACACTTACACTTACACTTACACTTACACTTACACTTACACTTACACTTACACTTACACTTACACTTACACTTACACTTACACTTACACTTACACTTACACTCACACTTACATTTACACTTACACTTACAATTACACTTATACTTAAACTTAAACTTACACTTACACTTACACTTACACTTACACTTACACTTACACTTACACTTACACTTGCACTTGCACTTACACTTACACATGGGATATTAATGACTTTACCTCCTCGTGGTATATCCTGGATAACGCTGAAATAGTCAATTGAAAAATTGTGTTCCAACCTAAAAAATTATGAGATTTATCGAAAAAATTTCTCACAAAAGTTGTCAGTTTTTACATGACAACATTTTCGATGCGAAGAAATAAGTATGGTTTCATTTAAAAAAAACATGTTAGCCACCTTAAAACCGCCATTTTCGATTTTCGACCGAAAAAAAAAATTTTCTTGTACGTCCCCTTCCAGGCCCTTCAAGTTTTGTTATACTCAATTTTCGATCGGAGTAGTATTTTTCGAGATAAATTAAATGTAAGATTAAAATTTAACACCCTGTATACTGTCAGACATCCTTATCGATGAGGTTTATCGAGTCCTCTTCAGGCGATGGTTAAACTAGTTGTTCGATAATGAATTTACATTCCTGTACAACCGCTGAGCTTCAATCAATTTCAAATTAACGCTGTCAGACATCTTATCGATGAGGTTGATTGAGTTTTCTTAGATTATTCGATAATGAATTTACATTGTTGTACAATCGCTGAGTTCCAATCAATTAAAAATCAACCCTGTAAGACATCTTATCGATGAAGTTCATTGAGTTTCCTTGGATTAAAAGGGTTGTTCGATAACGCATTTACATTCTTGTACAACTGCTGAGTTCCAATTGAATTCAAATTAACGCTGTCACATATCTTATCAATGAGGTTTATTGAGTTTTCTTAGATTATTCGATCATGATTTCCCATTCTTGTGGAACCGCTGAGTTCCAATCAACTTCAAATCAACGCTGTCGGACATCTTATCGATGACGTTCATTGAGTTTTCCTCGATTAAAATAGTTGTCCGACAATCTCAGATCGATAGAAACATTTTCAAAAATAAAAAAACGTAATTAATTTGAAAAGAATGAAAAAAATCGAATTTCTTATAAACTCCCGACTGCAAAAAAAACTCGGACGCGAATAAAAAAACAAAACTTAAAAAATCATATATTATAAAAAGTATGTTATAAAAAAATGTTTTTAATGAAATAAGTTTAAAAAGGATGAAATAATTCAAAGCATCCTCTCAGTTTATTCATAGTTTAGTAATTTATGATCGGTCATTTCGGTGAATTCAATCATTTAAATCGTAGTAATTTATTTACTTCTCGCAATTCAGTCGGGAGACATAATTAATTATACATGAAGATGTCATTGAATATAAATATTTGACGATGCGAAAGAAAACGTCTCCCAAATGAATTGATAGAAGTAAAGAAATTACTACAATTCAAAATATCGAATTCACCGAAATGACCGATAATAAATTAAACTATGAATAAACTAAGAAGATGCCTTGAATTATTTCATCCTTTTTAAATTTATTTTATTAAAAAATTTTTTTCATAACATACTTTTTATAATATATAACATTTTTTAAGTTTTGTTTTTTTTCGCGTCCGAGTTTTTTTTGCAGTCGGGAGTTTAAAATTTTTTAAAATTGTTTTGTACTAAATATACCAGCTTCTCCCTTTTGTAATTGGTGTGATTTCAATTCCGTAGGCATTCCTTTCCTATTTATTCTCGCTGTTCCACACACATTTGTTTTCATATTACATAATTCTCAGTATAATGTTGGTGAACTGTACCAATTATTAATGAATAAGCTATACTCCTTGTGCAATTATTGACCCTCTTTCAACAAGTTGGTTACAACATTTCTGCTAGCAGATCCTGTATCAGTTTTATCTTTTCCTGTATATATTGTAACGAATTTTTCTTCGTACAAGATTATATTCTTATCACTGATGTTGGGTTGGCCGGAGTGGGATCGAATTTGCGGGTATTTTTTTTTAAATAAGAGTAAAGACGATAAGTAGACTTTTCATATGAACGAAAGATTCGGTTTTTATTGAAGTTTAATCAAATCACGCATTTCTCTAATCCATTTCATCTCATTCACACGACATTCATTCTATCACCGTTCATATTTGATCATTATTATTTATTTATTTTATTGAATCGTTTATACAAAATCATCTCTCACTCATCGTCATTCAATCCTTATTTCCCACACACATTCCACAGTCGCGCTCACACAATTCTTGTTTTGATTTTCGTACTGTACTCATTGTCCTCGTTGGTCGCCGTGGTCGTTACTTTACATAGCCGTTCAAATACATTATATAGTTTGCTGTCTATTGTCCATATCGTTCCATGTATCGGTGTCCTTGGGGCTTATCGTTTCGTTTCCCTACATTGTTTTTTTCAATTCAGACCGTTACACAATTTTACATATTTCACCATGAATCATTAATGCATCAGCTCACTTTTCCATTCATATTTATTTTTTTATTTCACTCCATCGAATGGTTTCGATAATTTTATTTTCATTTATATTATTCAACTTATTTTCCATTTCATTAGGCCCGATCGAGTCCAATAATCACTGTCCTTTTTCATTGCGCAAGTCGTTTCCGCGAATCTTCCTTCGAAACTGATCCGTTCACATGTATATAAGGCATTCCACGTCAACTCAGACGGTCAAAACCCTGACCCCTGCCGATTTAGTTCGTGATTTTTGTTGGCTTCCATTTCACCCCCAAAGTACCCCCGATTTTTTTCAGAATTTTCGTATCCCCGTACAACCCTTAAAAAAATTCAAAACCACCCCCAAATGAAGAAAGGCGTACTTGGACATAATTAATATCTTTGATTTTTTTTGTGTGATATCAGTAGGTCAAAAAATGAACTTTGCCAAAATTCCAGAGTGGGCTCTGTATTGCAACTATATTTTAGAAAAAAATAAATCGGACGGTCAAAACCTGATCCTTGCTGATTCAGTTCTCGATTTTTAGTTGAATTTAGTTTCACCCCAGAAGTTTCACCCCTGATTTTTTTCAGAATTTAAAATTTCAACAAACTCTACTATTCAATGTACTGAAATCATTAAAAAAATTAAAATTTTTAATTGTGTCCAAGTACGTCTTTCCTTATTTGGGGGTAGTTTTTAATTTTTTAAAGGGTTGTAGGGGAATCCGAAAGTTCTGAAAAAAATCAGGGGTACTTTTGGGGTGAAACTGAATTAAAAAAAAAATCGAGAGCTGAATCAGCAAAGATCAGGTTTTGACCGTCCGATTTATTTTTTTCTAAAATATAGTTGCAATACAGAGCCCACTCTGGAATTTTAGCAAAGTTTATTTTTTGACCTACCGATAACACACAAAGAAAATCAAAGGTATTAATTATGTCCAAGTACGCTTTTCTTCATTTGGGGGTGGCTTCGAATTTTTTTAAGGGTTGACGTCTGAGTTGACGTGGAATGCCTCATATAAACTCGTCAAAAATATTAAGGGACCACTTGAAAACTGCCAAAATTTGTCGAAATTTCAGGCATCTGTATCTCCGCGAAAAAAAGTCGGATCCAAATGAACAACAACTTGGTTGAAAGCTTGATTCTTCTACTTTCTGACTCAGAGGTTCAACAATTTTTATCGTTCCCTGCCACTCTGTGCCAAGGGCCAAAACAAAAAAAAAACTGTTCCCTTAATTTTTATGAAACTTCTCGATGGTGGTTGGCGTCCGGAACATTTTTGACAGAAAATTAATTCAGACCGTTCGAAAGATTGTTTATTTCTGTGCAAAACGGTTTTTTATTCATTGCTTCGCGATTTTTTTTGACCGAGTTATTCCCTCCCAAAGCAAAAAACACATTTTTTTCTTCAAACGCCTGTATCTCCTGAAATAATAATCGTACAATAATCGCCTGGATATCATTGGAAAGATAAAATTATACCCTTTCAAATGCTTACAAGAGATTTTCCGAAAGAATTTTTTTTTCCCATTATTTACATTTCAAAAACATGTAAAATAATGGCACTCTCTCATTCCTTAGTTATTCGGCCTCCATCTTGTAAAAAATGGCAAAATCGAAAAAGTGGACCTAGCATTTCTTAATTGATAGTGTCATTAACAATCATGCTAAATCCCGAGCTGCTGCGATTTTTTTTTCTGCGTGTTCGCAGCTATCAAATGTTTGATTCAATTGAGGGACCGTTCTTTTCGTCATTTTCATCAGAGAAAAATATCCGACAAATTTTTAATTACTGTATCTCTGCGAAAAATTATGCATCCCTTATGAATCAGGGCTTTTCTTAGAGTTTTTATTTTTATGAATAAAAAAAAATCTGGAATCCGTTTCGCTTTCTTCTGCTACATCCTTAACTGTTACAGACCTAAGACAGTCGTTTCTTAATCTTTCATGAGATTTGAAAACATCTGTAGGGTAAACATTTTTTTTTCTGTCAATGATTTTTTTCGAAAGTTCTCGACGATTTTCCCTGACTGGGTTTTATTAATTGCGAGTTGCGATTCATTGGGGAATCGGCAAAAAAACTCGGAATTTTCTCAAAAACGAGTGTTTCCACCACGATTTTGACTAACCGCTCCGAGTCGTTCTCGCATATTGATGCACCGACGAATTTGCCATTGAGGAATGGCATGCCAAGCTCGGCAAAGTTCGTTCCGTAATTCTGCGAGAGTCCTTATCCGACGCGAGTTTTCTCGAACTCTTCGCTCGAGAATGTCCCAAACATGCTCGATGGGATTGAGGTCGGGACTCACTGGCGGATGCGGGATCGTAGGGATGTTGTTTTCCGCCAAAAAATTTCTCGTAACATTTGCCGTATGAGGTCGGGCATTGTCGTGCACCAACATGAATCGATTTCCTATTCGATTACGCATCGGCAAAACGTGAGGCCCCAAAACTTCACGAACATAGCGTTGAGCATTCAACGCAGGAGGGGGTATGATTACAAGGTCTGTACGCGTATTACGCGATACCCCACCCCAAACCATAACCGACCCCCCGTTAAATGCCCTTACCGGCATAGTGCAGTCTTGGCGAAATCGTTCCCCACGCCGTCGCCAAACGCGAATTCGTCCGTCATTTCCATGTAAGGCGAATCGCGACTCGTCAGTAAACAAAACGGATTTCCACTGACGTTGACCCCAGTGGCCATGCGAACGTGCGTAAGCCAACCGCGCACAATGGTGGTTGCGCGTAAGGTACGGAGAGCGAATTGACCGACGAGCTCTGTATGCACGAACTCTTAAACGATTCCTGACCGTCTGGTCCGAAATCGGACGTCGCCTGCGTTCGTTAACGTAATCTGATGCGATCTGTCTAGCACAGATTGTTCGATTCCCGTGTATTCGTCTAACAATAGCTCGGTCGTCTCGCTCAGTCGTTATACGTGGACGACCTTGACCTTGTCGTCTACGAACGTCACCCGTCTCCCGATAACCAGCCCAGATTCGGTTAATAACCGAGTGGCTCACCCCAAATCTATTGGCAACATATCGTTGCGAATGATTTTTCATTAAGAGGACCACGACTTGCGAGCATTCTTGCTCAGTTAAATGTCGCCGAGCCATCTTTCAAGCAAAAAAAAGACAATATCGGCGATATAAATTTCGTAGATTTTCGTAATAATTGTAGCAAGATACTCAGTCTTGAGGAATTCTGCGTCGGCTAAATTTGTTACGACAATACCCTGTTTACGCTCGAATCTACGCTCGGTAGATCCGATCGTAAACGTCCGAGCCACACACAAAGCCCCCCCCCCTCTCACTACTACTCGTCGACGCGCGTTCGCGGGCTGGCGAGACGAGTCGAACGACGTCGCGCTCTCAATTATTTTTTTGTACCTTGTTTTCAAATCTCATGAAAGATTAAGAAACGACTGTCTTATCGGAACGGATTTCAGATTTTTTTTTTATTCATAAAAATTAAAACTCTAAGAAAAGCCCTGATACATAAGAGATGCATCATTTTTCGCAGAGATACTGTAATTAAAAATTTGTCGGATATTTTTCTCTGATGAAAATGACGGAAAGAACGGTCCCTCAATTGAATCAAACATTTGACAGCTGCGAACACGCAGAAAAAAAAATCGCAGCAGCTCGGGATTTAGCATGATTGTTAATGACACTATTAATTAAGAAATGCTAGGTCCACTTTTTCTATTTTGCCATTTTTTACAAGATGGAGGCCGAATAACTAAGGAATGAGAGAGTGCCATTATTTTACATGTTTTTGAAATGTAAATAATAGGGGAAAAAAAATTCTTTTGAAAAATCTCTTGTAAGCATTTGGAAGGGTATAATTTTATCTTTTTAATGATATCCAGGCGATTGTTGTACGATCATTATTCCAGGAGATACAGGCGTTTGAAGAAAAAAATGTGTTTTTTGCTTTGGGAGGGAATAACTCGGTCAAAAAAAAATCGCACAGCAATGAATAAAAAACCGTTTTGCACAGAAATAAACAATCTTTCGAACGATCTGAATAAATTTTCTGTCAAAAATGTTCCGGACGCCAGCCACTATCGAGAAGTTTCATAAAAATTAAGGGAACAGTTTTTTTTTTGTTTTGGCCCTTGGCACAGAGTGGCAGGGAACGATAAAAATTGTTGAACCTCTGAGTCAGAAAGTAGAAGAATCAAGCTTCCAAACGAGTTATTGATCATTTGGATCCGACTTTTTTTCGCGGAGATAAATTTTGGCAGTTTTCAAGTGGTCCCTTAATATTTTTGACGAGTGTATTTTGCACTCACATTTTATATCTATTCATTGTCGTACTGTAATTCCATTGATATTCACGATTCGTCTATTTCGATTCATTTTATATTCATTGTTCATTTCATATGTTGTTAGATATATCACGTTCATTTACTATACAGGGTGAGGCACATAAAGTGTGACAGAGCAATAGCACTCAAACTATTGATCATATCAAAAAAAATTTCAGACAAAAAATTCAGTGTTCGAGATGGCCGTCATACTGGACCACTCTATTTTTTTATCGGTGGAGGCGCTGAAGCTACGTCAAGGTCAACTCCATTTTTTTAAATGGAACCATTTTTTTTTTCGATGACATTATTACCGATTTTGAGACGAATTCAGCTACCTACAACACCAGGTCATTATAGTTACGCAAAGTATGAAAAAAGTCGAAAATGAACGATTGCCAAGAATTTTTTGATATGTTGATGGTGCTAGGGGAATGCCGTAAACATGACAGAACCGCTTAAGCTTTGTATGCGGCTCGTTATCCAAATTGGTAACAAAAATTGTACACGGCTTTTAAGCGATTAGCTGACCGTTTTTATCGCTTACACCACAAATGTTGGCTGAAGTTAGAGGAGGTCTGTTCACCAGCGAATTGACAAGTGCCTACAAGTCGAGGGTCATCACTTCGAGCACCTTCTGTAGGTGAACCGAAACCAAAATTAGTGCATCCTTTCAAAGTAGGTAATTATTTTGACATGATTCGATTTTTTTGACTATTTTCACACTTTGCGTAACTAGAATGATCTTGTGTTGTAAGTCGCTGAATTCGTCTCAAAATCGGTAATAATGTCATCTAAAAAAAAATACATGATTCCATTTAAAAAAGTGGAGTTGACCTTGACGTAGCTTCAGGACCTCCACCGATAAAAATATTAGATGGTTCAGTATGACGGCCTTCTCGGACACTGAAACTTTTGTCTAAAACGTTTTTGGATATAATCAATAGTTTGAGTGCTATTGCTCTGTCACACTTTATGTGCCTCACCCTGTATAATAAGAAAACGCGGTAGCCGCGTGGTCGGCTGGTGGGCATTTCGGAGCCGTCGATGTGCTGATACGACGACGGGCGTCCGACGACTCTCTGCCAGCCTCGGTACCTTCTCGGTACGTCTAAGTACGCCGAAATCACGCTATCGAAACTGGACGATGATTGGCCCAATTCCGATGGCATGATCTAATGGATCGGTTTGTTACCACGCGATCACCGGTGGGGATCGCGGCCGTTACAATATATTGAAACTGTGTATGTATCGCGATTGTGAATCACATAGTTTATAAAACTTGACACCAAATCTCGCACGTTTTGTTCGAATAAATTGTATATAATGCAAGCGACTTCTACATGACATTAGTGATTCATCAATGGAAATGTTTTTATTTGGGACATACAGGCAAATGAAAGTTTTTTTACTATTTGAGTAACTTCTCGAATTTTTATCAGTGCGTCATTAGAATTATTTGTACGGGAAAAGTGTAAATTTTTGGAGATAGAAATAAACCGGTTACGGCTCATGATATTCTTAAAATACAGAGTTTCTATACTTTTATCAGTAGTCCAATAGCTTTAAATCGTGGGCTTAGAAACTAGACTCATTAAAATATTTAACACTTAAAGGGTAAAGGTGGGTCACTCGTGCCTTGCCGAAAACGTTTCCCCTTGCTAGCTTGGAGAGAAGAGTGGGAGACAGGCTGAGACTATGCCCTAAAAAACGGTACACTAGTAGGTTATAAGCTCACCAAATACCGCTGGTTTTGTTAGTAAACAACACTCGTAGGAGCTCGTCGAAATTTTGAAAAGGCACGAGTGGCCCACCTTTACCCTTTACGTTGGCGAAAAATGGAAATTACATAAAATTCTTTTTTCGAAATTCTGATGTTTTTTTGTTATGAATCGGTGGATTAAACTTACCTGATAGTTTTTTAAGATAAATTTTAATCGAAATTCGAGTTTCTGATTTTTTTTTTCTAAATTTTAATGTTGTCCGACTCTAAATTGATTAATTAAAGTTAACCAAAAGTTCTTTAAAGTGGAAATTTGAATTCTATTATATAGGGAAGATAATGTAGCAACAAGCAGGCGTTGAGATTGGTCGCATACTACGTCCACGCGATAATGGAGTTGATTATGGTGGTAGACCAAGTGACTTAGTAGGATTACATGGAGGATCAGGAATCCAGCCAGACTGAAGTTTTCTGTCATGAAAGAGAATCATATAATATATAATAAATGAAATAATCAAATAAAACTTATGTACTTTATTTGCAAATTATATCTATTTACGTGCTTTGGAAAAACTCGATTTTCATTCTCAAAACTTAAGCATTTTTCTTGTTTATACAGAATCTAAGTATTTTTTTCCTCAAAGTCCTATTTCTAAGCTTCAATTTGCCGTTTGATTTTTGAGAAAATATTAATTACATCCAAAGTGATGATTTTTTTAAGAGAACGGTGCATTCTTCACTTTTTCTTTGTTTATTTGATTATATTGTTCAAACAAATGATCAAATCAGCAATATAGTGATTGATCCTTATACTAGAACAGTTAAAGAGATTTCATGAATTTTTCGGGATTTTTTAGAGCACTTCAGAGCATTTTTCAAAGCGCCGGACACGAGTGACCCACCTTTACCCTTTATAGGTGCCGAAAAATACGTTACCTTTCAAGTGTTAAAGCAATAAATACTTTTAATTCGTCGTCTTCAAGGGTATAAACTCTGCGTCGCTTGCGCCATATTTATTTGTTTCCGTAATTATTTTTGTAATTAACTCCTTGTTAAAAAATAGTTCAAGAACTTCCCTTCTCGACAGACCTCGTGTATGTGCGGTTGCGCCACCTGCACTTAAAAAACCATGTATAATGGGAGTGTGATTTTCGTCTTTCGACACGTACTCTTCATTCATAAAACTGCCGCACTGTTCATTTTCACTCTCATCACTTGACGAAGTCCTCTGGCTACGTCTTCTAGGACGGCGTACCTCAATACTTGGATCCAAATCAAGATAATCAAAATCCATTGGGGCAACTAAATTTTAGATTAAATTATAAAATAAGATTGTTTTCTAAACTTGAATTTTCTGAATTTAAATATAGTTTGACAGCACTTACTTATATTGGCAGATTGAAAGATTTTCACAAAAAAGTGAAACTTATTCAGAATACACTGATGTGTATTAAACTAATGGAACCGAAGACCTCCCACAAGTGGTTAAACGTGGTCTGTCGCAACCAAAGAGAATATTTCGCAGCTGGTAAAAAAAGCAGTCCCAGGCTCGCGGATTATTACGCGCTCGGTGATAGCTGACAGTCACGGCTCGCGGATTATTCCGCGCTTGGATGCGAATGGGTTAATAACTACCACCAAAGCTCGAAACAAAAACCAAACGGGCCCGTCACACAGTGCTTCGAGTATACGGTCGGAGTGGACAAAATTCCGTTTTTTATAGATTCTTATAGAAAATTTTATGCTGATTACGAATATACCCCTTGTCCCTATATCTTAAATGGATTGTTAATCGATTGATCATTGAAAAACATAAAAAAGCAAGTTTTCCAACATATTTTGCGCTGCAAACCATTTCCTACCATCCGAAAAATGTTTGGTCACACAGAAAAGATGCAGATAATTAAATTTTGCGGCGATAAACCCTCAAATGTCAGAAAAGGGTTGAAAACAAAGAAGTTATGCAATTTCAAAGTTTTAGTTTTTTCAGAGCGTTCCACGAATTGTTTTTTCAGTCGACCCTTTATTGTTTGTTTTGGAAGTTTGACGTAAGTCGGGACTTTTACCGGAGAATCGTGGAAGCCTTTGTTAGCAGACCAAAACAATTTCCGGTAACCCTTGCATGCGAGCCATTTCTTCCTGAGGTCTGAGAAAGTTAATTTTGACCATTTTGTCAGGGACTGAATTGAATTTCCATCTTCACAGTCGTCCAACCCGGACATTTCACGGAAGAATGTTCAGACGGATGTGTAATTTTTGCACGAAATCCATCACTCAAAAACGTCCCGCATTTTCGAGGATTTTTCTATAAAAAAGGGTAAAAAACCGCTTATAGGTAACGCTTGGCAAAAAATTCTTCCATATTTCGTTTCAGTATAAGCCAACGAACATTTCAAAACCAAAATCCAAGAAGGACTTATGGCTTTTTTGTGAAAATGCGTTTTAAAGTTGAAAAATAATTTTTTTTAAAGAATTTAGTGAAAAAAAATTTTTTTTTAAATCCGGAAACGCCGAAAATAGGTGGGTACATACCTCCCAAGGTCTCTTCTATAGTTTCTCCTTGAAACAACACCGACGAATGAAAAAAGTAACAGTAAACTGACGATCGACTCTTTTTGTGGGCGAGCGCTCTCGTCACTTTATTTATCTGTGTGCTGGTTCTGGCGTGTCTATTGCTGTGCGTTCCGGGGTTATTAATCATGGTATACTTATCTCTAGACCTCTCTGGACAAGACCGCGAAGAAAATATCCTCATATTCAAGGATTGATTTTTGAATTTCGTCCCATACTCGAAGCACTGTGCGTCAGCTGCCTGTCTTGGAACCCGCGCTGCTTGTTCGAATCTACTCATTTCTCCACATGAGCGCATCTCCTCGCCACCTTCAAGTTCTCGTATTTTATCAGCACGCATCATACGTCAGTCCAAGGATACAAATCCCTCCTCCCCCTTGGCTTACATTGCTCTTATTATCCCGTCCATCATTCGGCTTATTACTGATTAGCTTGCCCCAGCCCTTTCAGCTTTCGGGATTTCAGAATCTATCAATCCAGTCATAGACATTCGCAATTCTTCCCCAGCCATGCTATCCCAAAGTCTAGCTCAACTGCTGCATAACCATATCCATAAAAATGCCAGCGAATAAACCGGTCAAGATTCTGCAGTGGAACTGTCGTAGTTTACGTAAAAAACTTGACCTTCTGCTGAATGTTGCGGACTCATACGACGTAATGATTTTGTGTGAAACATGGGTCAGCTCCTCTCATATTCCACCAATTAGCGGCTTTAACGCTTTTGTCAAAAGCAGGATCAATAATCGAGGTGGCGGGCTCGCTATTTATATCAAGAAGTCCTTTAAGTTTTCAGAAGTAAACACCATTTATCATCAATCCGGATAAATCGAAATCCTCTCTATTTCAATACAGACTTCGCTTGGCTCCTTACTGATAGTCGCTCTCTATAAAGGTCACTCTTTCATTGCCCGAGACAGGGACTGGAATCATCCCTTCCATTTACTTTCTACGTTTCACAAAGTTCTCGTGGCCGGAGACTTTAATAGTAATCATACATTCTGGGGATACTTAAGCAACTGTTCTTCTGGGATCTCGCTTTTCGACCCTTACTAGGACTTTGACCTTACCCTACTTAATGACGGTTCCACTACCCGGGTCACTCTGCCGACATTTCAGCAATCGATCTTTCCCTCATATCCCCAAACCTTCTCCCGTTCTCCTCTGTGACGGTCGAATCCGTAAAAACAGGTCCTGCGCCGATCATCTCTATATTCTTACTTCAGAAATCTACACCGGCTTTGCGAACGAACAATTCACGTCTTGCGCTTTTCTCGACAATTCAGGGGCATTCAGAATATGGACCCGGGCATTCTCGCCCACGGTCTGAGAGACATGGGTCTTCCCTGGTCTTATTGCAAATTTATCTTCATACTTACTAGCTCTAAAAAAATATACTTTAAAATCGATGACCGAACCCATGGTCCGTTTATTTCCTTCAAAGGCATTCCTAAGGGATGTATTTTGAGCCCTTTATATTCTACTAGCTTTTAACCGCGACTTCGTCCGCGTAGATTCTTGTTTTAAACCGGCGACCCGACCTTCGCCCCCACTTCCCGTTGACTTCCATCAAACGAGAATACGAAAACAATAAGGAAGATACAGTATACGAAGATCCGCACGAAAAGGAGACGCGAAGAATACGATTTTCCAAACAAACGTTTACACCACATTTCACTCGTTGAGGATTCCGTGTTCGAAAAATCTTTTCTGAGTGATCACCTACTGTGTGACCGAACCTTAATAGAAGATTCAAGTTCTTCATCTATTCCCGTCCCAGAGATACAGTAACAATGGTCACAAACGTCCACGCCCCATTCCAGCCCCTCAGGGGTCGATATTCGAAAAATCCGTTCGAAGTGGACCTCTACAACCTGTAAAAAATATAGGTTCTAAACTTTATGTCTTTATCTTCAGTGGTTTAGGTTGAGTATTGTCCGTCAGTCAGTCAGTCAGTCAGTCACGGAACAGTTTTACATGTATAGATAGATAAAGGTGGCTTAAAATTTTATTGTTTTTTTGTAAGAAATTATCGACGGAATTGCATTGGATCCCAAAGGTTTGCATGCCATTCTAAGCGGTTTGTAAAGAGCTTCAAAATGAAACGTACGGGATCAACATAGGTATAAAATTCGCGGAGCTACGATTTTTTGATAGAAACTTTACGTTCTTCCCATGTTAAGGTAGGAGTCTCGCTACGTGCCAGTCAAATGACGGTTTAATGATCGTTGCAACAAAACGAGATGTGAAAAAAGTTTGCTATATCGCAAAAATCCTTGAGCGATGAAACTTGATGTATACGAACTCAGCCTTGATTATATTTCGTAATTCATTTCTGGAAATCATTTACAATGACTGATTTGATTCGGTTGCGATCACCTATGAACAGCTATATATGCGATTCCTTAGTATGACGTCAATCTGGCAGCGCTGCATTTTTTTGCAGTATATACCCCGACCTAACCTCCCTAACCTCTCCTGACTTGCCGGTTATGTTGTTGGCGCGCGAGTCTCTGAATGTATGAAAATGGTTATGTTTATCTTGCTTATGCCCGAAATAAGAAATATATATATATATATATATTAGGGTGGGTCAAAAAAATCGACTTTTTTTTTTTACTTCGTACTCCAAAAAATAGGTTACTAGACACCTCTAGAAAATTCACACCAAATATGAGCTTCTTATTTTAAGGGGAAGGTCCTCCGCCTCACAGTTTTTTATTTTTTCTTCAGTATTAGAAGAAAAAATTCATATCGCTCTATCAACTGTTCGTTAAAAATATCCCCCCATATATACTTGTAGGAAATTGATCGCTCTACAAAAAAGGTTTCTTACAATTTTTTCGTAAACCTCACTGTTTGAAAGATATTGAAGGTTAAAGTTTGATCATTTTTAGACAAATTTCTGTTTTGCTTATGAATTTCATAACTCGTTAACGAAAAATCATGATGGAAGGCGGAATACTTGGTTTTGTAGGAAATTAACTGCTCTACAAAAATGGTGCCTTATGATTATTCGATTGAATTATGCGTTCAAAAGATATTCATCGTCGAACTTCAATGCACGCTAATTATAACAGTTTTTGATTAATAATTCGGAAAATTTTAATTCAGTTTACGAGTTTCAGGGATATTTATACGAATTTGAATTTCTATGAACAGAGAAATATTTTAAACTATTTTTCTAGTTTTTTTTTTAGTCGTAACCATGTATGGTTACATTGAAAAAAAAATTAGTGCATTATTTCTGACTTAGAGTCAATGATTTATTAAATCTTGAAAAAATAACGTTTTTGTTAGAAATTTATTATGAAAAGTATTAATCTTAAAGAAAAAAACGTTTAATTTTTTATTAAAAAGTTTTTTTATTTGATTATCGATGATAATTAAATAAAAAAACTTTTTAATAACAAATTGAACTTTTTTTTGTCAATGATAATTAAATAAAAAAACTTTTTAATAACATAATGAACATTTGTTTTCTTAAAGATTAATACATTTCATAATTGTATTCGAGCGATTAGTATTATCTTTTTTTTTGTGGAGGCGACAAGAAGAGTTTGAGTGAGTAAGGAAGAGAGTGAGGAGTGAAAAGGCGAGAGGAGCCAAAGGCGTAGAGAGGAAAAGCGAGGAGAGATAGACGGCGAAACGAGCGGTACACGAGCGGTACCCGAGCGAGAGAGAGTGAGAAAGGCCGTCGTAGGCCCACTGCGAAGTAAGTGTGTTTTATTCCCATTTTCCCACACCCCCAATTTACCCGATTTTTCCTCCCCGTGACCCCCGAATTTGTTACACAGTGAATAATATAATTTTTGCCCCGTCCTCGCGCGACGGAGAACACGCGGTCCCGTCGCGCCATTTTGTGCCCCGCGAGTTTTTGGCGGCCATTGCCGTGCGTGCGCGAGCAGTGGTGCTCCTTCGTGATCACGTTCAGTGTAGGATTTCTTTTACGATTTTTCCCCGAGCAACCCTTCTGTTCTTTGTATTTTCTTTTGCGTTTTGGTGCCGAGATATTTTTTAAGAGCCAGAGACAGTACCCCCACCCCCTGTGTGTGTCCATCCCCGCCGACGGCTAGCCGAGCGTCGAAAGTTATTTTTTTTTGTGACTTTTTTTCCAGTTCTCTATTATTTCATTTTTCGTTTATTATTTTTATCTCCGCGTTTCTTTCTTTTTTTTCTTCGGTGTTGCTTCCGCCTGAGCAACTGGCGCCCACAATTTCCCTATCTATTTTTTTTGAGTGTAATATTTCTTAGACAGACCAGTGCCGGCCAGCCACCCCGTCTACCCCACTTCCCCCTCCCCCGTGTAATAGCTATCCTACCACCGAGTATTATTTTATTATTTACCATTTATTTTTGCGGATTATTGAACCATTCTCGAGGCGATTATTATTTATTTTATTATTTTCTTTTGGCGAATCATTATTTCATTTCCGAGACGATTATTGTTGAGTTTATTATTTCTTCCTGCGGATTGATATTTGGTGTCTGAGGCCGTTATAATCTACATAGTTATTTATTTTTGAGAATTATTATTTTCTTTTGAGGCGATTATTATTTGTTTTATTATTTCTTTTTGGCCAATTGTTATTCCATTTTCGAGGCGATTATTATTTAGTTTATTATTTCTTTTTGGCCAATTGTTATTTCATTTTTGAGGCGACTATTATTTAGTTTATGATTTCTTTCGGCGGATTGTTATTTTGTTTTTGAGGCAGTTATAGTTTACTTGGTTATTTTTTTTTTTTGCGGATTACTATTCCAGTTTGAGACAACTATTATTTATTTTCTTATTTCTTTTTGCGGACTTTTGTGTTCCCTTACTTGCGTTATTATTTCTCCAATCTTCTTCTTTTTTTTCGGCAAATTATTATTTGATTGTTCTTTTGTTTTGTTAGTTATCTAGAATTTATTGTATCGAACCCCGGAGAGGGGCGGCTATCTGATCTGCGGAACCCCGTTATTTCACTTTTTTTCGTTAAATACATTCATACTACTTTTTTGTTCTACTTTACACCTCTGCTTTATTTTCTTTTTTTTTTGTTGTCATTTATTCTATTTTTCCCCCTCCCTGTTATTTTCCCCCCACTCCCGGCCAGTCGCAGATTACAAATTGGCGCCCAACGTGGGGCCCTGGTAAGCGAACTCCCTCAACCCGGTTGAGGCGTTCGTTTTGAAATTTAATAAGCGCTCACCCCGGCACCTAGAATCATCCCTGTTTTCTCTTTTATTATTTTATTTATTTTCGAAGTTTTTTTTTGTTTTTTTTTCAAACTTTCTTTTGCGTAGCTAGGTTAGTCCGAAGACACCACTGCTCGACTTTATTCTCACCTGCAGCAGTTATTTAGTGAATATCTCAGTGTTTATTTTCCCCTTCTGTTTTTTTGTTTTTTTTGTCTGTTTCGAAATTTCACCCACACCGTCTTTCGCCGTTATTGGATTTTACCGACTACCCCGTATTTTTGGATCACCCGTATTTACTGTCGCCATTGAATCACCCTGATATTCTTATTTGTGCAACATTGTTCCGGCGAATATTTCCCTTTTTCTTGTGTTTTTTTTTGTGTGCAACCCGACTCGACCCCGACAAACTATCACGAAACACGAACTATAATTTACCCTACGAACCTAATTTTCAATTTCTTTTCTTTTCCCCCTGTCTTGAGCATATTGTGCAAATTCTTTTCCGGATCAATTAATTTTTTTTCCCTTTTTCTCCTTTTTCCCCCTTTTCGCTTTTCCTAATTTCTTTTTTTTAATTATTTATCCAAGCTTAAGCCTTAGTCGAAAAAACTATTTTGCCCCTTTTGGCACTTCCCCTCCCCGTGAATCATCTTCCCGTCCCGTTTTTCTTGAAATTTTGTTTTTTTTCCCCCAAATAAATTACCATGGACTCCCCCCTACTCCCGACGGCTGTGACCACCACGGGAGGCACGGCTCCCACCACGACTGTGACCGTGACCACGACCGCAACGACGCCCAGTTTCGTGAACACTGGTACGTCGAGCCCCCACCCCCACAACCAACCCCCGACCGAGGCAGCTGCACGCGCCCGGTTACAAGCCGACATAGACGCCATCAAAATAAATCTCCTGAACATGCCAAACGAGCGTGACATCTTCCGCCTGTGCGACCATGAGGGGTTGAGCACGAAGGGCGAAATGGAGAATGTCATTAACCGTTATTGGCGCTACGAGATCCGCCGTCTCTACCCCCAGGCTAGCGTCGATTGGGATGCGGAAGATGACGAGCGCCTGGACGCGCCACCCTTTTGTCTAACTACCGCACTCCTGCATCCTGAGTTCGATGACACCCTCCGTAGCATCCACACCCGATAGGCCCCAGCATCCCACCCCCCCCCCCTGTCCAGCGGTCAGTTCCATGGCCCTTACCAAGACCCCATTTCCCTCAATGAAACGGACGAACGGATGTCGCATCACGACATCTCCCAACCCACACCGACACCTCCACCCCGCGATCCCCCAGCCCCCCAAGGCCCCACTGTCACATTCGCCCCCGAGCTCCAACGCAGTCGACCAGTCTCTCGCCCAACCCCCGCTGCCTACCCCCTATCTACTCCCCTGATTCCCATGCTTCCCCCACCCCCTGCGCCCGAGATCCATGACACCTTCACCCTGCCCCGAAGACAGTTGCCCCGGGGGAACAGCACCAGGCTGAGGCCCGAGGCTCTGTCCCGCCCTGCTAACCAATGGAGCTCAAATCTTTCTACCACCACCCAGACCCGTGATACCGCCGGAGTGAACCACTTTCGACGGTTCGGTCCGAGGTTTGCGGGAACCCGGGAAGAGGACGGTGAGGAGTTCCTCCTCCGGTTATACGAATACTGCGAGAGCAGAGGGTATACCGAGGAGGACCTTCTGAGACTCGTGTCCGAAGCATTCTCGGACGAGGCCCGTAGATGGTGGCGAGCGGAGCGCGACAATTGGAGTGATTATGAGGGTTTTCTCTACCATTTCCGTTCGCGCTTCGGCCACAATGACCTCCAGGGACGACTGCGTTGCGAGATGAACTCCCGATACCAAGGCCCGGGAGCGACAGCGGGAGAGTTCCTTACCAGCATGCGCACGTACTTTTATTATCTTACCCCCCCCCCCCGCTCTCGTTGGAAGCTCAACTCGACCACTGCTATAACAACATGTCCCCCGACCTGACCGAGCACATTCGCCGCGAGGAAATCACGAGCTTCGCTGATTTCACGTGGCGGTGTCGCCGGATCGAGACGATGAAGGAAAAAAAGAAAATCGTCCGATAATATCTCGATCCCTCCCAGTGCGTACTTCCCAGCGCGGCTTACAACCCCCCCCTCCCTCCAAGAACCGTGGTAGAAATTCCACGGCGGTTATTAGTCACCCTACATCCAACCCCACTATACAATACTCCAAGATTTCAGAACCCCTGATCCCCAGTCCCGTTGCCGAAGCGTCAGCACCCGATCAAAAAGACTTCGTTCCAAACTCCGCCCCCCCCCGCGTACCCCAAGATCCCCTCCCTCCTATCCATCCACCCCGCCTACATCCCTCTAACCCCCCGGGTCAGATCCACGACCGTCAGATGTTTCAACTGCAAGGAGCAGGGACACATCTACCGTGAGTGTCCGAAAGAACTAGCGCGATTCTGCCGAGTGTGTGGCCTCCCCGGAAATGAGACCACCTCGTGCCCTCGATGCCGACGAATCCGTGAGGGAAACCCCATGGGGGGGGGGGGCAGTAAACGGTACCCCCCTGAACAAAATAATCCCCGTAAGCCTTGCAGGTTCCCCCAACTTCTTGCTCCCCTCAAACCCCGTTCTCCCCTCGCACTGAAGATTTCTCCTACACCCCGCACCCCCCCTAAAGTACAGACTCCCTCCCAACCGCGAAGTGTTCCGAAATCACGGAAACTCCCCGCAACCCCTACCTCTTCCGACCCCCGAAAACCCGCTGAAAGTACTAATTCCTCAGATGTTCGAGATTTCCCCGAAAATAGTGATTCCTGCTATCCCCGAAAGCCCTGGGACAATGATACCGCCCCCGAACCCCGGAGTCCTCCTGAAAATAAAGTTGTCTCTGAATTCCAGAAATCCTCTGAAAATAATTCTTCCCCTAAACTCCGAAATTCCCCTGCTAGCGAAACTCCCCGTGAAACCCGAAACCACCTTAGAAACCTTACCTCCCCTGAACTCCGAAAGATCCCTGAAAATAATATTTCCCCCAGACCCCGAGATATTCCCGCAACCGGTCTTTCTCCCGATGCCCCAAGCTTCCCCGAACCTCGTATATTTTCCGAATCCCGTACTTCCCCTGGATCGAGCAAATTCGCCGAACCGGGTACTCCCAAGGGAGCCAGTACCCTCCCCGAACCAAGCATTTTTTACGGATCAAGCACCTCATCCGACCCAAGGACCTTCTTCCAACCGCTTACCCCCTCCGAATCAGAACCCCAGCCCCGTCAACTACCCCCGTTGACCCCCGATCACGTGGAGATAGACGCCTGCGGAGAGGAAAATCATCACCACCTTTGGTTGACTATCCGCGGGCGGACTATCGAAGCCTTAGTGGATTCAGGGTCCACCCGATCGTACCTCAGTCCCACCCTAGTGGAGACTCTGGGGGACATGGTGAGACCCTGTACCGGAAGCGTGAGGGTGGCCAACAATTCCACTGTCCCAATGCTTGGCGAAGTCACCCTCAATATCACGCTATCCGGCCTATCCAAACCCTTACCCTTGCGAATAGCCCCCTTAAGTTATGATGGCCTGTTAGGAATGGACTTCTGTCAACTATTCGGATTGTTGATCGATTACGCAGCTTATACCTGGTGTCTACCTGGAGGCACTCCCCGAGCGTTTATTGACACCGGTCCCGTCCCCGCAGACTTCATAGGTGAACCCGAAACCGCTGGTCTAGTAGAAATTCCCGCTGCCACGACCCGTCAACTCACTTCCCTCCTAGACCAGCTGGTAAAACCCAACACCACCGGAGTCCTTAGCTGCACCCTCAGTATCCAGCACATCATCGATGTTGGTGGCCATCCCCCAATCCGACAGAGACCCCGCCCTATTTCCCCGTACCTCCTGCGGATTGCCCAAGCTGAGGTGGATAAGATGATCACCGAGCAGGTAATTGAGCCCTCCAGCAGTGGCTGGTTGAGTAATCTCGTTATCGTCCCGAAACCCAATGACAAACATAGGTTTTGCATTGATTATCGGGACGTTAATAAAGTGACCCGGAAAGATGCTTACCCCCTCCCTAACCTAGACCGAATCCTGGATGGCCTACGACAAGCCCACCACATTTCCAAACTCGACCTGAGCCGAGCCTACTTCCAAGTGCCCCTCGAACCCGCTAGTCGACCCATCACTGCCTTTGCTGTCCCTGGTCGGGGACTTTTCCAGTTCACCCGTATGCCCTTTGGATTAACGAACGCCCCTGCCACCTTCCAGAGGTTAATGGACCGATTAATACGACCCGAGTGGGAACCTCACGTCTTCGCCTACCTGGATTACGTGATCATCGCTACGGAGACGGAGGAGGACCATTTCAAATATTTGCGATTAGTGTTGACGGCGCTCTCGGGTGCTAATCTCGAGATCAACCGGGAGAAAAGCTCTTTTTTCTGCCCGGAGATAAAGTACCTGGGATACGTCATCACACGACACGGACTAGAAGCAGACCCCGACAAAGTAGCCCCCGTCCTGCAGTACCCTCTCCCGAAAACCCTGAAACAGCTGCGGAGATTCCTAGGAATAGTTGGCTGGTATGCCCGGTTCCTGGGAGACATCTCCGAGCTCAAAATTTCCCTGGTGCGATTACTCGGTAAAGATGTACCGTGGCACTGGAGGGAAGAACAAGTCACCGCCTTCAAAGCCATGAGACAAGCCCTCGCCACCACCCCCGTATTAGCCCGACCCGATTTCTCCAAACCCTTCACGATCCAGACCGACGCCAGTGACCATGCGATGGGGGCAGTTCTGACCCAAGAAATTGATGGTGAAGAACACCCCATCGTATTTTGTAGCAAAGTCCTGACCCCTGCCCAGAAGAAGGACAGCGTGACCGAACGAGAGTGCCTTGCGGTATTATAGGCTGCGAAGAAATTGCGCCCATATATCGAGGGTACCTCGTTCCGAGTGATAACCGACCACAGTAGTTTGCGCTGGCTACGGAACCTCCGAGATCCTGCCGGGCGTCTTGCCCGGTGGGCCCTGCAAATGCAAGACCTGGATATGGAGGTGATCCATAGAAAAGGAGCCCTGAATGTAGTCCCTGACGCCCTGTCCCGAATGTTCGAAGGAACCGAGGAAGCCCTAGCAGCCATTGGAGAGTCCATAGATCCCTGGTACCGCGACCAACTGCAAAACGTCCACGATTTCCCGTCTAAATACCCCGATTGGAAGATTGAGGGTAACAGGCTTTACCACCACCGCCCCCACCCGATAGTAGACCCAGCCCTCGTTGACCTGAACGCCTGGAAACTAGTCCTGCCCCATGATTCACGACCACCCCCAGTCTGGGCACCTGGGAATTGACAAAACGTATCGCCGAGTCACCCAGGATTTTGCATGGCCCGGGATTTTCCAGGATGTGGCTAAGTTCGTGCGCGGGTGCCAAACCTGCCAGATGAGCAAGACAGAGCAGGGAGCACCGACAGGCCTCATGCGCGAACGAACCACCGAAGGCCCCTGGACCGTGGTTGCAGCTGATGTAATGGGCCCCTTCCCACCCAGCAAAAGCCACAACCGATACATCCTGGTCTTCCAAGACTTGTTCACGAAATTCGTAGAAGCCACCCCCCTGAGAACCTCCACCGGACCCGCAATAGTACACGCCCTGGAAACCCTGATCTTCAACCGGTGGGGATGCCCCCGCTATCTCCTGACGGACAACGGCGCCGAATTTGTGAACAAGCACATGACGTCCCACCTTGAACAATATGGAGTACGCCAAACCACCATTCCCCCGTACCATGCCCAAGCCAACCCCGTAGAACGAGTCAACAGAACCCTGAAGACAATGATCATTTCGTACGTCGGTGACGATCACCAAAATTGGGACGTTCACCTCCCCGAATTATGTTTTGCCCTCAATACCGCCGTCCAAAGTTCCACCCACATGACCCCCGCATTCCTGAACTTCGGAAGGAACCCCAGACCCGCGAAAAGTATCCTTAACGAACTCCCAATCCCACCCGTCGAAGACCGTACCGATCCCGCGATCTGGAACGACCGAATGAAGCGATTGCCCCTGCTCCACGACTGGGTCAGGAAGAACCTGCCCGGTGCTGCGAGACGGCAGGCCCAGTATTACAACCGTGGGAGAGCCGACCACGAGTTCCAGGTGGGCGATCTCGTCCGTCGGAAGAATCGGGTTTTGTCGTCCGCAGCACAAAACTTCGCCGCGAAACTAGCCCCGAAGTACCGTGGACCCTACACCATTACCCGAAAAATTTCCCCTGTAGTTTACGAAATCCACCTCCCGTTGAAAAAGAAAAACCAGAAAGTCCATATCAAAGATTTAGTCCCGTACCGACGTCTCTATGACATGACCGAGACAGAACTGACAGATGCACCCCCTGCTACACCCCCGACCCCAGCATGTTCCCCGAAAATTCCTTGTGTGTTAATTAGAACCCCGTCTTTACAGGAAAACCAACGACAACCAGATGGAGAGGAGAACCGTCCGACCGGGCCGGGGAGGGATAAGGACGACCCCCGCCCGGTGGGACGAGGTGGGGTACGATACTCTGTGGCCACACCAGGCCCGGGAGCGGTACGAGCGCGAGGTCGCGCAGCACGAGGCCGAACAACGAGCCCGGCACTCCCCGATACCCAGAACCGTTACCCCCTCCGCTCCCGTCGCGATACCAACTCCCACAAAACCCTCAACCAAACCCCCCCCCCCAAACCCCAACCCCCCCCAATCCCCGCTCCCGCTAACTCCCCCACCCAAAAAACCCCCCCCAAACCCGAACCCTCTCCCCCGAAAACCTACCCCACCCTACGCCGACCCGAAATCAACACCCTTACCCTCCTGGCTCCCAGAAACCCCTCCAAACCCCCACGCTCCATGACCCTCCCCGAACCTTAACACAGCACCTCCCGCGAACCCCAACCCGAATTCCCGCTCCTCCCTCCAACTTCCACCACCCAGCGTCCCAGTCTGACAGAAATCATCAGTCGTATCCAGGCCCGATTCCCCGTCACCACTCCCCCAGCCCCAACAACCCCTCACCCCCGAAACCTTGCCCCACCCTATCCCGGAAAACCTCCCGTCCCGCTGGCCCCCCTTGTTTCGCCTGTCGGCAGCCTGACCACCGCCCCGCCAAGTGCGACCCCCGTTGGATCTCCCGTCCGATACCCCCCCTGATCCCGAAATCCACCCGCCCAGCTACCCCCACTCCCCACCCCGAACCCCTAATCCCAACCCCCTCCCAGACACCCCCGCCACTCATGTCCCTCACCATCCAACCCCGCCCACTGCCCCTCCCACCAGGAATTCCTTTCCTATGTTGGAGGTGCGGTAAACCCGGTCACCGCTCCTCCAGCTGCACCTCCTGCCACCCGACCCGCTCCCGAACTCCCCCGAACCCCTCTCCTCCACCCCTCATGGCCCAACCGAGACCGATGTCCTTCCCGCCCTCCACCAACCCGTCGCGCGGCCACCACTACGGCTCAACGGACCCCACTCCGGAGGAGGACGACGACAATTGGGAGGACGAGCCGCAAGACGAGGTCATTTGGGAGACGTGGTACACCCGGGCCACCCGACGCACCAATTATTAACCACTTCGTTTTTTTGTTTTTTCTTTTTTTTGGTCGCGTCCGTTTTTTTTTGTTCTCCCGTCTCCCTTCGTCGTCAACAGCCCCCAAAGCAGTTTCGTTTTTTTACGCTGGTCTGAGACCAGAGAAAGGACTGCAAGGGAGAACGCCGGCACGGCACGACGAAACGATTATTAGTGTTTTTTTTTTGTCATGAATGACAAGTTTATTTCTTTTTTTTTTCCTTTTTGAGTTCAGTTATTATCACTTTAAGTTGGCTGTGATTTATCTTTTAGTTTGATTGTTAAGTTGTAAGGGGGTTGCAAAGGGCACCCCCGCAACCCAGCCAAAGTCATTAAATAACATTTACAGTTTCACTGAATTAAACCAAGTTAATCATCATGTCACGAACCCCCATCCCGACCCCATTCCCGAGAATTCCTCCCCGAGTGATTGCGTGTGTGCTCAGGTCGTCGAGAGACGAACCTTCGGCAAGTGGGGGGGAGTTGTGACGTGGCGGTCACAATTCTTCCCCCCCCCCCCCCCCCCCGATCCGGATCGAAGTCCCTGCGTTCCTCGGCACCTGAAACATTATAATAAAATATTAGCACTAAGGCCCGACCAAATCAGATTAAGTAAATATTTTAACATTAATCCACGCAATTATCACTTAAGCATTCATACCCTCCATCGTTTTACCCTGTGCCCTGGAAATCCTTACGCAGAGCTCCTTATCGAAACCCCGGAACACTCCCACCGCAGCCGTCGAAGATCCCACAACCTGAAAAATATACAGTTAATTAATATTAATCCCCACACCCTTCCCAAAAACACCCCCTTACCCTCCCACATCTCACATCCCTTAAATAACCCCCCATAATTACCTGCGATCCCTCGGTGACGATGGATGGCCCGTCGCCAACCCAACAGAGGCCCCGCAGTCGCACCCAGGAAGGACGAACCCCCGGAGACGGTGTGGGAAACTCCAGGATGCCGCAGAGGCCCGGGGGGAATTTCCCTGGATAGAGCAGGAGCCCCGAGGCCTCTTAAACCGAGCCCAGACCCACACCGTCACAAGATCCGGGGATAACCTCAAAATTCCCCTGAGGTTCCCCAGAAACCGCCGAAAATCACATCACCCGAGAAAACCACGCACCACTGGCCACTTTTCCACCCACTCACTACCCGAGGACCCGGACAGCTCGACCCCGACCACCCTCGCGACGGAAATCACACTCAAAACCGCGAGGTGGTCCACAACAGGAGTCGAGCTGTCAAACACTGGAACCCGTAACACCCGCGGGCCGAGGAAGACGCAACTAGTGTCCAAAATAACCGCCCGAGGGAGCCACCTTACGGACCCTCGGCGGAGGCCTGTTGGAGCGAGCCCCGATGCCAGTGGCGCGAACGAGCGCCCACACCCTACACACCCGGACCCCGACAAGATTCGAACCCACGATCCCGATTGGCTGCTGTGATCCAATCAGCAACGCCACCCGCAGCACCAGCGACCCAACCGCAATCGATGGATCGATTCGCGCAGTCCCCGTCGCAGCCAATCAGAGAGGAGAATCAGCGATGAAGAAGCAAGAAGACGGCGACGGCCATTAATCGTCACTTCGATCCGAGATCCCGAATTGTATAGACGTGTAACAGATTTTCTGACTTTCCGATTTTCCGACTCTTAAGCGTATTTTTTTTTGTATTCGAGCGATAAGTATTATCTTTTTTTTTGTGGAGGCGACAAGAAGAGTTTGAGAGAGTAAGGAAGAGAGTGAGGAGTGAAAAGGCGAGAGGAGCCAAAGGCGTAGAGAGGAAAAGCGAGGAGAGATAGACGGCAAAACGAGCGGTACACGAGCGGTACCCGAGCGAGAGAGAGTGAGAAAGGCCGTCGTAGGCCCACCGCGAAGTAAGTGTGTTTTATTCCCATTTTCCCACACCCCCAAATTACCCAAATTATTTTTGAGAATTATTATTTTCTTTTGAGGCGATTATTATTTGTTTTATTATTTCTTTTTGGCCAATTGTTATTCCATTTTCGAGGCGATTATTATTTAGTTTATTATTTCTTTTTGGCCAATTGTTATTTCATTTTTGAGGCGACTATTATTTAGTTTATTATTTCTTTCGGCGGATTGTTATTTTGTTTTTGAGGCAGTTATAGTTTACTTGGTTATTTTTTTTTTGCGGATTACTATTCCAGTTTGAGACAATTATTATTTATTTTCTTATTTCTTTTTGCGGACTTTTGTGTTCCCTTACTTGCGTTATTATTTCTCCAATCTTCTTCTTTTTTTTCGGCAAATTATTATTTGATTGTTCTTTTGTTTTGTTAGTTATCTAGAATTTATTGTATCGAACCCCGGAGAGGGGCGGCTATCTGATCTGCGGAACCCCGTTATTTCACTTTTTTTCGTTAAATACATTCATACTACTTTTTTGTTCTACCTTACGCCTCTGCTTTATTTTCTTTTTTTTTTGTTGTCATTTATTCTATTTTTCCCCCTCCATGTTATTTTCCCCCCACTCCCGGCCAGTCGCAGATTACAATATTGTTAATGATGAAGGGTTGGAATTACTTGAGGCTCGCTGTTGAGTCTCAACAGGCGGTGCGTGGGATAATCAGGATAAAAAAAATAAGGAGATAAACTCATCGCCCGCGTGGGGCTAAACGTGGCTCGGATAATGTTTTATTTATTATCGATTTATTACGATCACGACTGCGATTCCCTCCACTCACACAAACCAAAAAAAATAACAGTATAAGCTTTGTCTCGCGGTTAATTTGTTCGACGTACAAGATAAATATGTGTATAGAAAAAGACGACGTATCGATCGATCGGCGATCCGCTTCGCTCCAAGATATTTTTTATTCTGACGAGAGGTGGGCCCGATCCCCGGTCCTCGCGAGGAGCAGGGGGAGGAGCAGTACCGAGAGGTGCTGCCCTCAGCGTAATGACTAAAGGTTTCATTTTCTCTATAGCTTTATCGCTCGGTCGTAGACAAATCGCCCGCCTTGAAATAGTGGGATTTCAACAATGATCGTTGTACGGGTTTACTTAGGTGCTAGATACATTTATTGTGGCATGTGACACGACGTAACGGACGCGTAGTTCACTTGGCATTTGAGCAACAATCACTTACGTGGAGTTACGTTGTCGAGATCGGTAGGCAGCAGGACTAGCTCTGCGATTGGACGCACATACTCTGAGACTGCTGTTTTGAGTTTTACAACGCGAATGTGGCCGTCGGGGCCGGGGTGACAGTCGACAATGCGGGCTAAATTCCACTTTCCTGGGGGTAAATTTTGACCTTTTAGCAATACCATCTGACCGACTTTGACCTGAGGCTCTGGCACGCGCCATTTCGTTCGAGTTTGCAACGATTGTATGTAGTCGCGAGACCATGCCTTCCAGAAACTTTCGACGAGCTGCTGCTGTATTTGCCAGCGCGACAGACGATTCGTGTTGATATCGATAAGCGATTGTTGGGGCACTGCGTTCAATGGACCTCCGATAAGAAAGTGTCCGGGAGTCAGAGGGTTGAGGTCGTCGATGGTATCATGGAGAGGCTCGAGCGGCCGCGAATTAAGCACAGACTCGATTTGGCAGAGAAGAGTCGTGAGCTCTTCGTACGTTGGCGTTCGATTAACGAGTATTCGGTTCAAGTGGTGTTTGACACTTTTCACTCCAGCCTCCCACAGCCCCCCGAAATGTGGGGCGGCTGGAGGGTTGAAGATCCAAGTAACGCTGTCACGAGCTAGTAGCGCGTGAAAGTGTGCGTCCGAGGTGGCTTTACGAAACTTTTCGTGTAAGAGACGATTCGCGCCTTGGAACGTTGTGCCGCAGTCGCTTTGCATGCGTGACGGGAGTCCTCGTCGTGATACGAAGCGCTTCTAAGCTGCGATAAATGCCGCCGACGAATAGTCGGATACGAGTTCTAAGTGTATCGCCTTTACAGCGAAACAGACGAAAACCGAGATCCAGCATGGACTCGATTTATGTCCGCGACCGCTTGACATGCGAACTTGGACTGGTCCGGCGTAATCCACTCCACAATGAGCGAATGCGCGAGTGACCTTGGAGACGCGAGATTTCGGTAAATCAGCCATGAACTGCGATAAACGCTTAGCGCGGAGTCGTGTGCATGTCATGCACTTGTGAATGGCTGATTTAATTTGAGGTCGCGGTTGAACTAACCAGACGGTTTGTCGGAGGGTACTCAGCGTGAGTTTTACCCCTCCGTGAAGACACTGGACATGAATGTGACGGATGAGCGCGGTGACAACGGGGTGCGCGCGCAAAATAATGGGATGTTGACGTTCGTAAATAAGGTCTGAGTGACGGAGGCGCGCTCCGACACGCAAAAGCTTTGTTTCTGGGTCGTAAATGGGATTGAGTGCGATAATTGCACTCTTTCGCGATACTGAGTTCCGCAAGTCGAGGTCGCGGAGCTCCGTAGGGAACATTTGCCTTTGTAGATGTTGGTACAGAAGGGTGGTGGCCTTTGCCAGTTCCGTTGCGGTGAGGTGGTTGTAGACATGTGGTTGTTGTTCGATGAGGGGCGTGCGATTACTCCTGACCCTTGTTTTTAAATTTTTTATGTATTTGAGGACGTAAGCGATGACGCGTATGACTTTAATCCATGAGGAAAATTTAAGTGCAATGTAATTCAATGGGTCGGGTGAGCCGATCGTGGCCACGTTGGCTGAGGCTTTGATTTCCATGTCCGCCTCGGCGGGTGGATCTGGGAAGGCATTTGGCCATTGGTCAGGTTCGTCTACGAGCCATGCTGGCCCTTTCCACCATAATGCTGATTCAAGCAAGTCCGTGGCCTTGACCCCCCCGAGACACGAGGTCGGCGGGATTGCTTAACGTCGGAACGTGTCGCCACGAGTGATTAGGGAGGAGAGCGTGAATGTCGGCCACACGATTTGAGACGAGCAACTTCCAGTGTGACGCGTGTTTACGAAGCCATGACAGAGTGATACTCGAATCAGTCCAGCATTGCACTGGAAGATCGGCGAAGGCACGGACGTGACGAATCGCGGCGATGAGCTCGGCTAACAATAGTGCGGCTTGGAGCTCAAGTCGATGGATTTTTAGTTGTTTTAGGGGAGCGACTTTCGTTTTGCTTATTATCAGCGATACTGAGACCTCGCCGAGTGGGTTTTTCGTGCGCAGGTAAATAACAGCTCCGTAAGCTTCAGTGGATGCATCTGCGAATCCATGGAGCTGGTTTTCGCGATTATTCGGATGGAATCTATTCCATCGAGGAATTGTGACGGCGGATAGGGACGATAGCGACTCAAAGTAGTCGACCCATTGAGACGTGAGTTGTGGCGATAGATTTTCGTCCCATTGGACATCGTTGAGCCACAGATTTTGCATCATAATTTTACCTTTAATGTTAACTGGCGCAACCCAGCCTAATGGGTCAAACAGTTGAGCGAGGATAGATAGAGCACGTCGTTTTGTGAGGGTTTCTGGTACATCGAGTTTGATGGAGAAGTGAAACACGTCTCGAGTCGGGTCCCATTGGACACCTAGGACCTTGACACCATGACTATCCGGTGACAGTGGATCCCATGCCAACCCATGATCGGCTGGGTCTATGTCAGAAATTAAGTGAAGCGAGTTGCTCGCCCACTTGCGGGGCTCAAGTTGCGCTTTCTTGAGCAGATTCGTGACTTCGAGTCGCGTGTTTGACGCTGACAGTTCGTCGAATCCTCCGAAGAGCAAATCGTCGACAAACGTGTCTTTTTCGAGGACGATCGAGGCGAGGGGATAAGCTTCCCCTTCATCGAGAACGAGTTGTTTGAGAACGCGATGGGCTAAATAAGGGGCAGGACGAGTTCCATATGTGACTGTGTTCAGTTGATACTCAGCGATTAGCTCCGTTGGCCTTGAACGCCACAGAACGCGTTGATAATCTCGATCTCGAGGATCTACGAGGATTTGTCTGTACATCTTCGCAATGTCAGCGATGAACACGATTGGATAAGCCCGCCATTGAGACAATACTATGTGTAAGTCAGATTGCAATTTTGGTCCAGTGACCAAGTGATCGTTAATGGACGTGCCATTCGAGGTTTTACACGAGGCGTTAAACACGACACGGAGTTTCGTTGTTTGACTTTTCTCTCGAAAGACTGGGTGGTGGGGTAAGTAGACTGTAGTCTCTCGGCTTGACTCGGGCTTCGAAACTTTACTCATGTGAGTTAATGATTCGTACTCGCTCATGAACAGAGCGTACGCTCGTTGATGATCCGGATTTTTTGCGAGGGACGACTCACCCCGTTTCAATAACCTTTCCGCGATAAATCGAGAGTGTCCAATCTTGGGAGGCTCATTTGATATGAATGGGAGTCGGACAATGTATCGTCCATCCGGGGCTCTCGAGTGGGTATCGACAAAATGAGATTCGCAACACTCATCCTCAGGGGATATAATGTGTTTCGCGGGTATGCTTTCGATCTCCCAAAATTTACGAATAGAGGAGTTGAGGTTAGATAGTACGACCGACTGGTGTACGGGAATGACATTGGTTATTAATTGACTCGACGTGGACAGTGGGCCCGAGATGACCCAACCGAAAACAGTATTTTGAGCAATAGGCTCGTTGACTGATCCCTTTTTTACCTCGTTTAAAATGATTGCGCCGTATAAGTCTGCTCCGATGAGCAGCTGAATTTCTTCGGAGCTGACGGGGTCGTCGGCAAGCTCGAGATTTTTAAGATGAGAAAAATTTTGAATTGGCCCGTACTTCGCGGACGAGTACGACGTTATTCGCGGGAGAACAATTGCTTGCGTTTTTAAGGACTCGGTAGAGTGTGGGTTTACGATGGTTAGCTGAACTGCGCTCGACGAGGTGCCAGCAAACGTACCTCCAAGCCCCGACATTGTGGCAGACACACGAATCCTCTGCGCGCCGAGCAGCTTAGCTACCTTGTGTGATACAAATGACCACGTCGATCCTTGATCGAGTAGCGCACGCACTTGCAGTTTCCGGTTGGAATTTGACTTTACCCAAACTTTGACCGTCGGGAGAACAATATGATTTGACTGTATTCGATTCGAAATTGACACGTGCGACTGTACCGAGTCAGGCGATGGTTGATCGTTAGAATTTACGGATGGTTGACCTTTTGTCGAGGTAGACTGACTCGCGGAAGAATCACGATGCAGGAGTGTGTGGTGTTTTTGCCCGCATTGTCGACAGACGAATTTACTTGTACATGAGACATACTTGTGTCCTTTTCCTAAGCAGTTGGAGCATAAATGACGAGATTTTATATAATCATACCGCTCCGTAATGGTTGAGTCATTGAATTTCGGACATTGATATATTTTATGATCTTTGTTGCAGACGAGACATAGACCGTTTGACTGAGAAACGACTGAATTATTGACGGATACTGTAACGGTATTTCTACCTTGTTCTACATATCCGTCGGGATAGACGGTAGTTCAGACTCGAGTGGGTAAAAGAAACTGGTGTAACACGGTATAGAACAATAGTTTGTGTATATTCTGTTCAGTCGACGCCTTTTGGGTGGCAACCCGTCGTACAATGTATCTCCCTAGCGCTGCTTAGGTGTTAAATAGCGATACGGTTACGCCGCGCGCCTGTGGTATGACGACCCGCGATACAGTTCCGCCGAGCGCCTGTCGTAAGACGACCCGCGATACAGCTACGGCTAGCCCGAGCCCCGGCGCTCGAGGGCCCCGCCTGACGCGACGCGGCTGCTGGACCGTGGAGAGGGGTCTAGGGTGGTAGCTGGACACCCGTCGTGGTCCGCTGTCCCCACCGTGCCGCCGAGAGCTCTTCCGTTGATCGAAGGAAGGCTCCTTCTGTCTCCTGAGGCCCTGATACTTCGGCTTCTCGTTCGGCTCGCCCGGGCTCTTCCTTCGGGCGTCCTCGTCCTTCCCTGGTTGTCCTAGTTGATCCTTCGGTTGGCGGCTGGTGCTCCCTAAAACAGAGTGCCTTTTCTGCGCTCGATCGGCTCTTTTTATACTGAATCGCGGGCTCTTGCCTGCCCGCGATTCGTTCTTTGATTGGTCGGAGTCCTTTCCTCCGACGGTGTCCTGTCCGTCGCCACGCGCCAAAGTTTCGAGTCGTTGGCCCTCCAAGGCCGCTAGGGTGTTGTTGATTTTACCGGTAACGCATTCTTTTCGCATGTTTTACCCGAGAGATAATTCCGAGTTACTATGTTATAACTTCGGAATTATTTGGAGCGCTGGCCCAACGTATTACTCGTCACGTTCCTTTGTTTCCGTTATTCTATTCGATTTATCGATATTCTTCGATCATTCCGGGGCTGACCGCGGTGCCCATAAGGCTGTTGGAGCGGCAACGGTATGTAGCGTTATACGTTACAATACGTGTTTTGACGACTGGTTATGTGATCTCGACTGTGACTGAGCGAGGTTTGATTTTGATTGTGATGCTGTTAGTTTAGATGGCGGATCAGCGTGACTGAGAGATTCTAGGACGCGGATTCGCTCGACGAGAAAATTATCGAATGCCTCAAACGACGGCAAATCAGAGTTTGATGCAATGCTAATTTCCCAATCACGCTGCGTTTTTTTGTCTAATTTTTCTGTTAATATATTGTAACAAAAAATTTTGTTCAATTCCCCTAATTTTCCTCCCGTTTTATCGACCCGAAGTCCATCGCCACCGAAACCGTAAAATACGGTGGCGATGTAAAAATAAGTGTGCAATCCGACTCATGCGGGCTCTACCCCCCCCCCCTTTCCCCTCCTGTACCCCCTCACCCGGACCGGAGAAAACAGCGAGTACAAGTCCCGACGGCGAGGCTCGTTAGCCGTCGCACGAGGCCCCCACCATCCCATCACGGTGGGGAGAACGAATTTACGCCACCGTCGCGAAAATGGAGCGCGGTGGCGATGAGACGCCGACGTACGGCGATGCGCGCGTCTCGCGATCACGTGAGGCTCCCCCTTGCCTCCCCAGCGAAGACCGAAGGACCCGGCAAAAGCCGGCAATCTCTTCACTTCGGGTCCGATTGTCGGAAATTAAGGAGCGATAGAGCGAGCGAGCGAGCGAATTCCGCCCCGAGGCCATGTGGGCCGAATTTTTGTAACGAGTGAGTACCCGAAATTTCTTCCCGATCCCTTCCGCCCAAAATTCGCAATTTCTCCCCGTTTATTCTTTTTCCCCGGTCCCAATTGTTCCCCGGTTACAATTTTTCCCCGTTTATCCTGTTTCCCGCGGTGTCGAGGTACTTCGGTAGAAGAGCCGTTAGGCAGGATTTTCCTTCCCACCCCCTGACCCTGTCTCCTGTTCCCCGATGAGCCGCTGGGTTAATATTTAATTCCTATTGTTAATTATTTTTGTTACGGTGTCGTTTCCGTCTAAACGACTGGCGCCCATTCCCCAATTATTATTTTGTATCGCATCGTATTCAGAACCTCGTATCGAGGCAGCCATCTATTCTGCACACCCTGTTATTATTTCTTTTTGTCAGCGAATAAATTACGCCAATTTTGTTATTTGAAACCCCTCTTTTATTTTCTTTTGTTTTCTCCATTTTTTCCCTGTTCACCCTGGTTTGCCCCGAAAGTTGCAGATCACAATATATATGAAAATTGCACTATAGTGTTGAGTAGGACAGTCCAGATTACGAAGAGCGGCGATATTTCGCGTGACGGTATTTCTGAAATTTAATAAATTTGATGCGGACTCATGTTTGATAGATTCTAATTTCATAATTTCAGCAAAATGTGCGTTTGTTCGCGCTCGTTTATTAGAGAATCTGTCTTCGAGAAGATTCCATGCGGTTACGAAATTCCCTGCTACAATTTGTACGTTACATATGAGGTCATTCGCTTCACCTTGCACACTTGCTTTTAGATAATGTAACTTTTCGATCTCGCTTAAGGTAGTGCTTGACGGAATTAACGCGACAAACGAATCTTTAAATGCTGCCCACTCAGTGAATTTACCGGAAAATATTGGAACTGTTAACCTGGGTAATTTGACGTTGGTCTCAGCCGGTCGTTCTCTAAGTTGTTCGTGCGAACGGACGTGAAGCTCTCCGCGTTGGGGTGCCACCGCCTGACGCCAGAGTGCCAGCTGATCTAGTGCGTTGAGGTACTCGACTTCGACGTTCGTGAATCGGTTCTCGGCGAAGTAGTTCCGAGTTGATTGATCGACACGGGCCGCAAGCGTGTTGATTTCTTTGTCAGCGGCTCTGCATTCCGTCCAGTATTGTTGCAACAGGGTCTCGCGACTTTGCAGTATTGGTAGCACACGATGTTCAGGTTGGAGCACTCGAATAAATGACACTGCTCGGCGAACGTTAGCAAAATGTATCGTTTGCTCAGTGTAGAGCATGTCCAGCCGATCTTGAATTTCCTTTTCCATCATTCTGGCGTATTCGAATCTCGGTTACGAGTGTCTGTATGTATATACGCCGCGAGAGAGCAGCGACTGAGCGCGGTAGAGATGGGAAGAATAGTCGCGACGCTAATCACGACGTTTGTGTATGCGAATTGACGACGATGCGCGTACCTCAGGTAATATGAGAGGTAGCGATAGTGCGAGAGAGCGCGCAAGCTTATGTTTGCGAGCGTGCGAGGGAGCGCGCAAGCTTACGTGTGCAGAGCGAGCGTGCGAGCGAGCGCGCAAGCTTGCGGGTGACGAGCGAGCGTGCGAGAGAGCGCGCAAGCTTGCGGGTGACGAGCGAGCGTGCGAGAGAGCGCGCAAGCTTACGTGTAACGAGCGAGCGTGCGAGAGAGATAAGACGTATTGTCGCGACGATCGACACGAAGTCTGACGGTGGGAGGTAACGAGTGTAACGAGAGGTAGAGACCGGGAGCTTATGTGACGTCACTTGGATGATGAAATACGGCACTTGCCCGATATGGCGAAATTTTAAGCACACCGGTGTCCAAGATGGCTAGCCACGTGCTTGCACACGCGATCGATGATTTTTATTGTTCACTGATTTTAGCACCACAGTCCTGTCACGGTCGCCAAATTGTTAATGATGAAGGGTTGGAATTACTTGAGGCTCGCTGTTGAGTCTCAACAGGCGGTGCGTGGGATAATCAGGATAAAAAAAATAAGGAGATAAACTCATCGCCCGCGTGGGGCTAAACGTGGCTCGGATAATGTTTTATTTATTATCGATTTATTACGATCACGACTGCGATTCACTCCACTCACACAAACCAAAAAAAATAACAGTATAAGCTTTGTCTCGCGGTTAATTTGTTCGACGTACAAGATAAATATGTGTATAGAAAAAGACGACGTATCGATCGATCGGCGATCCGCTTCGCTCCAAGATATTTTTGATTCTGACGAGAGGTGGGCCCGATCCCCGGTCCTCGCGAGGAGCAGGGGGAGGAGCAGTACCGAGAGGTGCTGCCCTCAGCGTAATGACTAAAGGTTTCATTTTCTCTATAGCTTTATCGCTCGGTCGTAGACAAATATGTATAAATCCGAGAGCTCCCGCAAGGCCTACTGGGTACACGCTCACGTGCGATGTTGCCAAGAGTCCCGAACTACTCCACGGCAGTTGGTCTTCTGTCATTTTGTGAAGTTTTTATCGAGACTAACTTTAAAATTCTCTTTGAATAATTCGGTGAACCTATTTTTTTATGATCACGTCGGAATCTTCAGAATCTTATTTATAAGTGGCAACTTAACTATGAATGCCATCAAATCGATGAGGAGATGAAATCAGTAATTAAATGTTGACGAACCGGGTTGTTCATGAAACAACGGGTTAATTTTTCCATTTTCAACCTAAGATTACTAATTAGAACCTTCGGTGAAGTATCAAATACTTTCACGATATGAAAGTTTACCACATAAACTCACATAGATTTTAAAATTAACATTTTATCTAATGACGACTGTGGTGAGACTCCTACCTTAATCAAATGGAAAAACTTGAAAAATCCTGCGCGGCCCCTAAAAATGGTCTGATCGGGGTTATCCTCGGGTGAATTCTCCGGATGCAAGATACTTTGCAGTGAATGTATCTTGATTGAAATCAGAAATTTTTTTTTTCAAGCGACCCTAATATAGGTAGATATCAAATTTTCAGACGATTACTTTTTCGATAAGTACAACTAAATTACGATATGCGACCAAGAAAAAAAAGTCGATCAAAATCCAATCACACTAATGTTGACATATCCGATAAAGTTAGGTACATAGATTTCGATTTGCACTTGGAATTTGATAATCAACATGCTCGGGTCCCGTTCCGTCCCGTCCCGTCGCTCCCGTACAAAGAAAAATGTAACACACGGTCGGTCAATTTTAAAACCTTTTCTTTGTTATCAGGTACTTTTCGTAACGAACCGTCATGCGAAATTTCAACTCTTCCTCCGTTGCTGTTTCCGGGATAAAGTAACAATTGTTACAGACGTCTACACCCCATTCTACCCACTTAGGAGTTGATTTTCGAAATATCTTTCCTAAGTGAGAACCTACAGTGTGACGCGACTCTCCATACAAAATTTTGACCCTCTATCTATTGCCGTTCAAGAGATATACAGGGTGAATGGTAACAAACGCCCACACCACGTTCCACCCTCTTGAGGGGTGACTTTCAAAACATTCGTTTTAGATAAGCACCTACTGTGTGACCCGAACCTCGATGCGAAATTTTAACTCTCTATCTACTACCGCTCCAGAGATACGGTAACATTGGTTAAGAACACCCACACCCCATTACAACCCCTTAGTGGTAAATTTTGAGCAAAAATAAAACAAGTCGCCCCCTGAAAAATCCGTCACTCGGGGATACGAAAGTAATGAACATATTCTGATACTTTTCAGAGATACAAGAATACGTATCTTTTGTTTTTTCGAAATTTTCATTTTTCTAAAAGTTATTAACAATTGAATTTTTATGTATTAATTTAGAAGAACATTCTTTTCTCTCGATCTATTTGATAAAATTAAATACTGTTTGCAGAGAATATTTTTAACAAACTGTTCTATTCAATGACATTTTTTTTGAAAACGGGATGCTAAAATTTACCTAAAATATAAACAATTTTTTTAAACAAACAGAAAATTCAACGACTTCTCCATCGATTTTTATATTTTTTCTCATAGCCATTTATTCTGTGTTGAATTGAGAAGATTTTTCCGTTGGAAAAAGTTAGGAACTTATATTTTTGAAATAGTTATGAGGATTTTGCTGTTGAGTCGCGCTTCAGGTGGCGAGGCATTCACAGCGCGCGACGCGCATTGTGCGTGCATTGTAACGCGAATTTTCCTCACGCCACAAGCTAAAGCTCGTGAGATCTTCCCCTTAAATTTTTACCATGGGCGCCAGGCGTTTGCACGCCGGGAAAGATCCCACCTCTGAGCCAAGCTGCTGTGCACCGGCCAGCCGCAGCCCTCTCGCGATGGTAGAGTGGCGGTATCCTTGGAATTAGTACCGCACAGGTTTTCGAAAGAACAGGGAGGGAAGAAATTTAAAAAAAAACCCAGACACACGGAAATAAATGAAAGCCAAAGAAATGATTTAATTCGGAAACGCTACAAAAAAAAACCCGGGGAAAAACAATAAGAAAATATAAGTCAGCGCACACGCACTCCCGCACCCACACACACACTGTCGCGACTCGCTCGCCCACCCACGGTCCAGAACCGACGATCCACATTCCCCACTCGCACCCCCACTCTCGAAACGGGTTAAATAATACAAAAAAAACCTCGCGACACTCGCTCCCGACTGCGGCTACTCAATCCACCGCGATAATAAAGAAACATTCAACAAAATAATGAAAGAAAAATAACTTTACCCGCGATCACACGCACACCGGTACTGCACACACTCTTGGATCGTCAGGTCTCCCCGCTACACCCCGCTAACGGCCGGTACCCCGAAGACGGTTGGACCCGCGCACGCCAGCGAACGATCCGCGTCGATCGAACGATTTCAATATCACCCCGAAACCAACGAGGAAAAAAACTCAATTATGTCACCGGAACGGAACCAGAAAATATCTGATACCCGCCTTCTCCGGGAGAAAAACACTACTCGAAACGGGAACTCGGTATAACACCGGTACGGTGCCAGAAAATATCTGTTATCGACCCCACAAAAAAACCACAATTCACACCGCCGGTACGGAAACAGAAAATGTCTGATGCCCGAGCCCTTGCGGAACAACAATTCACCCGATCCGAGAATTCGTCGTTAGACTCGACACCGGTAACAATAAATAACGGCGCGGATCCAGCCGCTCCGGCAAAATAACCCCGCGCGTTATATCGATCACCAATAACTTTAACAATTTCAGCAAGTAACAACCCAAAATTAAAAATAACAAGGGAAAAAATAACAATGACCGTTCCGCGATTATTCGTAACCGACGAAGCCCGAGTCGGCGCGAAAGAAATAACGAACACAACGTCCGACCTCGTGGCCGAACCGCTGCGACGGCGACAAAGAAAAAGCTACAATTTCCAGAATAATATCCTATCCTCGCCCCGAGACGGAAATTGAACAAACGGGACTCACCGGCAACGACGAACCAACTCAATTTTCCCCGATACTTCCGGGACCGGGACTTCGCCGTACAATTCTTCCGGGACCACGGGTATTCAAATTACTTTCTTAGTTTTCTCGACCTCTCGATACCTCTCCCACGCCAAGCTCCCGTCACGACGACTCTCGCAGAACAGCCCTGAACAACGTCGTGACGGATGGCTCGTGCCCCCTGAACCCCTACTTTTCTTACATTACGGCGGGGGGGGGGGTCAGGCGACCAACTCCGACCTCTCCCCGCGCACCTACATTTTCGGGGGTCCTCGCACGCTCTATCTCCCGTAGCTTGCTGTGACGTCGGAGAAGGTTGACGAGACGTCTTGATGGGGGGCCCCTGCTACGCTGATCGGCGTGGCTACCCCTCGCGGGAACGCTCTCCTCCTTCCCACGACCCGCTGTCTCCGGTACTATCCACGGTTGCGGTGAACTCTCGCCGCCCGGGACGATTACAATAATGTAAAATGAAAAAAACAAAGAAAAATAATTAGAACAGAGATATAATTTCCCTACTCGGACCCTGGGCTCGTCGGTGTCGTCGTGACAAGAACTGTGAGCGTGGATCGATAAATGCAGCGAATTATTTCGCGTTACAGCATATATAGGTAAGGTTCGCATTACAAACAACGGGTGGGGTTCAAAATTTTGAATGGAATAAATGTAGAACGACCGGTATTTCGAAACGGAAATAGTCGAGCATTCAAATTAAGAAGAGTGATTTATTTGAACGTCTTTAAAGTCGAAAATAAAAATCACGAACATCAAAATTTGGAAGCAAAATTTATAACGAAAAAAAAAATTCGAGTGTGCACAATTGCGAGAGGTTATATTTCAAATGAACTTGAATATCGAACACGTTTCGGTCGAGTTTTCATGGATAAATTAGTAAATATTGAGACCGTTCATAATTTCGAATTTCATATAGCGACAGACTAACTCAACGAGTGATCAAAGTAGCGAGAGACAAGAAAGTCGAACGGCCGAAATGTCGAACGCTTCGTGCAAAAAAATTGGCGATGAGAAAGACTATTTAAATGTAATGAAAAAATGAAAATTTCCAAAAAAATCGAGAGATGTTTTTGGGTTACCCCAAACTGAATAAAAAATTGCCAACCATTTCTGAAGGGGTGAGGGTTTTGACCCGTTCGAATTGAGCGAGCTTTCCCCATATATAAATAACACTTTATTCTTTAATGGGTAAACAACGCCGTGCGGGGCGCAAATATCAATTGCGCAAACTCCACGCGGAGTTTTGCAATTACACTCCAGTCGCGTCCCACCCTTATTTCACCGGCAACCAGCTCGAAGCTGAGCCGGTTACGACCCCATACAAACTAGTCGCATTAGAATATACAATTCGGTGTTTGAAGGCCAAACATATTCCGATCAACGACCCCAGATTTAATTTTTACGTAATGAAGGAACAACTTCTCTCTCAATAAATATTTTAATACATCTTAATCAAAATAACACTTTATCAAATCGTCAGCCCGTATCCCTGACCAATTAGCATTTGCTAAGGTCAAAAACAGGGCAATTCTAATATATTGTTACCCCAGACGTAACACCGTTGCGAGCCACGCTTGATTCTATTCTCGGACGCTATCGTTCCCTCGCCCTACTCGGGCGCACTCGGGCCTAGCTCTCTCTGTCTCGGCGATCCGTCGCCCACTTGCTCGATTACGCAAACGCTTCCGCATTTCGTACGCTTATACTCGGCTATGCGCATCACACGCTACGCAGGCATAATGGCCGCCATCGACCGCCACGCCACATCGACGCGCCAACATTTCAACACGTAGACTTTAACACAATTAAATAAAGAAAAGAATCAAGGGTCAGACGGAACGCATTAACCCTCAAATGCACCATATGTTGTTTACAGTTTCTATTTATCAATTACTACTAAAAAAAGAGTGTATATTAAGGGAAAAATAAATTTTTTTTTTTTAATTATGAAAAAATTATTGAAAATTATTTAAAAACATCTGCGCCGCATGAATGGCGCTCACTGTAAGCAAATACATTTAAGCGGTTCGTTGCCTTTTGCCTACAATGCTTAAAAAGCATCCAAATGTACCTGCAGTAAATATAGAGCCAGAAAATATATGTTGCCAAACGGCAACACGATGCATTTAAGGGTTAATAAACGATACTATTTTCCGTAATGACTAGTGAGTTTGCTGGTCTCGTCGTGGCACAAGCGGTTGGGGTGAGGTTTCAAGGTCCTAAAGCTTGCCAAACTACGCCACTTACTATCTTGCAATTGAAGGGACAACACAATAATCTTTATTGTACATACCTCTGACCCTTATTGCCTCGAGTAGCGTAGAATGAATTGAAATAAAGCTGATTTAGCCTATCTGCTAAAAAAAGTCTTCGGAAAATACAGATTTTCAGCTTCTCGAGCGCTGACACTTCTTTCAGAATTATTCCCTAGCAGTTGCACAGAGCGAATAGTCCGTATCCACATAACGAGCGGGGAATACCTGCGCCGAAGATACTCTGCATCCGCAAAACTGGCTATAGCCACCAGCGTCCAGAATAGTGGTTAGTACTGTACACTGGCTCGTAGCGATGCAATATAACAAAATAACGATCGCATTTAGAAAATTAACTATTTGCGGACGACGATTCCGGAAAAGCTGTGCGTAGTCGCGACCGAGAGTCGTCTCTCATCTGCAAAGGTTTAAAGTATAAAGTAATTTTTTTCAACCTTTGAGGTCAAACGGCTAATTGTGACAAGACGATTATAAACTGTAGGTTTCACGCGTATCGCACAATAACAGGTCGACCAAAACGTTTATCGTTATCTTTAAATTGGATACTGGTGGCGGAGTCCCCGGCTCCGATAATTTTCTAATTTTTGAAACATACGAAATTGTTTTAACGAAATCCTCGCTGCAAGACATAGTGCCCTGACTTGACCAAGGCAGTTTCGCTCCCCTGCGTCATCAGGTACGCTATGTTCACGATTAAACATGACGTTTTATTCTATCAAGCATCTAGAACAGTGATGCACAATTCGCGTGCCCGCGAGCGAGGCGGCGGGCCATCGCAGGCTCCGCGCGGGCTCCGCGCGGGCTCCACGCGGGTTCCACGCGGGCTCTACGGGCTTTGTAGGTAGGGGGACTGTGGAAGCAGAGGAGTGGGGACAGTGGAAACGATCAGCATGTGGTGCGCCAGTAGACGAGCGGGACTCAACTTTTCGAATACGTTCCGCAGGACTTCTAACCTTGCCGTATGTCTCAGATACTCACCAGTATTATGATGTTCGTCGATCTGTGACTTTTAATAATTTTGCTTTAATTCATATATGAAGTCCAACGAGTAAGATGAAATAATGTTAATAAAAAATATCATTACGATTTTATTTTATAACTTACTTCAAGTATCACAACTCATTATCATTATTTCACATACGAACTCAATAGCGCTGCACTTTTGTGTTCTAGATTTCTCTTGAGTATCACAATTGTTTATCACCATTCTTATACTTTATAGTTTATAGTATAGTTTATAAAACATTCGAATTAAAATTCAACAAATAAATATCTCTATACAAACGGAATAGACTTTGGCGACGTTATTACTCGAATCATGTAGAGCACTATACAATACATTAATCACAGTAATTCCGATGAGCGTTTAAAACTGACAACGTTTTTTAGCTACCAGAGAATTTATGTCAGGACTGATGTTTCTTGCTGTCGAAACTCACAAAACTGCTTCTGTATTAGCATCCGAAAGATTTCGTCTCGATCTTGATTTACTGAGCTTTATTTGAGAAAAAAATTGTTCGCAGCAATACGTGCTGCCGAAAATTGAAATTACCCGAGCTGCAGAGGTTCGTAAATTTGGATATTTTTCTCCGCTCAGCTTCTTATAAAAATCGATAATATCAAGCTCCTCATTAGATATGTTTTTTATACGTGTATTTCATTGCAGATCAATCAGTTCCATCAGTAAATTTTCAGGTGCGTTTTCAATTTCCACACTCACAAGGGTAGGTCCTGAAAAGCGTGACCTACTTTTCGATGGGGATTTTTCCACCGGTATTGGTCCCCCCCTAAAACACCGTAGTATCCGCTTTTAAGTCAACACTCAAGCGTTTTTGAGTTATGAATTTTTGAAAATTGACGTGAACTCGGGTTTTTCATGTCGTCCCTACGAAAATCCTATCGTTCGTATAACCAGCGTAGCCGAGTGGTTAGCGGCACGGTAAGCCGTTCGGACCCTGCCGACACGGGTTCGAGCCTCGGCTGTTCTTTCGATTTTTTTCTCCCAAATTCATGTCAATTAGGCTTTGAATAATTATAAAGGTTTGATTTTAATAACAAATTGGTATTGCACATTGAATTTCGCTAAAAAATTATCTAGACTTTTTTTTTATTGGCTATTTTGTAATATTGAAACACCGATTTTTTTGAATTTGAACGTAATCTGCTTCCCGACCATCGACATATATAGATTGGACCGATAATACTGCGAGAAAAAGTGGAATCGTAATAGAAAGAGAGGAGACTTGGTAGGTTTATTCCTCTCTCTCTCATGGAAAAAAGAGTGAGAGAGGGATAAACCCACCTAGTCTCTTCTCTTTCTATTACGATCTCACTTTTTCTCGCAGTATTATCGGCCCATCTATATGTCGATGTTCCCGACGAACCTATGGAAAAAAATGTGACTGCGGGAAAGTTTCTTTTGTAAAGTGTTCGTGGTGTGCAAAATGTTTGTGTTTTACATGTTTCTACGATTGGTATCATCGACAAAATTGTAGCCAATTGTCCGACAGCGATGACGATGAATAAAGTGTATTGTTCATCAACGATTATGTTCCTATGCCTGATGGTTAATAATAAATAAATAATTTTCATTAATACCGATCATTGGTGTTTCAATATCCCAGGATAGCCAATAAAAAAAATGTCTCTAGATAATTTTTTAGCGAAATTCAATTTGCAATATCAATTTCATATTAAAATTGAACATTTATAATTATTTAAAGCCGAATTGACATTAATTTGGGAGAAAAAAATGGAAAGAAAAGCCGAGGCTCTAACCCGTGTCGGCAGGGTTCGAAAGACTGACCGTGCCGCTAACCACTCGGTTACGCTGGTTATACGAACGATAGGATTTTCGTAGGGACGACATGAAAAACCGGAGTTCACGTCAATTTTTGAAAATTCATAACTCAAAAACGCTTGAATGTTGACTCAAAAGCGGACACCACGGTGTTCTGGGAGTGGACCACTACCGGTGAAAAAATCCCCATCGGAAAGTAGGTCCCGTCGTTCGAGACCTCCCTTTGTCAATGGCGAAACGAACAATTCCAACATGTTTTGCATTGGCTCAAGCTCCGCAAATCATGTGGCAAATTGGTTTTCCAAATCAACAATTATTTTTGAATACTTTTCAACATCGAAAATACCTGAATCATCTAAAGATTTTAGGCTTGGAAAATGAACGACGTTTCTTTTCTCGATTTGGGATCGTCATAAAATTAGTTTTTTTAGAACGCTTTTATCTCATCGTTCATGTTTCAGATGAGATTATCTTTTCCCTGCAAAGCAACATTCAAAACATTTGAATACATCGAAATGTCGGTGAAAGAAAATAAATCTGCAACCCACTTATCGTTTCTGAGGTCGGAGCATGGTTTCCCTTTGAAATCCAGAAATTCAGAAATTTCTTCCCTTAATTCGAAAAACCGCTTGAGAGTCGCACCACGACTCATCCACCGAACTTCGCAGTAATAAGGGATATCACTATGTTGGCTCTCCGCCAATGCGATAAATTCTTTGAATTCGCGGTGGTTGAGTCCGTGAGCTCTGATGAAACTTACGTTTACGAAATATCCATTACACTTTTCATGGAAATCGATTTTGCGCACGAAGATTCTTAATGAACCATGCAATGAATCGCAATGAAGCTTTTTTCCATTTTCTCCTCCTTAAAAAACGCTCCCATCCTTCCAATCAACCCCAATTTTGAACCCGTCATTGATTTCGCCCCGTCTGTAGCGATTGATTCTAAAATGTTTATTTGCGGGCCCATGCGAGTGGTACAATCAATGACAGAATTGAAAATATCTTCGCCTTTCGTCGTTCCTTTCATCGGAATATGTCCAATAATAAAGACTCATGAAGACACATAAAGACTCTCGTCGGGAGCTAAAGATGGGTAGGTCTTGAAGTTCAGAATCTCATTCAGCCGAAAACGTATATGGGGCATTCCATGGCATTCCGGGTAGTCGCGTACCCTTGACTCAAAATTTTTGCCCCATGATTTTTTCTATTAATCTACATCGAAAATGAAGAGACACGTGTTTCGGGGTTTGCCGTTTCCAGCGCCCGCTATTGAGATGCGGTAGATTGAAGGTTTCCAATTATTGACGATATTTCGAATTTCAAATCGATATATCTCGACAACCGCCAATAATAATTAAAAAAACCAAGGTAGCTTTTTCTTTTGTTTTTACACGGTCTATGCAATAAAAATAAGTACAATTTTGTTGCACTGTTTGAACTATTATTAATTAACAATTAATTGATTACACATTGAATATCTCAAAAAACACCTATTTGATTTTTCTTATTTTTTTTTCCTAAATTCTATGAATAAAAACGAAACGATTGAGACCAGTCTCTATTTGGCTATGGACTTAGTTTAGAAGTTACAGATTTTTTTGTGATAAAAAACACATTTAATTCGGTTCATTTCTCAGCGATAATTCATATTGCACTGGGAACTATTGGCCGCTCGTTGTAACGAAAATGGTAACATATATACGCATACATAAGCATATATTAGTATACAGATATAAATATATGGGGGATTCCGCGGTGAAACTGGAAGCTGCATACCGTTGAATCAACATTTTTGACCCACGATTTTTTATGTTGATATACGTCGAAAATGAAGAGACACGTGTTTCGGGGTTTGACGTTTTTAGCGCCCGTTATTGAGATGCAATGGAATTAAGTTTTTCAATTATTGACGATATTCGGTATTTCAAATCGATATATCTCAACAACGGCCAATGATAAATTAAAAAACCAGGTAAGCTTTTTTTGTCTTCACACGGTCTTTGCGATAAAGATATGTACAATTATGTTACACCGTTTGAACTATTATTAATTAACAATTAATCGTCTCAATATTGAATATCTCTTAAGAGATAGAAAATGATAATTATTTCTAGTCACACACACGTACACATCTATATAATTAACGGTAGTAATGATTAAACGTGTTTTTCATGACGAAAAAAGCTGTAACTCCTAAATGAAGCCAACGGAAAAATTGAGCGGGGTCTTTTTGTTTTTATTTAAGGAGTAAAATAGAGGAAATCAAAATGGCTGTTTTTCGAGATATTCAATATTTAGACGATTAATTGTTAATTAATAATAGTTCAAACGGTGTAACATAATTGTACATATCTTTATCGCAAAGACTGCGTGAAGACAAAAAAAAGCTTATCTGGTTTTTTAATTTATCATTGGCCGGTGTTGAGATATATCGATTTGAAATACCGAATATCGTCAATAATTGAAAAACTTAATTCCATTGCATCTCAATAACGGGCGCTAAAAACGTCAAACCCCGAAACACGTGTCTCTTCACACGTGTCTTTCGACGTATATCAACATAAAAAATCGTGGGTCAAAAATGTTAATTCAACGGTATGCAGCTTCCAGTTTCACCGTGGAATCCCCCATATATTTATATCTGTATACTAATATATGCTTATGTATGCGTATATATGTTACCATTTTCGTTACAACGAGCGGCCAATAGTTCCCAGTGCAATATGAATTATCGCTGAGAAATGAACCGAATTAAACGTGTTTTTTATCACAAAAAAATCTGTAACTTCTAAACTAAGTCCATAGCCAAATAGAAACTGGTCTCAATCGTTTCGTTTTTATTCATAGAATTTAGGAAAAAAAAAAAAGAAAAATCAAATAGGTGTTTTTTGAGATATTCAATGTTTAATCGATTAATTGTTAATTAATAATAGTTCAAACAGTGCAACAAAATTGTACTTATTTTTATTGCATAGACCGTGTAAAAACAAAAGAAAAAGCTACCTTGGTTTTTTTAATTATTATTGGCGGTTGTCGAGATATATCGATTTGAAATTCGAAATATCGTCAATAATTGGAAACCTTCAATCTACCGCATCTCAATAGCGGGCGCTGGAAACAGCAAACCCCGAAACACGTGTCTCTTCATTTTCGATGTAGATTAATAGAAAAAATCATGGGGCAAAAATTTTGAGTCAAGGGTACGCGACTACCCGGAATGCCATGGAATGCCCCATATATAGATATAGTGGCGTAGCTCGTTGTACCACGTGAAGATGGTTTTCGGCTGAATGAGATTCTGAACTTCGAGACCTACCCCTAAAGATGCACAAATGAATGATTGGATGCGCTCTTCAAGTTGGGATCGAATACCGTCGGCCATTCGCTGCACGCGTCTCGTCATAGTCGTTATGGATAAGCTAATCGACTCGTATTTTTGTATTTCACTCGAAGATAAAATCTAGCCTCTAATCTAATAAATCTAATAAAGCCGCGACGATGCATGATTCAACGAAATCTCCTTCAGTAAAAGGACGGTGTCCGCGAACAATTTTTTGAGCTATTTCATAACTCGTCCGAACAACATCGACTGCAGAGCATTGTAATGTCTGGAAGTGAAGGATCAAAATATTCAAATAAGTTATCGAGCAGCTCGCAGCATCCGCTTTTTCTTGTGAAAGAAAGAGCAATCGGAATAAATTTTTTAATTTTCGATGTCGCAAAGGTTTTCTTACCCGTGTATATCAAGATTATACCGAAGTAATTCCGGAGGAAAAAATCCATATGTATGGATGTATTTATTCATGAATATACATATGAGCCAAAACGTCAATGTTGGGCCAACTTTGAGCTTCACTGTCTGGGACCCTTATGAAATTTCCACGGCATAAAGTGCATACGGAGAAAAAAATTCTGACATTTTTTCCGATTTTTTTGTCGATCGTTTTGGCAGCTGTCAATTAAGGTATGTTTTCATTTCCATCAGTTTTTTTTTCAAGTGATTTTTCACATACTCACGGTTTTAAAAAAATATATTGAAAATCTGGTTTCGACACGACACTGTCTTAGCTTTTCGAAAATAATTCCAGCTTTCTATCCCGACCGTCGAAAATCCATCAAAACAGAATTTAAAACCCCAGAAGCTGTTTTTCAACCGTTGTACCAAATTTGCAAAATTTTTCGATAATTTTTTCGGAGAGCTGAGAAAATTGTACAGAACTTATGAAGTTTTCAAGTTGGGACCTCCGTAAGTTTTCTTTGATTAAATACAGAAAACAAAATTTCAATAAAAGAATTTCAAAAAACTTTCCGTATACATTTCCGTGCACATTTACGAGGACAAGAGCATATACTCAAAATCAGTTTTTGACGTGGAATTTTCTCAGCTTTTCGAAAAAGAATGCCAGTGTTTGATTCCTTGAGACTCTCAAGAAACCATTAAAATCGAATTTAAAACGGTTTTTCGGCCGTCACCCCGATTTAAAAAAAAAGTTTAATTCTTTTTTTAAAGCTAAGAAAATTTTACAGGAAATATGTATTTCCTGAGTTAGAATCTCCATAAGTTTTTTTTCAATTGACGATGAAATAAAAATTCCATATAAACATGTTAAAAAATTTAATTATTTCTGATTATCTCGTTTCTTTACATTTATTCAACGAAAACTTATGAGTTATGAAGAGTTATGAAGATCCCAACTCGGAAAATATATATTTCCTGTAACATTTTTTCAGCTTTCCTAAAAAAGAATTCGACATTTTTTCAGATTTGGGGTGACGGCCGAAAAACCATTTCAAATTCGGTTTTAATGGTTTTTTGAGTATCTGAATGGATCAAACGCCGGCATTTTTTTCGGAAAACTGAGAATATTCCACGTCGAAAACTGATTCTGAGTATAAGCTTTTGTCCGCGTAAATGTATGCGGAAATAACATTTTTTGGAATTCCTTCATTTTGGAATTCTTTTTTTATCAATTTTGAGAAAACTTACGGAGGTCCTGGCTCGAAAATTACGTAGGTCCTGTAAAATTTTCTCAGCTTCCCGAAAAACATGTTCCTAATTTCCAAAATCCGGGACAACAACCAAAAAACTGAATTTTACGTTTCATATGCGATTTTGATGGATTTTTGAGGATCAGAATGAACAACTGATATTGTTTTCAAAAAACTGAAACAATTTTATGTTGAAAATGGATTTTTAATATTTTTTTAATGAACCTAAGTATGTGAAAAAACATACTTGAAAAAAAAACTGAAAAAAATTGGAAAAACTTTAATTGACATCTGCCAAAATAATTGACAAAAAAATCTGGAAAAATTTGGGAATTTCTTCGTTAACATGCACTTCAAGCTGTATACATTTTCTAGAGATCCCAAAACTTTCCGATAATGGGCGTTCTGGCTCATATATTATATGAGGCATTCCATGCGATTTCGAACGGTCAAAAAGTTGTCCGCTCTCAAAAAAATTGAAATTTTGTCACATCATTTAATTATATGAAAGAGAGTAGTGTACATTTTTTCAAATCGCATTTTCAGATCGCATTTTTTTGAATTTTTCAAAATTTAGAAATTTTCTAAGTACCGTTATATCTTGAAAGCATACGATTAAGCAGAAAAATGTTCCAAAAAAAAAAGTTGCATTTTGACATAAGCTTCGTGAAAAAATTTTTTCTGAATTTTTCGAGTCTAAAAAATGACCATTTTTATAAAAAATATACGAAAATAATTTTTTTCGGTCGGTATGTCATTTTCGATTTATCTCAAAAAATTTCAGAAAATACTCCGAAATGTGCACAATAGACTTGTATTTTTTTTTAGGTGGCTCGATTAGTTGTTTCAAAGCTAAGCTTTATTTTATTAATAATTTTTTTTTTGTTTTTTTAGAAAAATCAATTATTATCGAAAATCATACTCTCCTAAGCTGTTTCTATCAAATTGTTAGATAAGAGAACATCGACAATAATAATATTAATGTTTTGGCGCTTATTGGAGCATAGTTCATCGGTAACGTAGATGGAACTCCATTGATCTCGTTCGAAAGCTACGATCTATAATCACTCGTTCAAAAAATTCAATGATTAAATTAATAATTTTCTGTCGTAACATTATATTTTGCCCTTATTGTTGTAAACATTAATCCCAATGTCAGAACTGGGAAAAAGTGAAGCATCTATGCTTCACATTCATCACAATGTAAGAACTGGGGAAAAAGCATAGATGCTTCACTTTTTCCCAGTTCTGACATTTGGATTAATGTTTACAACAATAAGGGAAAAATATGATGTTACGACAGAAAATCATTAATTTAATCATCGAATTTTTTGAACGAGTGATTATAGATCGTAGCTTTCGAACGAGATCAATGGAGTTCCATCTACGTTACCGATGAACTATGCTCCAATAAGCGCCCAAACATTAATATTATTATTGTCGATGTTCTCTTATCTAACAATTTGATAGAAACAGCTTGGGAGAGTATGATTTTCGATAATAATTGATTTTTCTAAAAAAACAAAAAAAAATGTATTAATAAAATAAAGCTTAGCTTTGAAACAACTAATCGAGCCATCTTAAAAAAATACGAGTCTATTGTGCACATTTCGGAGTATTTTCTGAAATTTTTTGAGATAAATCGAAAATGACATACCGACCGAAAAAAATTATTTTCGTATATTTTTTATGAAAATGGTCATTTTTTAGACTCGAAAAATTCAGAGAAAATTTTTTCACGAAGCTTGTGTCAAAATGCAACTTTTTGTCTAAAACATTTTTCTGCTTAATCGTATGCTTTCAAGATATAACGGTACTTAGAAAATTTCGAAATTTTGAAAAACTCAAAAAAATGCGATCCAAAAATTTTAAATAAAAAGGAACACTACTCTCTTTCATATAATTAAATGATGTGACAAAATTTCAATTTTTTTGAGAGCGGACAACTTTTTGACCGTTCGAAACCGCATGGAATGCCTCATATATATTCGGGTGACGCTTATTCAGGTGACTGTCGAATTTATTACAAGGTCGGCGCCCACAATGTTTACGAATACTTTTTGGAAAAACCTCCTAAAAGTACTCCGCTCTATTTTAATATTAACACATGCCGCACGGCGCTTTTTTTCTTTCCATTTTATTAACATAGGGTTTTTATTTACTCTTCTTTATAATTATATACCACTGGCGTGTGAAAAAATGTACCTTGCACGGTTTTCCCAGAAGAATCGACGTACTTTTTTAGCAAATTTTTATGATTCAATAATTCAAAATGGCGGATCGAATATCTCGTGCTAATTTAATGAATCCCGATTTTCGAAGCCGCCATAGTCGATCCTCTATTCTGAATGTTTGAAGAATAAAAATTTGCTAAAAGGAAGTATGAGGACTCCTCTGGAGACTGTGCAAGGTTCATATTTTTCGCACGTTTATTACCAGTGCTATATAATTATTTGAAAAAGTCAATAAAAATCCTGTGTTAATGAGATAGGAAAGTTGACGAAAATACAACAATTCCTAGTCATTTATTGAATGCGAAACTGTTACGCTTCCGCATTTCGGTATCAGCGTTGAGCTCCATCATTTTTGACGAGAGTACGAAATACGTTACGAAAATAAGTTAAACAACAGATACAGCAAACAAAACGTATCGCCATGAACGACGTTTTATAGTTCTCAATGGTTTTCCATCTCGTGCCCCCACACGCGCACACTTACACCGTGAGGGGAGAGTGTACGAACTCTCTTCTCACGGCCAACAGCTGCCACCACTCTTCAAAGCCCACGGTGCCCGCGAGTGCCCGCGGCTCGCCCGTACGGGCACCGAGCCCGCACGGGCTGAGTTGTGCATCACTGATCTAGAGGAAGGGAAAATATGGCTTCATATAAGCATATTTTGAGAAATCGCGTAATGCATATCTCGATCTGCTTCTGTATCTACCTGATTAGTCTCGGGTTGGCCAGAAATACTCAACATGCCTATTACGCAATTTCTTGAAATATGCTTTTGTCTTAAAGTTGTTCACAAACATAGGACGCCCTTTCTTTCCAGCGCGACTGTCACATCGTCAATCAACTGGGACAGACTATTATATGTACATTTGTGTTTAATACAGGCTTTATATGCCTTACTCTACCCTTACACTACTTGGGTAACAATCTCTGAACACAGCTTTGGTTTCTTCCTTCAACTATGAATTGCGATTGCGTATAAATATATTGCGCTTAGAAATACTTCATTTCCGTATTCCACCCTTTTTTCGGCGCCCACCTTGACAATTATTCCACGAATCTTCTCAAAGTGCAAAGTCGATCCAATGTGCCTCGGGATTTCATGGAGTAGTGAAAAACCGTTTCCGTTAGTAAGGTGTGGGTCGATCTAATGTCGTTCATCATGGATTTCCCTGCAGAATCGCTGCTGACATTATTCGGCCTAGAGTTAAGAGATCACTCCGGGTAATTTCCAGAATTTTTTACCAAGTTCGATTTTTAAATTGTCAAGTACTCTCCGTTAAACTTTTCCCGTGTCCTCACCCTCTCAAACCGAAAGTGTATTACATGCCACATTGACACATACGCGCAGTTTGGAAAAATATGTAGACTAGGCATCAACTTTAAATGGTAATTATATCTGTTTTCGCTGATACAAAAACATTCTTTTATTGGAATCGCTTTTTCCAATTACATCTGCTAGTTCGACTACCGAGGTTGTCTCGGCAGTTATCCGATGGTAACTTGTTGTTCCGGTCAACTGTTGCTTTTCTAAGTGACACTTTTTTAGCTTGCCGATATTTCTGCTCTTTTAGTAATTCAGTATCTATGAAATTCGCATGGATGAACACTTTGACTGGCCGGGAGATGGACACCACATTGATCTGAACGGGCCAGATAAAAATTCATCCGATCTCCATGAGTTTCAGCCAAAAGATTTTATGTGAGAATAATAATATTCGAAATGGTTGTTAGGACGTCGTGGTGAAATGAAAAGTCGATAGATTTACTAATTTATCTAATATGCAAAATTTTAAAAAAAATGTAAAATTCTCGAGGGGATGAATACGGATTCAGGCAAGAAATTGCAGAACTGAAATGGCCGGATTGATTTGAATTTGTCTGGCTTTTTCGAATTTCACCATTTCAAAAGCCCGCTGATACCGAGTTACTCATTAATTTCTCATCTTATGGTTTTTTTTTCTAAATTTCGGATTGCTATCTAAGATACGCTATTTTTAATTAGGTTATTCTAATTTGAAATTTGAATTGCAGGCCCTCAACCACCATCATGTACAGAGCTGCAGACCGATCTGGTGGATCGGGAAAGAATATATCTGTATGATGTCCATGCTACGCATCCCTTTTTTGCGCCGTTTGCCGGCAGTTCCGGTCAAGCGGTCAAGGCTTTTGGGCGAATTAATCAATTCAAAGACAACTTATTTAAAAACATATTTACACATTTTTCACCTACAAACAAATAGACAATTTGCATTGAGGGAAATCCAATTATTGCCTTGAGCAATCCTTCGTCCCATCGATGTTTCAGGATCTCAATCGTTATACGTTTGATGTATTTATATCTTGCGTATTTGGGATTATTGTTCAACGCGTAACATGTACAAATATCTTACAAGTCAATCTAACAATGAGCCCTAAAACAGTACGTTCACTAAAACGACAACGTTGAGTGCGAAGATATCGATGATCATCCGACAATACACAGAACTTTTTCTTCCAATTGTTCTATTACAGTGTCGAGTGTTAATACTATATCGTCCGTAAGTCATCTGAATGGTGATACACATCGTGAGTACATGTATTCAAGTATTTTTGATTTTTAATATTCCCAACTTGCTATGCACCTTCCGTCGTAATAAAGTTATTATATTGTCGAAAACGCACAACAACGACAATTCTATATTTGAACTTTCCATCACTGTACAATCGCACTCAGTCGAGAATCGAACCCTGGCATCGAGCAACGTGTAGTTTCCAGTTTTGTGGCTTTTAATCTTATATCTCACTATCTTCCACTTTGTCACTTTTATATATTCCTAGGCAGTGTTGAGAACTTCGGATACGATACGCCGACAACTATTTAACCAACCGGTACTCCACCAGTTTGTTACTTCTTGCAGTAGGACAAGTGGACGAAAGAAGAATGCGTAAAGTTCATTTGATGTTCGCCGATCTATCGATATCACACGTTCCGTATACTTAAGCTATAGTTACGGGCAATACGGTTGGAATCGAATGGAGAGTTACGTGAAACTGTTCATCAGATTATTGTAAATCGATTTATAAACTATCAATGGTTTTAAGCTCAATCACTTTTTACTGTTGCAAATTATGAAACTGACATTTTTTACATTTCCACACTTAACGAATGCCCACAAAAACAAAAAGCTATTCCAATTTATGGCAACTCCCGCCCTTGATTTTTATCATCGGAAGAACGATTCCGGTACTTAATTTTTTGTTTTGATTATTCTACGACACATTGAAATCATTATTCAAAATGTGACCGTAATGATTCCAAAGCTATAGTAACAAGAAGAAAATAAGACTACGCTAAGTTGACAATGCTTTGATAATCCCTCACTATCTGTCTTTTACTTGTGACCCTTACTACTCGTACGATTAATTCTATTTGATTTAGACCGAAGTTTATTCGTTAGGTCCTACGTTAATGGTACGGCACAGTTGAGCCCTGAATTTATTAGTTGCATTCGGTACCGTCTTTGGATTATAATAATGAAAATTATTCATATGCACTGGAAGATGCAACCGATATCCGGACCCGCAAAGTTCGTGGTAATGGTCCATCTTTTAACCCTAGAGCACCACGCTTACGTCGTATACCGCGTACACTACTATATGACGAACACTATGGTGATGAATACCTTACGACTATGTCTCTCATCGTTCCTCGATACTTGATATCGGTCAACGACTTTTTTTCTAACCTCTATGGTCTGTAATATATGGGGCACTCCATGACAGATCGATCAACTTCTGGGGGCCATTTTTTGGATCGTTTTAATATTTTTTTATTCGAAAGTACTCATCAAAATGAACGAGCCCAATTTTTTTCAGATTTTAAAAAAATCTATTTTTTGAGATTTTTTTTTGAATTAAAAAAAAAAAGAATGTCCGTTTTTTTCGCCTGAAATAATTCACAGAATTTTTATGAATTATAAGGAAATTTTGTAACGCTATTGCAAGATGGAGCTTTTAAAACTACCGGAGAGCAAAAAATAAAAATCAAAAAATTGTATACGTGACAAATGCAGCACCAATATCCACACCCACTATTCGCCACATTTGTTGGCGAATTTTTTGATTTTTATTTTTTTTCTCCGGTAGTTTAGAAAGCTCCATCTTGCAATAGGGCTTGAAAATTTTCTTATAATTCATAAGAACTCTGTACATTTTTTCAGGCGAAAAAAAACGGATATTTTTATTTTTATTTTTTTTATTTAAAAAAAAAATCTCGTAAAATATATTTTTTTTAAATTGGAAAAAAATTGGGCTCGCTTTTTTCAATGAGTACTTTCGAATAAAAAATTATGTAAACGATATAAAAAATGACCGCCAGAAGTTGATCGATCTGTCATGGAATGCCCCATAGGTTTCTTAAGGACTTTGGCGATGGTCGACCGCTTGTGAGATGTACATTTTTAAGGTTATTTTTCCTCTCTATGGTTGGAGAGCGAGAACCCTAACTTACCGGTGATGTTTCTTTTGGTTATCTACTTTTTCTCATTTCTAATTATAAATTACTTGCCTCGTTAATTCGCTACGAATTAATAAAGCAATATTAATTTGACTCTAATTTTTTCTATTATGAAAAATCGAATCGTGAAAAAATATCGAGACGGCCGGACTCGAACCGGGAACTCCAGGATCCTGGTTTATTGCTTTATTAATTCGTTGCGAATGAACGGGGCGAGTAATTTATAATTAGAAATGAGAAAAAGTAGATAACCAAAAGAAACATCATCGGTAAGTTAGGGTTCTCGCTCTCCAACCATAGAGAGGAAAAAAAACCTTAAAAATTTACATCTCACAAACGGTCGACCATCGCCAAAGTCCTCAAGAAACATGAATTTGCACGGCCAAAGCCCAAGGAAATTAACAATTATGGTCTGTAATATATTTGCGAAAGATATACCCCAAAGAAATTAATTAAGTATTCCAACAATCGAAGAGTTCTAAAGCCCATAAAACAGGGCATTTAAGCGATATTTTTCGCTTCCTGTTCCATATTTTTTTTTTTATAACGATAATTTATGTTTTTTCGAGATTCTTGAAGTTAACAATTAAAATATTAGCGAAAAATTTGCCAAGTAAATATTTTAATATTAAGTACGTTTAAGAATAACAAACCCGTGAAAAGTAGGTTTCGTGTGTTCAACACCGGCTGTGGTGTTCTAGGATTATAGAGTTTTGTGAAAACAGCTACCTTAGGTATTTTGATAAACTTATTTAGCGCCGGCCGTTTGTACGATACTCAACAGTTGTCAGTTATAACTGGAGTAAACGGTGGAAGGAGTGGCAATTTTTCTCCTATTGATGCTCTTCCAGTTGTTCTCGTCCCACTCGAAGTCTCGGAGGAACGGGTTGTCCCGTGACCATGGTGAGTTTCGGGCGGGCGCTCGTCCTCGCGCGACTCCCCACGCCGCTCCACGGAAATCCACAGTCCGATCATAGATCAGAGATTATCTTCGTCAACACCCTCATAGTTCTCATCGCTATCCAGGCGATCGATTACTGCAAAGGCAATCGAAAAACCTTTGTCCGATATTGTATCATCTGTCCTGAATCTTACCAACAAGGCTTCGTTCATTGAGATGATATCGCTGACGTTCTAGGAGGAGAAATGAATAATTATTCTCTCATCCAATTAGAGTAATACCTCGCTGTCGGTCCGTAAGAAATGTTTCGAATATGTTTAATTATCGAATAACACGCATGTTTACGATTTGTATAAATATTGAGAAAAAGTTTTTCTCCGAACCACTCCCGTGTTGTTGAAAGGTTGAAAGAGACTGAGTAAACTAACGCCTCAACGTATACGTGCTTCGAAGATAGTTCCGGTTTGGCTCAAAATAACTCGGCAATAGGAGACCAAATGACGGTGGAATGAAAAGCGACTAAATTATAATTTGAAGAGAAAGTTATATGCGGTCGAGTTTCGCTTACGGGACTTCCACAGAACTTTCCATAAGTCGGTCCAGAAGAATCGAGTCCTGAGTAAACTTCAATGAAATCAAAGCCACAATTTTCCTCGTACTCAATTTGGATGGACAGGAATGTTAGACGAACATTCTTGCCGATCGGGGCTTCAATTGTCCAGTCACAATCGGTACCGTGATCGTATTTATAATTCCCGTATCTTGCATGCGAATATATGCGTTTTTCTTTCTCCGTTGCCATCAGGTGACCGCCGCAAGCTAGGAATAACATTTTTTTCTCCATTAACTAATCATGTATGGACTGTGATTAACATAGCAGGAATGAAACTCTTCGTAAATACTTTACCCGTCGTATGCGTTGCGTGAAAACCCTTCCGTTCTACCGTAGCGTCGCTCTTGAAAACCATAAACATCTGATTGGACGTCGAAATTATTGGATGGGGCCCTTTGTCCCCACAGAATCTTCCGAGGTCGTGACTTTCCGGAGAATCCCCGTCGTATATAGCAACGTGATCATAGGCACATTCTTGATGAGGTTCCATCTCAAACATTTCAAATGCCTGTCAAACATATATATTTGGACTTATTATCATCATAATTTGATACAGTAACGCACGGTCCCCCAAATAAATGCATGTGTGGTACACTCTCCCCTCTGTGAACTTGGCAGGTCGCGATCTCTTGAGGAAATCACATAATACTCTTGATCCTAGATACATTAGTATTGGGTCCGACGCTCGGGAAAGTTCAATGTGATAATCTGATGGAGCTGAATAATTTGTAAGAAGTTGGGCTGATCGGCTTCACCGACGACGTTGCAATGGTGCCAAGTGGTGATGGTGCCATCATTACCACTAGAAGGCAGAGATGGCGGCTTTGCCAGGCTTTATGACTGATATAGGGGGAGCGAGAGCGTCAAAGGGATAGATTGTGTCGAATAAACCGCACCTTCATAACTCTTGAACGAAGCTCCTGGGTGGCCCTAATTGATGACAATTAAAAATGCGGGTAAAGCTTACGAGAATCCAGAATCTTAAGGTCATTAAAGTGTGCGGCGCATACCGTGCAGCATTGCCAGAGACAAGGGGGTGAGTTATTTGTGGCATACCACGCATAAAGTTTCCGGGACTAGCGGAAAAGGTATAGAGAATCTACCAAGGTTATGAGAAGGTTATGAACAGGGAAAGAGTTGTCTTACTTCGTCGCGTCTTTGCTTGAGAAAATATATATTTATTCAAAATCAGATTCACGGCAATGATTGGCCATATTGCAGGAAAACGATCGACGCCGAAAGCACTCTCGCCTATGCGCGAAGTGGCACGAAGGTAGATTCGAGTAGTGAAAATATACAGGGAGGGTCTACAGTGGGAAAATATGATAGGAAGTGTAAATGCATCGGAGGAAGAATGAGAACTTGCCTACGAAGTTATCTGGTATGTTATTGAATCAGAAAAGGGAGAAGCAAGATCACTCAGCTCAAAACTCGGATCTTGGTCGGCAAGAATCCGACAGCACCCATACACCTTGAGTGTCTGATGGAGGATTTTTCCACTCTCACACCTTTATAAAAATTATATCAGTAAGGAAAGAGTGTACCGGAATTCTGACATACTGTACCAGTTTGATACGATGCCCTGGTGTTGTTGTAAAATGCCAGACGCAATCCTTGAGACTGGGATAATTATTTGGATAATTCGGTGATGTTATAGTGCCGATGGGTGCCGTGATTCCATACTTGCAGCCACCCTCTTTGCAATCATGACCGTTATCATGAAGTGCAAACCCGTTGTGACATGAACACTCGTACGAACCGATCGTATTACGACACTCATGCTGACAACCCCCATTATTGTCTGCGCACTCGTCCATGTCAGTGAAAAATACAGCAGCAAAGCCAGATTTTTGATTGCTGTTTAATTAAATTACAGTAAAATTATTTAAATAGTCATCCAATAAATACTGGTATTTTATCGACGACAGAAGTTCTACTCTCCACGGATTGATGCCCATAGCGTTCATTTAGTAGGTTTCACAGAGCATGATCGATCACTCGTTAAAATTACGTTTGAATCAATGTTACGAATATGTAATTGAAATATCGTTGATCCGCAAAGTATTCCTCAATTGGGGAATGACGTTAGGTGTAGTAGCTGAGGACTGACAGCTAAGCGTACGAAAAAGCATGAGAATGAGGATTTTGCAATCTCATTTTGATTCTTACAAGGGGACCACATGGGCATCGGATTTTTGTAATTTTTCATACTCATCGTACGTAAAGTTGACATCCTAAATATGAATATGCCGGAGCAGTTCGATGCCATATTCAGAAGTTTTCGAGAAAAACGACTTTAAAGTTTTGCGAGCAGCTTATGAGGACAAACAAAATTATTGCTGACAACTGGCCGAGCATCCGAGCGGGCAGCGAGCAAGACCAGTAATCGGAAGGTTCCCGGTTCGATCCTTACCATGGGAAATTTTTTTTTCTCATTTTTTTAATTTTTCATTCCGAATACCTACGTATTTTAAATAGAAGATTCATCAAATAAATGCTAATTAACATATTATCATGACCAAATTATAATTTTTTATGAAAACTGCACGTTGGTGGAGCGGAAAAACAATATTAGAGCGCTCCTGTTTACTTTTTTAATTAACGCTATGAAACCATACGTAAAAAAAGAAAAGTTTCTTTTGTTCATTGATTCTTGGGGTGGACAAACCAATCCCGTGATGTACAATGAAGTTTTTCGAGATGATAAACGTCTGCCGACTTGCACCGTGCAAGTTATTCCACCTAAATGTACCCCGTTAGTACAGCCATGCGAAGTCTATTTTTACCGTCAAGTAAAAAATGTCACCAAGCGTCTCCAAAACTGCGCCTACCTGATCGAAAAAGGCCGCGAAATTAACGATCGAGAGGATTGTATAAAAATTCATTCAATCGTACACCATCAGTTGTCCTCTCCGATCTTCGGTAAAATGATCAGGTATGCGTGGTTCGCCTCAAAACTTTGCGATACAAGAGAACATTTTGAAAACGGCAATGAAGTTTGTTTCCCGATCGATATTTTAAAAAACCATTGCGCCTGTAAAAATGCTGCGCATTCGTACGGTGTGCTAGATGCCGTGAAAATGATTGTTTCCCGCGTTTTTAAAATGTTTATCACTGTGGCTCGTGCGATACTACACCCGTTGTTTAAAAAATGAATACAACTTTGATAACTTTCAATAAAAAGCATTTCATTTTCTACCCCAGGTTTTTCCATTTTCTACCCCAAGTTTTTTCATTTTCTACCCCAGGTTTTTTCATTTTCGTTCCCAAAACTTTATTTGTAATTTCAGTTTAATTTATTTCAAATAATTGTATTAACTCACGTGCAATTTTAATAAAAAATTATACGTGCTGATGATTTGTTAAAGATAATATGTTAATTAGCATATATTTGATGAATCTTATATTTAAAATACGTAGGTATTCGAAATTTAAAAAAAAATGAAAAAAAAAAAAAAATTGCCCATAGTAAGGATCGAACAGGGAACCTTCCGATTACTGGTCTTGCTCCCTGCCCGCTCGGCTGCTCGGCCAGTTGTTCGGTACAATTTCGTTCGTCCTCTTAAGCTGCTCGCAAAACTTTAAACTCGTTTTTCTCGAAAACTTCTGAATATGGCATCGAACTTCTTCGGCATATTCATATTTGGGGTGTCAACTTTACGTACGATAAGTATGAAAAATTACAAAAATCCGATGCCCATGTGGTCCCCTTGTTGAATCGCATTAACCTTAGACGGGTCATATGGTTTTTCAGACCTTCACCGGGTCAAGCGGGGTAACGAGGAACCCTATTATGATCCCACGTGACAATCCGCCCCATTGGTCAGAAAAAGATTTAAATACCCACCATTCTCTTCGTTTTTTAATAACGAAGAGAATGGTATATATTACATTCGGTTTTATTCAAGTTGGAATACTGGAAATGTTGTTTAATCCGGAAAAAGTAGAGAGAAAATTGAAATAGTCGATTTCTTCACAAAAAGTTGCGCCATTTTTTCTTAATCAAGCAAATTCAAAATTTCAAATGGCATTTTAAAGGGGATGAATAGCACTTTAAGCTGATATGGGTCATGATTGAGTTCTTTCCAAAACGTTTATTTATTTCAACGTATGATGTTGGCAGAGAAGTAAAAAGTGAAAAGACGAAAAAGATTGCAGAATCCCTATTATTCACAATAAATTGACTTTTATATAGGTCATTTTCTTCGTTTTTCAATAACGGAGAGAGTGGTGTATATGACATTTGGTTTCATTTGAGTTGAAATACTGGAAATGTTGTTTAAACGGGAAAAAGTGAAAAAAATTTGAAAAAATCGATTTTTTTACAAAAAGTTGCGCCATTTTTTTTTGTAATCGAGCAAATTCAAAATTTCAAACGTCATTTTAGAGGGGATGAAAAGCACTTTAAGCTGATATGGGTCATGATTGAGTTATTTCCAAAACGTATATTTATTTGAACGTATGAAGTTGGCAGAAAAGTGAAAAGTAAGAAGTTACGAGAATGGAGGCAGAATCCTTATTATTTACAATAAATTGACTGTATATAGGTCAATCTTTTTCTGTATCACTCATCGTTATTATCTTCCTGCATCATTTAGCATTCATTAATTCACATTGTCTCTTGAAATTAATGAATTTGATGAAAAAATTGAAAAAAATGCGAAACAACACGTGGATATAACATTTTTAGAAATTTTGACATGAAACATAACCTAACATTATCTAAAAAGGTCTCAAAAGTTGAAAAATCATAATATTCTGTGAAAATACTCTAAATGGAACGATATTCATCAAAAATATAAAATAGACTTGCCCGTGCAAAACTCGAACGTTACGGGTCAAGTGGGGTTACTGGTAACCCCAGACGTTCTTTAGATCGTTCTCGTTCGGCAGACAGCGAGCAACTCGCACTACCAACAACGTCACCCCACTCTAGGATAGTCGAAGTGAATTATGGTTAGGGTCCGGACCAAAATCTAGGTATACTTGTTCAGGAGAGGGGAATGAATTTCGCGTGGGGTCACTGGTTACCCTACTTGACCCGTCTAGGGTTAAGATTTCAGTGATAAACTTTGCTAAGAAGAATAATTACATTTGATTGGATAATGTCTTTTTGCAAGCCTGGTAGGTGCATTTGATGAACGGACAAGTAACGGTGTGTACACCGTAAAAGGCTTTGATAGGAGTACTAGTGAGAAGTGTTACCTGTTATCAGAAGTAAACGTGACTCTCATGGAATTCCCTTCGGACGTGAGTAATCGTGGTATCCGGGAGCCGCAAAAGACCCCGTGCTTCCGAAGAATGTCATCTGCTAGTTTGCTAGCAACTTCGACCGAGTCGTATTCGCATTCTTGCGGGAACATATCGCTACCCTCAAGATCAAAATGGGTGAAGTTTAGAGTGATGCGATATTGGGGCGGGGCTATTATTTCCCAAACGCAATTCTTGTTAAGCGGATAAGTTTCAGGAAATGATGGGCTGGTTAACGTCCCATTCGGTGAGTCAAAAATACCACCGCAGGCATCTGCAATGGAAAACGCAATTGCGACGATGCAATAATAACACTCAGGACAGTATATAAACCGTTGTAATTTGATACCATCTTTTTCGGGCTCCTTGTTTCTTATTCAATATGATTTACGTTTATTCATGTTCAATTAGAGTATGGATATATTACACCATTCCCCCGGGGTTCAGGAGTGCCTCAACTACATTTCTTCCCAGATTCCTAGCTTAACGTGGTCTCGGACTCTCTTCTACGGGTACATTACGTTTCGGCGCAGCCGTTTCAGCGTGACCGGTTCGGCGAGGTCGTTTCGGTGCGAGCCGTTTCGGTGCCGAGCCGTTTAGGCGCCAGGACGTTTCGGCACGATCGTTTCGGCGCGAGGATGTTTCGGCGCGAGGATGTTTCGGGGCGAAGATGTTTCGGGGCGAAGATGTTTCGGCGCGAGGATGTTTCGGCACGAAGATATTTCGGCGCGAGGCCGTTTCGGCGCGAGGATGATTGAACCCCTCAGTGTTTCAGCAAGGCAATTTTTTAACCTGCTAAATATTCCAAAAATGCAAGGATCGCCTTAATAATAATAACCTAAATAACCTAAAGAACCTAAATAATCTAAATAGTCTAAATAACCTAAATAACCCTAAATACCGAAAGAACCTAAATAACACTAAATACCGAAAGAACCTAAATAACCTGAATAACCTAAATAACCCTCAATACCCAAAGAACCTAAATATCGTTTTAGTAATCGTCGCGCGTTTAATAATTGTTGGGCTGAAACATTGAGGGGGTTAATCATCCTCGCGCCGAAACGGCCTCGCGCCGAAATATCTTCGTGCCGAAACATCCTCGCACCGAAACATCTTCGCGCCGAAACATCCTCGCGCCGAAACATCCTCGCGCCGAAACATCCTCGCGCCGAAACGGTCGCGCCGAAACGTCCTGGCGCCTATACGTCTCGGCGCCAATACGGCTGGCGCCAAAACAGCCGCACCGAACCGGTCGCGCCGAAACGGCAGCGCCGAAACGTCCTGCTCGTCTCTTCTACAGTGCCGGAGCTAGTCCGCACAATTGCTGACTATCAACAACCGTCGCTCAGGTACAGTCGTCGGTCGTACGTCCTGTCCCTGGAGCTTCATCGTTGAACTTATTATCAGTTACGCTTTTTGGCACCGGCAAACGAATGCGAAAGAACTCTTAATAATTTCAATCCGTGTCAATATAACATGTACCGACTATTTGAAACGGCTGGCTTACCCTAACCACCGGGGGAGCACAGAAAAAACACGAAAAATTCTATTGGTGTTGGCAGGAGTCGAGCCTGAGACCCACTGCGTGTGAGCCAAGAATGTTATCACCATGCCATTAGCCTCCTACTGGTGCTTAATGGCCGGTTTTTGATCATAGTTAAATGTAGTCCGACCTAGGTATGTAGAACATATGGCTATATGTTCGTTGGGGAGCAAGATATTATTAGTAAGTTCATTAACTTTATACTTTGCGGAATATGTGTTGAGACGGTAAATAAATCTCGCCTCCTCAAACTCTTAAGATATTATCACCAAACGGAGCGGTTACAACCGCACCGACGACAGCTGATCCCCACGCATTGCTGGGCCCCACGATCCCACGTGGATCCCCTTAGCAACGGCAAACTCCCCCTCCTTCTCGAGCACCTACCCGACAAAGAGCGGAGATACTCGGGAGAAGAAAAGCGGAGTTTGACGTCACGAGCCATCGAGTAGGGGAGCACGGAAATCATATAAAAGGCTGAAATTAAGGCCCCAAAAGGAACATTCGTCAAACGGTGCCTGAGCAGTGGAAACGCTGCCACGGCTCGGACAATTTATCTTGGCACGGGGAATCGCTGCTCCTTAACCCAAAAGGAAACGGGTGTATTTAAAATAAAATTGAAGCTCAACGAAAGTTCTCTCCACAAGAGAATTCCATCTTGCTATCTCGACTGAAGCCAGTTATCGGTCGAGCAGAATCCCGTCAGCCAACTAAGACACCAAAAAATAATTTTTGGGTCACTAAAATTTTCCTCGCGCCCATTTTATAATTTCTTTTATTTCAGGTTCTGAGAAATTTAACACTGATCTTCTTATTTGAATTTTTGTTGTTAGCTCAAAAGCGATTTCCCATCTTCCCCATTAAGGTTATTGTCGGGTTAGGACGAAACGATGTCACTGAGATGAAATTTTTTTCGAACGTTCATGATCCCGTTACTAATGAACCTATCAAATTTCAAAACAATCCACGATACAGTTATTTAGAAAAAAAATCGCAAAGTTGGAGTATTTGGTGTGCTCATCACATTATGTTTATGGGAATGTTCCAAATATTTTTCGGTATATTATATATATCTGCCGAGAAAACGATGCCACGGAGTTGAAAAATCACATACGGTTAAATAGAATATCGGACTAACTTTTTGTGCCTTGAAAATAATAATTTACAGTACCGATTGAAAGTTATTCATGAATTTAATCGCGAATTTTCCAAAAATTGAGCACACAAAATATTAGGTTTCGGAATCATGGCAACAGCGTAGCCGGCACAAGCGCTCCAGTAGGTGGACTAGGCCGTTTCTAGCTCCCGGTATTGTCGAGTTCTACCTTACCGACTGTGCTTTGCTAATCCTCATTCCTACCTTATCGACTGTCATCGATTATAGATCCCGAATCTGCCGTACCGACTTACCTGCTTCGCTACCTTACCGATCCGATAGATGGCGCTGCTCGCTACCTTACCAATCCGAAAGATGGCGTTATCTGTTAAGCCTCGGCCTACTTACCTCGATGGCGTTATTTACTAAGTCTCGCCTTATCAATTCGATAGATGGCGTTATCTGCTAAGTGTCAATCTATCAATATCGATTTACCCACTGCTCGATCCCCACAGAATTAATTATCAATACCGACTGCTCAATACCGACTGCTCGTTTACCTACTGCTCAACCGACTTACCTCCCTCGCTACCTTACCGATCCGATAGATGGCGCTACCTGCTGCCTATCAATATCGATTTACCCACTGCTCGATCCCCACAGTATTAATTATCAATACCGACTATCAAAGTTTACCCACTGCTCAACCGACTTACCTCCCTCGCTACCTTACTGATCCGATAGATGGCGCTACCTGCTGCCTATCAATATCGATTTACCCACTGCTCGATCCCCACAGTATTGATTATCAATACCGACTGCTCAATACCGACTGCTCGTTTACCCACTGCTCAACCGACCTACCTCCATCGCTACCGTACCGATCCGATAGATGGCGCTACCTGCTGCCTATCAATATTGATTTACCCACTGCTCGATCCCCACAGTATTGATTATCAATACCGACTGCTCAATACCGACTGTTCGTTTATAAGTATCGATTATCAAATTTACCTATGACTCGTTTACCCACGAATCACTACTCAATACCGACTGCTCGATAGATGGCGCTATCTGCTAGTCTCGCTACCTTACCAATCTATCTTATCAATATCGATTTACCCACTGCTCGATCCCCACAGCACCCACCAAGATTCAAACGTTCGATCTCTCTCTCACCATTGTATAATCTTCCATTATGATATGGAGTGGGGGATGAAAGGATTATTCACTCACGGTGGCTCATCCTTTCGGACTGACAAACATCATATATGAGAATTTCAAAACTGAATCAGTTGATTGTGAACTATCACTAGTAACACATACACAATGAACGATATTGAAATTATTTTGGACGTGCGAGGGTTCAAAGCACCCAACAATGAGTTTGTGGTGAAGTAGGTGGCGGTGCTAAGAGAAAATGTGCTACGTATGAGGATATGGTTCTTTGAAAATTATTTCTTCGCACCGCCGTCTTTCGAGAGATCAATGAAAATTCTTCGAGCTGTGGGAAGCATTTGCAACATGAGGACTGAAGATATCGCAAGCTTGACAAAAGATTTTATTCTCATGTATGCATACAACGATATCGAAGATGCCTGGGACCATCCACCCCACGTCATGCAAATGGATAAGGATATTATGAAATATCGTCGTTGTCGAAAACATTATGGGAAAAAAATGATTGATGCCGATGATTTCGATGGACCCCCACCTTTGATAAAAAACTGTCGCAAATGTATACTTTAAAAAACAAAAGATTGATTAAATAATAAAACCACTATTTCAAAGAATAATAAACCATTATTTCAAACAAGATTATTTTTCCCAATACCCACAGTTTCGAATATGCACAGACTCGTTGCTACAGGGATACAAGCGAGAAAGTTCCATCACGCGTCAACCCCGGTGCATCTTAGCACAAAGGAGGACTGCAGACGCTCACCAGGATGCACATGCAAGCACCCACTCGACCAAAAGAATATTTATGACTTCACAAGTGTGCACCCCTTTTGTCAAGCTAAGCAAGTGGGTGTTGGGAAAAATAATCTTGTTTGAAATAGTGGTTTATTATTCTTTGAAATATTGGTTTATTATTTAATCAATCTTTTGTTTTTAAAGTATACATTGTAACAAAAAATTTTGTTTAATTTCCCTATTTTTCTTCCCGTTTTATCGACCCGAAGTCCATCGCCACCGAAACCGTAAAATACGGTGGCGATGTAAAAATAAGTGTGCGATGCGACTCATGCGAGCTCTACCCCCCCCCCCCCCCCTATTTCCCCTCCTGCACCTCCCCACCCGGACCGAAAGAGACAGCGGGAACGAGTCCCGACGGCGAGGCTCGTTAGCCGTCGCACGAGGCCCCCACCATCCCATCACGGTGGGGCGAACGAATTTACGCCACCGTCGCGAAAACGGAGCACGGTGGCGCTGAGACACCGACGTACGGCGATGCGCGCGGCTCGCAATCACGTGAGGCCCCCCCTTGCCTCCCCGGCGAAGACCGAAGGACCCGGCAGAAGCCGGCAATCTCTTCACTTCGGGTCCGATTGTCGTAAATTAAGGAGCGATAGAGCGAGCGTGCGAGCGAATTCCGCCCCGAGGCCATGTGGGCCGAATTTTTGTAACGAGTGAGTACCCGATATTTCTTCCCGATCCCTTCAGCCCAAAATTCGCAGTTTCTCCCCGTTTATTCTCTTTCCCCGGTCCCGATTGTTCCCCGTTTACAATTTTTCCACGTTTTTTCTTTTTCCCGCTGTGTCGAGGTACTTCGGTAGAAGAGCCGTTAGGCAGGATTCAGATCCCCACCCCTGACCCTGTCTCCTGTTCCCCGGTGAGCCGCTGAGCGATTATTTTTGTGAAATTCTATATTTAATTGTAAATTGAGTTACGGTGTCATTTCCGTCTAAACGACTGGCGCCCATTATAATATTGTTCTTTTCTTTCCGTGTTATTCAGAACCTCGTATCGAGGCAGCCATCTATTCTGCACACCCTTTTATTATTTTTTTTTGTCAACGAATAAATTACGCCAATTTTGTTATTTGAAACCCCTCTTTTATTTTTTTTTGTTTTCTTCATTTTTCCCTGTTCACCCTCGTTTGTCCCGAAAGTTGCAGATCACAACATTTGCGACAGTTTTTTTTAAGTCATAAACTTTCTTTTGGTTGAGTGGGTCCTAGCACGTGCAGACTGGTGAGCGTCTGCAACCCTTCTTTGTGCTAAGATGCAACGGGGCATAGTTTCGAATATTCTTCGAAATACTGACTTTATTATTCAATCAATCTTTTGTTTTTTGAAGTATACATTTACGGCTTTACAAGTGTGTACCCCTTTGTCAAGCTAGCGATATACTGTGGGTGTTGGGTAAAATAAATAATCTTGTTTGAACTAATGGCTTATTATTCTTTGAAATATTGGTTTATTATTCAATCAATCTTTTGTTTTCAAAGTATACACTTGCGACAGTTTTTCAAAGTCATAAACTCTCTTTTGATCGAGTGGGTGCTAGCACGTGCAGACTGGTCTGCAGCCCTCCTTTGTGCTAAGATGCAACGGGGCATAGTTTCGAACATATACAGACTCGTTGCTACAATAATTTATAGAACGTGCGTATTGAGAGGGAGGGTGGGGATGGCCACCCACCACAACGAATCATCATAAGACTTTTCTCAGAAGTTCCTCGATTTTTCTCCATACGAAACAAGCAGCCAAATAGTGTTGATCATTTTCAAACCATGTGCTCCCGATATATGGTAAGTAAAAAACATTCTCTACAAAATATTAATGCGAATTATTAAATATTTCTTTATCATTCATTGAATTTCAAAGGATCCGAGACGAAGGAGGGAGATTATGTGGTTACCTCTACCGCCATTCAAAATTCGAAGACGAGCGTTAAACGTAAGTACTTATTCTTATAAAAAAATCTTAATGAAAAAGATATATATGTATGTATTCTTTCCAGATACCCATTGAGATTCAATATGATCCAACACGTCCTGGATTGACCCAAATGAATGCTGACAACAATAAAAATGTATGTATTTTTTTTTAAATTTATGATAAAAGTTTGAAAACATAAATTAATGAATTTGATTTTGTTACAGCAATCTTTGGATATCAAATATAGTCCGACATCTATAGAGATACTCGAAGTTCATCACCACAGCAAGTCGATACCCCATCATAAAAACTCAGTCGACGACGACGACGACGATAACGAATGCAACAAAGAAAATCTCAAACGAACGATGAAGAAGAGAGTCTTCGATGATAACAATGACCCCACGATTCGACGAAAAACGCGTCCAATATTATGTACAGGAATGAAAAGGAATAAGATAGAATAAATACAAAACAATAAACTTTTATTTTACTCCAATTGAATATAATTTTCGTAGTACACCCCCGCGGATAGTGGTACATCATTTCAAACTAACGATGAAGAAGAGAGTCTTCAATGATAACAAGGACCCCACGATTCGACGAAAAACGCGTTCAATATTATGTACAGGAATGAAAAGGATGAAGATAGACTAAATACAAAACAATAAATACAAAACTATAAACTTTTATTTTACTCCAATTCAATATAATTTTCGTAGTACATTCCCGCGGATAGTGGTACGTCATTATATTCCGACGCTGCCACTGTTGTTGGCGTTGAATTTGGCGTTGGTCTTGGTGTTTGTGGATGATGCTCATCGAGGAACCAAGTTTTTAGCAATTGCACGTTCCAAGCCGCACAAATTTCGGTCCAACTCCGACGGGTGTGATGGGTGCATGGTGGAAAACGATCACCACGAAGTTCAGTGAGCGTTGGACATCCTATCTCCTCGATATTGTGCACGTTAGCCATAAAGTCACCGAGCCATACGGCCTTCTCTCGTCCCTTGATGAAGATTTTATCAGCATCTCGTAGAATTGAACTGAGAGTTTCTCGCAATTCACGATATGGAACATCACCAATATTCCATGAGAGTCCGTGATAATTTTCCTCCAACCACAAATTCGAACTCAGATATTGTGGTAATTGGAGGGTAATATCGTACGGAGATTCCAATAAATGTACTGATGGTATTGATTCCCGCTCAAGTGCAATAATTGCGAGTTCTTTTACAATAAAATTGTTTGGGCTTTTGAAACCCTGAATGTCTACAACGTACTGCATTTTTTTATTTTGAATGATGTGAGTAGTAACAATCATCATCTTTTTTATACTCATCCATCCCCACTTTTTTCATTTTTTCTTCCTCCCCACCAACTTTTCATTTTTTTCTTTCTCCCCACCCACTTTTCCTTCCTCCCACACCCACTTTTCATCTTTTTCTTCCTATCCACTTTTCATTTTTCTCCCGATCACTAGATTCAATTTTGACTATAGGTGGTAGTGAGAATAGTTCACTCAATAGTCAAACGAATGCGTGAAAATTACGAATACTTTTCCTTCCTCCCACACCCAACTTTTCATCTTTTTCTTCCTACCCACTTTTCATTTTTCCCCCGATCACTGGGTTCAATTTTGAATATAGGTGGTAGTGGGGATAGTTCACTCAATAGTCAAACGAATGCGTGAAAATTACGAATGTAGGCGTGATGAAGTAAACAGATGAACGTCATTCATTAGTCGATGGGTTCAAAGATTTGAGATATTGAATGACCACACCCCAACCAACCAATATGCATAAATACGAGAGACTCAATAGATTATCAAACATTCCTAATTAAATCAACGAAGGTGTTGCTTTTTTATTCATTATTAATTTTTCAAAAATCATGGATGCTGAGGTGTGTAGAGATATTGTGCAGACGTGGGCGGAAATATTAGAAGTCGTGAAAAATCAAGACTCTGAAGAAATTAATACGTGGATTGTAAAAGTTTCTGCGACTATTCAATCTCTTGATCAATTATTGACCGGATCAAATGTATCGGAACTCCTTAAACTTTCCAATCCAATTGGTTTCTTATGTGGAATTGAAGTTCAACTAGAATGTTTGCTGAAGCATGGTGCTGGTTTAATATCGAGTGAAGAAATTAGTGGGGGAGACCCCCACTTATAATTACCACGCAAACTAAACTGTTTCCACATTCTAGATTCGAGCGTGCGATTGTAACGTTCGCAGATTGATGCGTTGAAATTGCTGAATGTTGAATATAATTCAATATTATAATGTTGCAATAGCATCTTAAATTCTTTATTATAAAATTCTTTTCCTTGATCGACATGTAATTTTTTTTGGTACACGATTTCCATTTTCGAATATGGATTTCATTGCATTCGTTGTTTTTTTCCCACTCTTACTTTTCAATGGCACTGACCAAGCATATTTCGAAAATATATCAATAACTGTTAGTAAGAATTTATAACTATTGTTATCTTCCGCATACGCTGTCATATCAACAAGATCAGTCTGCCATGTCTCATCCAATCCGCGGATTATTACACAACGTCGTGGATAATTTTTTCTTGTAGGTTTATGAAGTTCCTCAACCAATGCTGCTTTTTTCTCATTAAAAAATCTACTTGAGATGGAAGCGCTGTTTTAGTTATTTTGCTAATGTATCGACGTATTCATACGATGTAAACATCTATCGCAGATATGATGATTGTGTGCGCGCTTCGATATTTGCGATGATACTAATCGTGATAAATTTTTAATCCACACATAATGGAACGTTGGCGGCACATACACTTCATTGTTTGTATTATTTCCATCAACATTCTCATCCATATACGAGTCCTGAATAAGTAACAAATTTATGTGTAGCACTTTCTTCGATGATGTCACGTGTATTGGCACTACCGTAAAATTTTCACCTTTTCTAATTAAAATATATACGTTTATTGACATGATATTCTGTTTTTCAAATTTGCTTATCTGTTTCGGCATAACTGGAAAAACAACACAATTGAGATTAAGATCATTCTGATATTGTCTATAGATATTAACATTGTCCGCATGATTTGCATGATTATGTGAATGTAATGCCGACAGAATAGCCCACATAAAACACTTATTATCATTGTTTTTTACGTTTATACACGCATGTTTTTTGCCTATCGATTTTGGTAGGGGCACGAATGACGAATCACGCATGGGATTTAATTTGTTAATATTTACTGTCACATGGATAAGTGAATGTAAACTCCATCCGGAATATTGTCGTTGAAATTCTTCAACTTTCACGGGGTTTTGTTCTTTCTTTAACACACTTGCGATTTTCTTTTGGAAAACACTCATGCAATCACCCATAAAAGATTTAATATCGATATGTTTTAAATTAGTAATTACACTGGTTCGAATGCGATTTTTAAATGCCGAGGTTAAATCACTCCAATTAACTCTATCACTAATTTCTTCACTCGATATTAAACCAGCACCATGCTTTAGCAAACATTCTAGTTGAACTTTAATTCCACATAAGAAACCAATTGGATTGGAAAGTTTAAGGAGTTCCGATACATTTGATCCGGTCAATAATTGATCAAGAGATTGAATAGTCGCAGAAACTTTTACAATCCACGTATTAATTTCTTCAGAGTCTTGATTTTTCACGACTTCTAATATTTCCGCCCACGTCTGCACAATATCTCTACACACCTCAGCATCCATGATTTTTGAAAAATTAATAATAAATAAAAAAGCAACACCTTCGTTGATTCAATTAAGAATTTTTGATAATCTATTGAGTCTCTTGTATTTATGCATATTGGTTGGTATTTATGCATCTTAGTACAAAGAAGGGTTGCAGACGCTCACCAGTCTGCACGTGCTAGGACCCACTCAACCAAAAGAATGTTTATGACTTGAAAAAAACTGTCCCAAATGTATACTTTCAAAACAAAAGATTGATTGAATAATAAACCAATATTTCAAAGAATAATAAACCACTATTTCAAACAAGATTATTTTTCCCAACACCCACAGTATATCGCTTGCTTGACAAAAGGGGTGCACACTTGTGAAGTCATAAATATTCTTTTGGTCGAGTAGGTGCTTGCATGTGCCCAGTGAACACAATTATGTAAAACTGATGTCAGAATGACGTCATGCCACGTCATGATTTACGTAAGATGTGAGTCATATATGAGTCATATATGACTCACAATTTCCCACTTCCTGACGTAAGATTTTTACGTAAGATAGATGACGTAAATATGACCTCTGATTGACATCATTATGACTTAACTGGCGTCAGAATGACATAACTCTGATGTCATAGGAAAGTAAAGATGCTACCGGATGCTTACAAAAATATGACGTCCAGCTGAGTTGGTTGTCATTTAGTTGACGTCACATATGACATAAATTTGAGGTAATATATTGATGTAAAGTTGGGTCCAAACGCTTACATAACTGTGACGTCTTGATGACATGATTATAAAATACCTGAAGTTTTGATGACATAACTCTGATGTCATGGTGATAAGAAGAATTATTAAATGCTTACAATAATGTGATATTTAACTGACATAAAAAATAATTTACATTATTAGAAAAACTACTTACAATTCGTAGTTGGAAAATTATGAATTAAAAAATTTAACTTTCTGTTTAATCTGAAATGAAAAAAAAATTTAAATAATTTGAATTTAATTCGCTATTTGTAAAACCCTGTGACTTTAAAGAATTAAATATTTATTTAGTAAAAAAGCGTATTTATCCAGAATTGATAACTATTACAACAGACCTTGTAAAGTCAAAATGTTCATGTTTTCCAATTGTGAATAGTGATTATTTTGTTACCGTACCTTTATTACAATACAATAATTTATTTTGCAATTGGTATATACATTTTATTTATAATAACCCTGATCTGTTTAATGTTAAAAATATATTTAATGTTTGCATTTAAGGAGAATTCGCGGTATAAGTGAAATTTAGACACAAAATATAAAAGTAAAAATTAAGAACGTCATACCCGAAATTTCACTAATCGATTATTAAATCAATACATAATACAACTAATACATAAATAAGGGCATTGTGTATTTTCATAAAGTCGTGACATTAATATTATGTCAGTTGTATATAAGAGAATGACCCGAAGCTGATGCTTGAGTATGACGTTCATCGTACATCAATTTTACGTAAAAATATGAGCCGTTTCTTACGTAAGCAAATGACGGTATTATGATACCACTTTGATGTCAGAATATGACTTGTAATTTATGTAAATTTATGATTTATTTCTTACGTAAATAGTATATAAATTAATGACTTTGATGTGTCGTCACAGTATGATAGGGATATGATATAATATTTACGTAATATTAGAGTCACAATTATGACGTCATATAAAAGTCAAATTTTAGGTGGGTACTATGTCATAATGATGCCATACTATGTGACAACACATCAAAGTCATTAATAAAGTCATTTTTATGTCATATCTATGTAAAAATTCTATGACCTCTGTGTGACCTATCTATGACGTCATATGGAGGTCATGTGTTCACTGGGTGCATCCTGGTGAGCGTCTGCAGTCCTCCTTTGTGCTAAGATGCACCGGGGTTGACGCGTGATGGAACTTTCTCGCTTGTATCCCTGTAGCAACGAGTCTGTGCTTATTCGAAACTGTGGGTATTGGGAAAAATAATCTTGTTTGAAATAATGGTTTATTATTCTTTGAAATAGTGGTTTTATTATTTAATCAATCTTTTGTTTTTTAAAGTATACATTTGCGACAGTTTTTTATCAAAGGTGGGGGTCCATCGAAATCATCGGCATCAATCATTTTTTTCCCATAATGTTTTCGACAACGACGATATTTCATAATATCCTTATCCATTTGCATGACGTGGGGTGGATGGTCTCAGGCATCTTCGATATCGTTGTATGCATACATGAGAATAAAATCTTTTGTCAAGCTTGCGATATCTTCAGTCCTCATGTTGCAAATGCAAATGCTTCCCACAGCTCGAAGAATTTTCATTGATCTCTCGAAAGACGGCGGTGCGAAGAAATAATTTTCAAAGAACCATATCCTCATACGTAGCACATTTTCGAAAGCACAATCATGATTTAATATTCCATCGTGATGTTGATGATTCGAACAGCTCGATTCTGATGATTTCAGCAACGCTCGATAACCGAAATCTTCCAAGTCGATAATTGGTTTCGAATTTCCAATAATCATTGCAATCACTTGTTTCTTCTCCGCTCCTTTGACATAAATCACGCGAGCATCTTTCACAATGTTATCGAACAATCGTTTGAGTGGAGCGTATGACACATTGCCCACGTTCCATGGAATACCCGCAAAATGATGCACAGTCCACAAGTTATCGTTTTTATATTTGGCTGATAAATTATTCCAATCATCTGATGGTTTGACTAGTTCACATTGAAACTCTGTGCAATCCCATGAACCATCAGAATACATGTTTATCACCGCCACCTCCTTCACCACAAACTCATTGTTGGGTGCTTTGAACCCTCGCACGTCCAAAATAATTTCAATATCGTTCATTGTGTATGTGTTACTAGTGATAGTTCACAATCAACTGATTCAGTTTTGAAATTCTCATATATGATGTTTGTCAGTCCGAAAGGATGAGCCACCGTGAGTGAATAATCCTTTCATCCCCCACTCCATATCATAATGGAAGATTATACAATGGAGAGAGAGAGATCGAACGTTTGAATCTTGGTGGGTGCTGTGGGGATCGAGCAGTGGGTAAATCGATATTGATAAGATAGATTGGTAAGGTAGCGAGACTAGCAGATAGCGCCATCTATCGAGCAGTCGGTATTGAGTAGTGATTCGTGGGTAAACGAGTCATAGGTAAATTTGATAATCGATCCTTATAAACGAACAGCCGGTATTGAGCAGTCGGTATTGATAATCAATACTGTGGGGATCGAGCAGTGGGTAAATCAATATTGATAGGCAGCAGGTAGCGCCATCTATCGGATCGGTACGGTAGCGATGGAGGTAGGTCGGTTGAGCAGTGGGTAAACGAGCAGTCGGTATTGAGCAGTCGGTATTGATAATCAATACTGTGGGGATCGAGCAGTGGGTAAATCGATATTGATAGGCAGCAGGTAGCGCCATCTATCGGATCAGTAAGGTAGCGAGGGAGGTAAGTCGGTTGAGCAGTGGGTAAACTTTGATAGTCGGTATTGATAATTAATACTGTGGGGATCGAGCAGTGGGTAAATCGATATTGATAGGCAGCAGGTAGCGCTATCTATCGGATCGGTAAGGTAGCGAGGGAGGTAAGTCGGTTGAGCAGTGGGTAAACGAGCAGTCGGTATTGAGCAGTCGGTATTGATAATTAATACTGTGGGGATCGAGCAGTGGGTAAATCGATATTGATAGATTGACACTTAGCAGATAACGCCATCTATCGAATTGATAAGGCGAGACTTAGTAAATAACGCCATCGAGGTAAGTAGGCCGAGGCTTAACAGATAACGCCATCTTTCGGATTGGTAAGGTAGCGAGCAGCGCCATCTATCGGATCGGTAAGGTAGCGAAGCAGGTAAGTCGGTACGGCAGATTCGGGATCTATAATCGATGACAGTCGACAAGGTAGGAATGAGGGTTAGCAAATCACAGTCGGTAAGGTAGAACTCGACAATACCGGGAGCTAGAAACGGCCTAGTCCACCTACTTGCTCCCTACCTTAGCGACATATGATAATTATGCATGTTTCCCGGACCGATGTTCATGGTTGACAACCAAACACTTTGATTTTGAGGTTAGGAACAGGGCGCGTATATGACAGCTGTGCGACACGGGGGCTCAACCCAAGCATATTATCGTGGGTCATAATTTACGTTGCTGCCAGTTCGTCTTGCAATAATTGATCTCTAACGAATTGTCGAAAACAATGCCATGAACTAATAGAAATAATTCCTGTAACCATCACTTTGTCAAAAATGCATATTCTTTTAAACTAATGAGACTGGGACCCATAGACGTACGTTCCTACCTGAGTGGAGAACCTAGGACTCGCAGCAACTGTTCCGGCGACGGAACGACCGATGCCCCTGGGCCCACACTCTCCCTCCTACCCTAATAAACTCTTCCTGCTTAAAATCAAACTTATTTCATAAATCAATGTCGAGACATTTATAACAGAGCCTGCTCGTCAAATAATCTTAAATTATTTGTAAAAAAAGGAAAAAAATACAATAAAACAAAATATTAATTTAATTTACCACATGAATCATTTTCTTTTCGGCACCTGCCCCGAAATCAACGCGCGGGCCTAAACCTGCTCGTCGTTTTCTTCTGGAGCGCGGTTTTGTCGGGCTTCGAAAAGAATAACGTAAGAGTGTCTGACTGGGAATCTTTTCTGGTGTCGTAGCGCCCACGGCGTCTCACCTTTGCTCTTCGAAATTGCAACTATTCTAAGTATTTCTTGCAAAACAATATTGGTTTTGGTTCTTTTTTACCTGGAGTTCATAGCATGTGGGTAGTGGTGAAAATATGAACACCTATAAACTGTGGATTAAGAACTCATTCTTAATGAATAAGTACTCAGAATCAGTGCATTGAAAAACGCAGCTTCCGCCAACCTACTACACAAGAAAAATATTTTTCAGAATCTTATTAAAATAAAACTTCTTTTGGCTAACTAGAGTCAAGGCAAATCATGAAGGGTTCAATGTAACGTCTGGCATGCAGCGTTCGTCGCACTAGATCTTTTATTTTATAGGCTATTCAATCGTGTAACGTTGCTATACCTAATTACTATGCTATTCCCATATCGTTTGTTTTTTCTTTGTAGACCGCTGCACGGAAAAACGGGGGTTCCCCGATCCTCCGATGTAAGGCAGCAAGGTATAAGGCTGAAGAAGATCAACAAAGATTAAGCCTAAAAAAGATTCGGCTTCCATGTGAAAGGAACACCGGCGCAGTCTTTTTTTTACTCGCAAACTATTAGTGGACATTTTTTTTTAAACATTAGAGTGTATCTATTGTAGGTGATAGAAATTTATTAAACTCTTTTGCGTGAAATGGAAAAATCAAAATGGAAGGATAAAAATAATTAGATAGAAGGAACGCCGGAAATCGGCTCTTCCCTTGCGAAGAGACCAAGCACGCGACGATATCACGCCGCGCACCTTAGTTAGCTATCTTAACCCTTTGGCCTACAACCACGAGTGAGACTCGTGGTTAAGGTAGTATACAGCTGACAAAAAACCTATGAATTTATTCTAACGTTTGCGAAGAATAAGTTATTCCGCATTTTTTGCTGCAAGAAAATACACTGACCCCACATATTTTTTGAGATATATAATATTAAAGTTAGTTTATTCAACACGGGCAACATAGGGACACGAGTGTTATGTCGCAAGTTTTGATAAGATTACGGGTACAATTTACCATAGGCTATAAGAAAAAAAATATTGAAAGAACAAGCAAAGATTCAGAATATTATTACAAATTTGAGACTGGGTACCCGTGCTAATTATTGAGGATTGTTAGTGAAAATTCAATGATTGGCCCGCGAACCGGAACTTGGCGCCACGCCGTTTTGCAGCGACATGACATCAACGCAGCGGAGCGTCCCAGCTGGTGCCCCCCTAGCGTCAAGTATAGTGAATGTCCGTAGCGTTGTTGTGTGTTCAAAAATCTAACCTATTAACGCTGCAAGAAGCTCCGTCGACACTTCTTGTAATTGCTTTCCGATAATAACCAATGATTTCTGCAGATCTCCAACAATGATTCAACGTCAATCACAAAACATATTAACTGTTATGTCTTACTTTAACGATTTCTAACTTCACTTATCCCCCCGCCTATTCCATACCGATTTTAGCGAGACAAGAAGGAAAAGACCGAACTTGCCCAGGATTTAGTCTAGAATCATGTTAGCTACGACGATTTCTCCTATTCATATACCTATCTTTTCTTAATATTGTATTGCTATATTTCTTGAGATGAAGGGGATGACATGTGATATGATATAAAACTTGGTGCTCATTGCGAATGCATTCTGAAACGAAGAAAATTTCAGGCGCAGATTTTTTTTTCTTAAAAAAAATACAGTCGGAATCACACTCACACTTACACTCGAACTCACACTCACACTCACATTCACACTCACACTCACACTCACACTCACACTCACACTCACACTCACACTTACACTCACTCACACTCACACACTCACACTCACACTCACACTCACACTCACACTCACACTCACACTCACACTCACACTCACACTCACACTCACGCTCACGCTCACACTCACACTCACACTCACACTCACTCTCACTCTCACTCACACTCACACTCACACTCACACTCACACTCACACTCACACTCACACTCACACTCACACTCACACTCACACTCACACTCACACTCACACTCACACTCACACTCACACTCACACTCACACTCACACTCACACTCACACTCACACTCACACTAACACTAACACTCACACTCACACTCACACTCACACTCACACTCACACTCACACTCACAACTCATACTCACACTCACACTCACTCACACTCACACTCACACGCACACGCACACGCACACGCACACTCACACGCACACGCACACGCACACGCACACGCACACGACACGCACACGCACACGCACACGCACACGCACACGCACACGCACACGCACACGCACACGCACACGCACACGCACACGCACACGCACACGCACACGCACACGCACACGCACACGCACACGCACAACGCACACGCACACGCACACCCACGCACACGCACACGCACACGCACACGCACACGCACACGCACACGCACACGCACACGCACACGCACACGCACACGCACACGCACACGCACACGCACACGCACACGCACACGCACACGCACACGCACACGCACACGCACACGCACACGCACATGCACACGCACACGCACACGCAAACGCACACGCACACGCACACGCACACGCACACGCACACGCACACGCACACGCACACGCACACGCACACGCACACGCACACGCACACGCACACGCACACGCACACGCACACGCACACAGCATGAGATAGCATACTCGTCGAATTATGGGAAACCATAAAAAACATCCCGTTATTTCATATATTTCCGGTTATCCTGTCGTCCGGTAATTAGGTTGTCGGATATTTAGTCGCGGTTATTAGGCAGCGGCTACTCCTGCGGATATTTTGTCGACCGTTTGTTTTGGCGTCCGGATGTTTTCTCCGCGATTATTCGTTCGCGGTTATTTTGTCGCGGTGATTTAATCGTCCGGTTATTTTGTCATGCGGTTTCTTTGTCGTTCGGAGATTCGGTTATCATGTCGCGGTTATTTTCTCGTGGTTATTTTTTTGGCGTTAAACAGTCGTGTCCTCTTTCCATTCACGAGTGCGGTATACTAATAGTCGCCTACTTAATTTCATCTTCTGAGCGGTATACGACCTTAAACAAAAAAAACTCTTCTACGAGTTTGCAAAACTGTATTTAAACAGTTATTTTTCATATTGCTTGACACTAGCAGTTTTTTTTCAAAATTCATTTTTTTTCTTAGTTTACTGATAATGATATTTAATCAAACTGCAAAACGTGGAGAAGAAAAGGGTCGTGCCGACAATCCCGAAATAGCGAAAAAAGCAGCCGACCGTTTTCGAGAAAATGCTTTTAGAATATTTTACATTGAAAAACTAAACTCCCTTACATCCCACATTCGATTATTAAGTTTTACTTCTCTGCATCTTGCTTTGCAGACCCTGATCTGCCTCGTTCAGTTGCGTGATACATCATGTTTGCTGGTTCAAAATGGATAAATGTACTTTTTTGAGGTCAAACGTTTTGACCGAAGATTTAATTGCACACCCCTCCACCCCCCCCCCCCCCCCCCCCCATATGGGTTCAGGACATGTGGTTGTAGTCCGGAAGAAATGAGACTTTCAAAGATTTAGAACCATCGTATCGGCTATTGCCGCCTTAGATATTTCAAAGTTCAAAATTTCAACAAGAGATTTGGGTCCAACGACAGCAAAAAATGTTGGTATGTCGGTTGTGAACATTCAAAATGCGAAGAATATCATGTGCCCATAACCCGAAAAGGAAACAGCGCTGACTTTTTCCAGACGTCTCGTCAATATTTGATAATTATGGGAATCGTTCGGACACCACTACCGTCAAGCGATGGAATCACGTTTTGCAAGGATCCTGTACGTGACAGGTTTATCCGTGGAGGATAGACATAAGGAGACCAACCTAACGTTATTGAATCCGATGACTTTTCTGTTCGAAGTACAGTAGTACACATACCTCCCAAGTGAAGGGCTTGTGTGAAAGACAAATAAGTAGTTGTTAACGAATGCTTCATCAAATTATCAAGTTGTCGGTAAGTAAACTTATTTACGGATTCGGTCATTCCCTCAAGCTCTAATCACTGAGGTCCCCGCCAATTAGCTTTTTTTACTTCGGAAAAATTGTAAGCTCAGTAAATAAGACAATGGCGTTGATACGTATATCCATCCAACATGCCATCCATCTAAGGTAAGTCCATCCAACATGAAGTGAGGTTTGATTCCAGTGACAATCTTTGCAAAGGAAAAAACTAATGAACAGGGGGCCGAATAATCTTCAATCTCCTGTTCACCAGCCTTTTGTTTTCCGTGTGTTTTCGACAAAACTCTGCTCACTTTCACCGAAGTACGTCCATAGCAGTTTGGTCTTGTTTTGTCTATTCTCCACGGGTTTATTATTGCCTAGCGATAACAGGTTTTAATTTTGTAGCGTAGTTATCGTACGTACCTTCACAATGCTTTCCATCAGAATGTAGTTCATAATTAATTCTGCAGGAGCACTCATAACCACCAAGTGTATTAATGCAATCGTGTTCACACCCATGATCACTCAGTGCGCATTCGTCAAATTCTGCAAAAGATATTTCGATTAAAACCAGTACTTATAGAGTCGAGCTCTGAATCAGCGCCACTGCTACTCCGTTAGTTCTTAACTCATTATAACTTTGTTTTCAATTAAATGATGTCACCCTAAATTTTGAAGTGTATATCAAAGTGTTGCCATCAATACCTTTCATGAAGGTGGCAGAGAAGCCGGCCTTTTGGACTGATCCGTCACTCACAAATTTAACGAGAAGTTTATTTCCGGTTGATCTCAAGTCCGACGGAGCCTTGTAGCCGCAATAAACGCCAATGAGCGGTGAATTAGGACTGTGACCGTCCCGAACCTCGACGTAATCATAGACGCAATTGTCATGATTCTCAATTTCGAAGGATTGGAATTTTAGTGCCACTTGATAGTCTTGCGGTACCGAAAGTCTCCAAATACATTCTTTGCTCGACTGATATTCCTCCGGATAATTCGGCGACTCCAAATGTCCTACACCGTCAATTCCAACATCCCCGCCGCAAACGGCTTCGTACGAAGCTGTGAATCCTTGATGGTGACCTTGACGACTTGAGGTCACGTAAGTCACGAGCATTCGACTTCCAGTCGAGACGATTGGGTCATGAATTTTTCCACTGCCGCAAAACCTCCCTGTACGATTAATCGTTTAAATAATGAAGATTCGCTGTCAGACAAGCCTCTAGTTTGGAAACGTATTTTACATTACTAAGACGGAAACAATTGTGAAAAATAAATACTCGACAGCACTTGACAGCGAAGCACGTCATAGCTTTTGAATAGTCTTGTCAGCTGTTTCTTCAATAAATATGAATGTCCGGGTCATAATATGTTAGATGTGGCTTACTTTGTCATCAGGGTTCAAGTGCACGTGAAGATACTCACAGAGGTCAACAGAACCTCGAACCATTCAATGAGTTTAGATCGCGGCTTTGTAACCTGAATATCTCCTGGATACTCCAAATGGATGGCGAAAAAAAAGGCTGCAGTAAAATAAATGTTTGCCGAGTCTATCGGAACCTCTTTCGAAGCCGCTGACGGTTTTATGATGCTTAGGGTCCAAAATAGTTTCTACTTCCATGTTGGGAAAGCAATCTATATCTTTCACAGGGTTTTTCCTATGTTTAATAATAAAATAGTGTACGTAACAGAAGTAAGTTTATTTTTAAACGAGGATCCTGCTTTAGAAGGTCCAAAAAATCGTTTTCTTCCTATTGCCTGAATCGATAAATTAACTATCCAAGAATATATTCACAAAGTTACAGATGCTAATTCAAAGTATTTTTGGAGATACAAAGCCGAACGCAGAGGGGCGTCGAGCAGGTATGTGCGCGCTCGGCCAGGGTCGGGCGCGCGCGCCGTCCCTCTATCTTCTACTCCAAATTCCTGACCTGAGCACGGGCTTCGAAACCGCGCAAACGAAAATTTTACGGTAATCGATTCACAACTGGAGGCAGTGAAGACGGATTAGGTACGAGTGCTAGGGCAAAAAAATTGTCAACTGCCAGCTGCGACGATATAACTGTGAATCCGCTTCATTGTTATCGCATGATTGAATTTTTGACAGTTTTTATGCAATTACTGATATTGTAATCTGCAGATCGTATGAACAAGGCATTGAATTTCATGAGTGCGGGCATCGAGGCTTAGGTTTTGAAATTGTCTTATCATGTATGTGCGGTCGAAGAGAAATTCATTCAGCACCGTTGATAAACACCGGTTACGAAATAAACAGACGGATCGTGTTCGTTATGAGGCTACTTGGTATTTTACGACAAGACGTAAATTTATTTTGTGGCCTCATCGACCTGTGCCAAGGTTTGGCGAGATCAACGTATGATCAAATAGTGCAGCACCTTCACTTGGCATCGAAAGTGATGTTTCAAAATATCAGTAAGCAAGCTGTCAAAGAAGGGCGTGAAAAGAATGTTGAAAAGGGAAGAATTGAAACTCATTTAAAAGTGTTTGGCGATCGATCCTCGAAAAAACGTGGCTTTACCTCGAAGTACGCCGTAACAACTTTTACAGGATACTACTCTGGCAAAGTAATCGACCTTATCGTAAAAAGTGCATACTGTCACTTATGTGCCTTATCAAAGAAACAACTGGATGATGACGAATTTGAAGAGTGGTATGAAGAGCACAAAGAATCATGCGCATCAAATTACGAAGGATCAGCAGGGAAGATGGAGGCGGATTCTATCAAGACAATGTTTTTGATCCGAAGAATAATGCGGCGTAAAATATACAAATTACATCGGCGACGGCGATCGTTACAAAAGGTGAGTGCGTGGGACACGTACAAGAACGAATGGTTACACGACTCCGGAATATAAGGAAGAAAAAGAAGCTCGGTGGTAGAAATCTGCTGACGGAAGATGTCATGAGAAAGCTAACAATTTGTTATGGCTTGGTGTCTGGGGACAGACCTCGGATCTGGTCTTAAGGTTATGGGGCAATTTCAAAATCAAGGATTTGCTTATTGGGTGAAGAGGCCGAAAAATTAAGTGACACTGAAGCACTGCGAGTAACGCAAAATAAACAAATGGTGGTTTATTAATTATTAATCGTAATGAATTACAAGTCTGCGTTACCGGTGCCACGTGTGTAATGGCGTCGTACCGGTGCCGCGTGGTCGCGTAGAGTCGTTCTAACGCGTCGCGAGAAGTGAAAAACGTTCGGAAGAATACAATCGAAGTAAACCGTAACCGTAGCTTATACCTGAGAATCGAACCGGGCGTAGATCCTTCCGATTATCGTAATAAACACTACCGTTGAGATGAAACCGAAGGGAACCGTTATTTCGAAGTTAGTAGAAGCAGAAAGAAACGTCCGTTTTAGCCGTTGTAGAATCGAAGAGTAAAGAAGAAGCTATTTCCTTGTAAAGTCGAATGATTAGAAGTGACACCGAACAACTCCGGTAGAAGTAGTAAGTCCAAGAGAAGCGTGAGGTTTTCCGCAAGGTAGAACCGTAAGAAGCAGAAGCGTGACCGGTCACTACGAAGTATAGCGAATGAGTGAGGAAGAAGCTGGGGATCGATCGCGGTTGAGCTTGATCGATGGGTCAAGTGAGAAATCTCGGTCGCGCACCGCGGGGGTCAAGCCAGCGACCGGCCGAAAGCTGCTGACCTCCCACGGTGTCTCCCGAAATTATGAAGTATCCTGAACACTTGGCAATTAGAAGAAATGTTGATTCTGTCCAAGAAATAAAAAAAGCTGAAATAGCAACGCTGGATCATTATTGCTCTACAGACAAATCCCCTCGACACGAGAATTTCCTAACAGGCGTCGATAACTGCTGTGAATGGCGCAAAACTGAATGCACGAATCAACCACAATCTTTTGAGCATCTTGTTCGATTGATTGACGAAAACATTGAGAAGCACATTCGCCCGATTTATGAACAACTATATAGATATATGAAATAATGGCAGCTACTAATTGATTAATGAAGTCAGGAGTATGGGTGCACGCAGAAATACTAGCTGGAGAGAAGCTCACTGAATACTGACGGAAGAAAGGAAGAATACACGCGAGGAATAAAGTCTACGGGGCAGGGACGTGGGTAGCATTCAGACGGAATGAAGACACAACTGGAATGTCACCTGCGAGTAAAGCCTTCCCGCACAAATGTTGCTCCTTAAAAATCTGAGAGTAACACGTCCTCATGCGGACGTTGATTCTACCAAATCTGATTTAATGTGCGTTTGAACGGGGATTCTTACTCCAATGTTCATTCCCTTTTCTGACTCTTGTATTCTTGAGGAAAACCGAATCTAATCGTACAGCCCGTATCCCTAACCAATAAGCTTTTTCTAAGATCCAAAATAAGGCACAATTCATTGTTACCCGAGACGTAATAGGGCCCAGTATGTAGTCGAGGCCTTGATGGAAATCGAAATCTTATAATTCATAATCATTAAACAATTATAGAAAATTACAAGAAATGACGAAATCCTCAAATTCGTCAGAATATCGCATAATTTCTCAAAATACGAGAATTTATTTCAGAATCACGTCAACATATTATAACAAAATGCACCATATAAGGTCAAATCAGTAAGAGATTATACGCGTCGAAAATGGGACATTTTTTGTCAGGAAAAGGTCAGAAGTTATCATTTTTTATTGAAAAGCAATGACAAGTTAGAATCAAAGTTCTAATTGACGATAAAGAACGACAAATTGTAAAAAAAGGTCAATTTTTAATAAAATATAATACATTCTGAGAAAATTCGACCAATTCCTGTAAAGATATAACATTTTCTGACAAAATTGATCGAAATCTGAAATGCATATTTCCATCAGGGTCAGCAACCCTTTAGAATGAAGGGAATGACAAACGAAATGTTTCCCATTGAATTTGCTTACCTAACGTCTTGCTCTTGTGCCAGTAACCATCTCGAATTTCTACGTAGTCTGTGCGGCAGTAATCACTTTTGAGAATGTCCAGAGACGTGATATTCAAGACAATACGTTCACCATGAGTAGCAGTTATTCTCCATTCGCAGCGTTCATCATCAGAGAGTGGCGTATTGTTCAAATGCACCGGTGAACTGAATGTTCCAATGTTTTCTTGAAAAGTTCTGCCGCATTCTGGTTGAAGAAATCATTAGCAATCGCAGCGATGTTTCGATTAAGGTAGGAGACTTGCTACGTGCCAGTCAAATAACGGTTTAATGAAGAAAAAAACTGAACCGAAACCGAACCGAAAAAAATTATTTTCGCATATTTTTTATGGAAATGGTAATTTTTCAGGCTCAAAAAATTCAGAAAAAAATTTTTTCACGAAGCTTATTCAAAAATGCAACTTTTTTGTCTGAAACATTTTTCTGCTTAATCGTACGCTTTCAAGATATACTTACTAACTTAGAAAATTTCGAAATTTTGAAAAACTCAAAAAAATGCGATCCAAAAATTTTGAAAAAATGTACACTACTCTCCTTCATATAATTAAACAATATGACGAAATTTCAATCTTTTTGAGAGCGGACAACTTTTTGACCGTTCGAAACCGCATGGAATGCCTCATCTATATATAACCGAGAGCTCCCGCAAGGCCTACTGGGTACACGCTCACGTGCGATGTTGCCAAGAGTCCCGAACTACTCCACGGCAGTTGGTCTTCTGTCATTTTGTGAAGTTTTTATCAAGATTAACTTTAAAGTTCTCTTCGAATAATTCGGTGAACATATTTTTTTATGATCACGTCGGAATCTTCAGAATCTAATTTATAAGTGGCAACTTAACTATGATCGCCATCAAATCGGTAAGGAGATGAAATCAGTAATTAAATGTTGACGAACCGGGTTGTCCATGAAACAACGGGTTAATTTTTCCATTTTCAACCTAAGATTACTAATTAGAACCTTCGGTGAAGTGTCAAATACTTTCAATATATGAAATTTTACCACATAAACTCACATAGATTTTAAAATTAAGATTTTACCTAATGACGACTGTAGTGAGACTCCTACCTTAATTGAAGCGGTAAACAGAATTTGTTATCTTCAAAAGTGGCTACTGACTTGGACATTTGTACAGAAGATTGGTCTGTGCTATGTCGCCATCACTGAGCCGAATCCTTTGTCCAATATCTGGCCTTTTTTTTCCATGATTCTCCATCGGCAGTATGGTGTCGAGATAAGTTCCTCTTGAGAAAGTATTTTTGGCGTAATGCATTATGGAGTCGTAGTCGTACGGTAGCCCCAAGGAATTCACTTCGTCTTCAGTCAGCTTATTGAAATTATATTCTTGTCCTGTAAAAGGTGTCAATGCATAGGATTGGGATCGCTACTCAAGCAATGCGTCTAACACAGTTAAGAAAATTCATATAAAATGCAGAGCTTGTAAAACACCGGTTAGGAACTGATTTTCTTTTCCCTTGATACATAAGAGACAGTCTAGTCAGTGGCGCCAGACAGCGAAATTTTTCCCATGTGCCCAGGGATTTTGATGCCTTTTCTAGTACCCTTTAAAGTTTTTTTCGTCATAGTCCACCCGGCAGCCGGGGGGGGGGGGGGGGGGGGGGGCAGCGAGTCTGCTCCCATACAGCGCTGCTAGACTGAGGAGAGGGGAAGCTTCAAATAGGCCCCCCTCGCGGCTGCCGCCAACGGCAATTCAGCAGAGGCGGCTTGTTGACGCTGCCAACAGTCGATTTATACCACGATTGCAAAACATAAGACGGCGTGCTGTATGAAAAAATCCTATTACTTACGAATGACATTCCCCCAAGTGAGCAAAATGCCAGTGTGGCTGCAGTAATAAAGTGTGGTGAACAACGTTTCTACAATTTGAGATGTATTTATCCATCGGTAATGGAAAATAATTTTGCAATGACAGCTCGTTGACGTTGCTCGGCCGCAGATCTTAAATATTGGAGCGCAATCGGATCAGACTGGGAAAGACAGTAAGCTGGTGATTAAAGCAATGCTATAGGTGGCGTAGAGCTTGTTTTTCGGTGAAACCCAAGGCCAACTGCTGCTATGCCGGACATTGCGGAAAAGAATGGAACTGGAAGGGATATGAACCCGCCTAAGTGTGTGGATCAACGTCCTGCGGTCTAGCAGTACTGGTTCCCCATTATCTACACTGATTTCGCAAAGGCAAGAAGAACACCGCTGTCGTCGAGAAGGTTAAAGACGTAGTGTTATGCCTACCGACCGCTTGACTTTATAGGAACGGGTGGAAAGGGCGTTACGATTAACTTATTTATTTTCTTGGGGATCTTTGCCACTGAAAGATTGAAACCCACGTAGTTCCGGTGTATTTATGTGGAGTGTATTGACAGTGCTTGAATATAACAAAGGTTATCTAGACTGATGTTGGTTTGACCGGACCGCGCGTGAACTGGCCTATGCCCTGACACTTGTGATAAAGCGAAGTTACCGCGGTTCCGGAGTCTCTGCCAAAGGCGAATTGTCCACCTGAAGCTTTCCAACAAGACTGACTCTCGGTTGTCACTTCAGCATCCAATATGACTCTAACCCGGGAGTTAGTAGGTCGACTTACGATCGAGTGGCAATCGATTCCGAAATTGAAGATAAACAAATAATATCACCCCAGCAAAGCAATGCTGACGCTATTGCTGCATTCGGCATAATTAATTCGCCCAAGTTGCCGCTCGATCGAGTCACCTGTCGCAACAGCCCCGGCTTTTGACATTCCCTCGAGATATCGAATGCCGCAATTAATATAACAAATTCTTTAACTTAAAATTCTTCGGCACAACACCTCTTCCCCCTAAAAAGTAAAAATACATTGATAATATTAGAAATTAATTTTTACTCTAACTCATTTTCTCAAACCAGGATTTCGCAATGCCAGGGGGTAACGGGAGTAGCGCTGGCCTAGCTATTGTGTGAGGTCGTCACGAAGCTCTTTCTCTCTCGCACCTCCGGCAGGTCAGCGGCCCCGATGCCCACCGACACTGTTGTGGCCGGAGTTGCCCTGAAATTTTTCTGACGAGTGCAAAGTTGATAAGCTATAACACAAGCCAGGGCTACCACCATTAACACACCTAGCGTACATTACCCGGTTGCCACTGGCATGACATAATCCAATTGTTCCTCCTAATTGTTCCTTATGTCCCGCAGGCAAGGGAATTATTCCTTATGGGCCCGAACCATTCAACAATTCCGGTACGCGTACCCCACTTTCACTTTCTGACAGGGTGAGATATCCAGGGAGCAGGAAGTCCTCCGTGACCACCTGTGTGATCCTTTGCTCCGCCCGGACGCCGAACCCCCGAACGGTTACGACACAATTCCTTGCCAAAGCCAGAATACCTGTCCCTATCAGTTTCTTCGTATTTGCATCCTCTTCGCTTCGGGTAGATATGGAGCGATGCAGCGAACCCTATTACTATTATTATTAACCGACCGCCATTATAGGGAAGTTACTGCAATGATCCCGAAAATCGAAAAACGATTCTCCCCCGTTTTTCTTTAGGCGTAAGTGGGTGTACTTCTTCCTCCTCACAGTGTCCCTTTGACCCCTGTTGGACTCTGGGAGGGGGTCGTGATGCCCCTGCGCGATTCTATCGTCGGAGAGAGAGCGGGCAATGCTGCTACCCAAGTCCTTCACGGTTCCCTCGCCGATGCCTCCGCCATTCTCATGCGACGTATGGACCTCGCTGCCATTTACTCTTCCGTACAAGATGTGGGTGTTGCTATTCCCGTACCTCTTGAGTGGCGTAAAAATGTCGCCGTCTCTGTCGCTCTTGCGCGACGTGAGCGTTTTGCCGTCTCCGGCATCCTCTTTTTCACCCTCCTCTCCCGGTGGAGCATCGGTGCGCTGTAACGGTTGCCCGGCAACCCGTGCTGGTGGGTGATGTGCTGCCTGCCCTGCCTGCTTGTCTGTCGCACTTCGTCGGCTTTGCGCCCCTCCTGTCACATCTCCTTACGAGGTCGTTCGTATTGGCCCCACTCTCACCGTTGACTCCTTTGACGCTGTGGTGTGGGCCAGTGGCATAAGGAACTGTGTCGCGCTGATTAGCGTTGTCCCCATCGCGTGGAGCGTTCCAAACTTTTGCCTTCGCCCGAGCTCCTATCACTGCAAGTATGCGGCTTGGAGCGTTAGCATCTGCGTTTTGCTTCCCTGCTTCATAAATTATAGCGGATTTGTAATGATTCACTGAACAAATTTTTGTGGGCTTTTCGCTGTGCCCGTTGCGTTCGAGGGGTGCTGGCCCCTTTTCAATGTCGGTGGGCAACGGAAGAATTTTCCCGGCTGCGGCTTTTTCCAGATCGCCTCGCGAGTCGGCTTCGAAGGATTTTTGCAAGCTCAACTATGCGTTTCACTAGCGCCTCAGCCGTGTTACCATCCACCAGCTCGAGTTGCGCTAGGATACGGTGCATTGAGCACACGCGATCGTCCGTGTTGCCGAAGCCCATTGCACGGTTGTTTTGCCCTGTCGGTGTGTAACGCGACCCCACAGTGACGTTGGCTGCTGGTCGTGTCTATCTTTACGACGCCAACGAATTTACTTTCCCCTTTCGTGTGTGGTATTGTCTTACGACACGGGAATGACTCCTCGATCAGCCTTTCGTCGATTAGTGGCATCTCATGCCCGTAGATTTTTATCTTTCCACCCCCAAGGATGTCAGCGTTATGCTCCCTGCGAAAGTCCATCCCCAGTATCCCCAGTATGTACTTGGAGCGGTACCTCATCTATCACAACGGAAAAGGGGTTGAGCTTGAGATAACCGCGGGTAGACTGAGGGCCAGTATCACAATGCCCCTCGGTCTAAGCTCTAGGCCCGAGATTCCCGCGAGCTCTACGTTGCAGTGCTTAATAGTTGTGTCAGGCAGCCGGCTACTTGCTTTAATAATGCAGCACTGCGCCCCCGCAAAGGCCTTCAGAGTCAGCAGTCCTTCGCCGGTATCCGCTGACTCAATAACGAAATCACGCACTGAGCTGCTGGCAGGCAGTGTGACTTAATGTGTCACAGGGGCTCTGGAACGGCCCTCATCGACAGCATGAGTAGGCTCAAGGCCCCTATAGTCTTTCTCTCCACTACCTCCGTATGAGTGTTTGATTGCGTCCGGCCCCTTGTTCGTCGCTGGACTTACCCCGTCGGATTACGAATTCTCTTGGTCACTGTCGCCGTTTTCCGCTGGTTCCGTCGACGCTTTCTGCAGTTCCGAGAGGCATGTTCTGACCTTTCCAAGACCTGCAGACGATCTCGATCTGGTTCACGGTCTTGTCAATTTTTAAAATACAAGAGGTTCACATTAAAGTGATGGTGTGTCGTTACTGCTTGGTTTTAGTGTCAGAGTGACACTGGACCGACTGGTACCTGCCGCCGCTCCTCCAATTCCAGTGACTGGGTTTTAACTCTTTTAGGTGGTGCTTTAAAGGTTTGGGCAATGCATTCGGTCAAAACGGAGACCTGGGGTCCCTGATCCAAGAGTGCACGAACCCTAACAGAGCAGCCGTTTGGCACTTCGAGCCGTACCCAAGCAGTCGCTAACATGATGGTGCTCGAGGAGCGTTGAATTTTTGAGGCGTGATGAGGATCGATGCTCGTAGACGCAATCGATTTATTCGAATCATTTTGTTTTGAAGTTGATGCTCGAATCATCGGATTTTTTGAAACAGAATTTCCAGAAGGGTGAGTTATTTGAGATTGATCACTGCACTTTGTGTTCATTAGATCGGTGAAGTGCAACAATGTGTGATGCCTTTTCTTGCAGTGCAAGCTTGAATTCCTGCTCGGGCATTGCTTCGTGTGGTGGCGGCTCGCCAAACAATTATTGCATAAATGTTTTTCATGAACGACCTTTTGCCATTGCTCGACGCCCTTATTTCTAAAATGCTCACATTTGTATAGAGTGTAATGGCCGTTCTACTCGCAGCATTTCGGAGCTGTAGATAAGTGGGATTTGACAGAATTTTTATTACCTTTCCCGTTCGTGTTTTGTTTGTTCGTTTCGTAATTTGACCCTCTAGGGCATATTGATTCGAGAGCTCGAATTCGATACTCAAGGAAATTGCTGAGTTCTTCATAAGTGGGATAATCTTCTTTGTCAGTTATTTTCATCTCCCATTCGCGTCGGGATGTCGAATCAAGTTTGCGAACGGTAATGAACGTGAGAATGTCATCCCACGTATCTACATTTCGATCGAGATTCTGTAACGCGCTGACAGCTTCGCCAGTTTGGTCTCGTAATTGTTTCAAGTCGCGCACATTCTCAGTGTAAGCTGCAGGAACGTTGAATAATTTCCTGAGTTGAGCATCTATTAGATGGCGAGATTGGTTATATCTTTTTAGCAACGCATCCCATGCGACCTGAAAATTCGCTTCGGTGATTGTAATATTTTTTAAAAGAGTCTTAGCGTCGCCGTCGACGCTTACTTTTAAATAATGTAATTTTTCAACGTTTGATAATGACTCGTTACCCTTGACGTTACCCTTGATGTGCAAACGTGAATTAAACAAGTCGCGAAAAGATACCAAGTTGGTGTAAGACCCAGAAAAGGTGGGTAATGGAATGCGAGGCAATTGAGGTGTGTTGCCGCGAGCGCCATCGCGAAGCGATGCGTCTCCGATGTGGGACGTCTGGTTCGTATTCAACGGTAACCGTGACGCTATTGCACTAGTAATAAAATCGTTAACCTCCCAATATATGGTGTCTGCGGCATCATTTGTTCTTCCGTGAAATATTGGAGAGTATCGTGTTGATCCTCGGTAGTCGCGCAGCGAATCTTCACGTCGCACAGTGGGCTGAATCGCCAAAAACCTGGCCAAAACCCCGAAATCGTAAACCTTAAATTTGAATTTTCTTTAATTGGGCCTCATAGACGACCGGCTCGTACGTTTGGATGTACAAGAAAAGCCCGATACGCGTAATGGTTTTCGCTAGAGAGCGGCTCAAAGTCGACCTTTGACGCGTCAATACACGCTGAGCGATCGAGCGAAAACAAATACGCGTGGTGTTAGTGAGGGGTGTTTGCAACCAGTCCATCCGTTCTTAAAAAAAAATGGCGGAAAATGTTCGCAAAGGTACGTTCTTTGATATTGTATGGAGAAATTCTTTGTTATTGCTTATTGAAATGGTGAAAAATTACGACAATTATGTGAAATTTAAACTCCTCAAAGTTTTGAATAATTTATGAAAAAGCTTAAAAATAGTTATGATCTAAGCATATTTAGCATATTCTACCTATATACATTTTTACTGTCCAGGTCTAAATGGATCAAACTACGTTGAAACATTCTGCCTTTAGCTGCCTTTCCGCTTTTGACACGTGAATGAAAAGTGACAATATACGTTTTTCACATTGCAGTGATTTTTTATATGCCGTTGTGAAAACAATCATACCCGTATTTAGCATCATATTATAATTGAACTATTGCAATAGCTCGATATGATTTATAATAGAATAATAATGTTTGTTGCAGAAATAGATATTGAGCAATTGGAGCTAAAAAATCAAGCGATTTTCGATTCGCTCAGCACAAAGCTGGGTCTTTGTCTAACTTCGCAAATAAATATTTTAGAAAAAGAGTGGAAAGAAAGATTCAACATCGTTTCCATTCATCCAGACGCTAAAAAAATGTTGCAAAACTGCTTGTACGGAATAAAATCAAAATGGCAGCGAGCTTCCATTCAAATTAGCTTCAAATTCGTAATTAGCGATCCCAAAAACGCGTCTACACGTAGTTTCATGCAAATCTCATGAGTACTTTGAAAAAATGTCCGCCATTTTGTATCCGCCATTTTGTTTTTGGGAAATCTGACTTTAAATTCGTAACTAGCGACCCCAAAAACCCGTCTACACCGAGTTTCAAGCAAATCCCATTAGTACTTTAAAAAAATGTCTGCCATTTTGTATCCGCCATTTTGTTTTTAGGAAATCTGACTTCAAATTCGTAATTAGCGACCTCAAAAACCCGTCTACACCGAGTTTCAAGCAAATCCCATTAGTACTCTAAAAAAATGTCCGCCATTTTGTATCCGCCATTTTGTTTTTGGAAAATCTGACTCTGAATTCGTGATCAGCGACCCCGAAAACCCCCGAGTGAAATAATTCATCGAAAAAAAATGGATCCTTCAGGTTTTGGCCAGGTTTTTTGCGATTCAGCCCACTGTGCGTCGATAGTTTGACACGTTGTCCAAGCGGATTGGAGTCTGGCGCGCCGCTGTTGCAGCCCGTCCACGATGGAGTTGGCTCGACCGAGCTTCTTTAAGTTGGTCAAGACACGCGCCATGTCGTCAACTGCCGCGACCATCTCAGTGAGAAGGTTGTTGATAGCGGCCATGTTAAGTGATACACGATACACGATAATACACGATTATGGTCACGACTATCCGGAAATCGTGGTAGAAATTATCACACACTGATTTCCATGAACTATGATTCGTACGCGTACCGGCTACGTGGTACTGACGTGCGCGTTTGCGAATATATATGGGTACTTCTCATGATATTGCAAAATTTCGTAGCGATAAATTGATAAAAAATATTTAAATTAATTTGTATTAATTTTGTCTCAAATTTGTACTACTTATGCTACTAGATTTGAATAATATAGTGGTCTCCAGAATAAATGTGTTCTAAACAAATTAAATAAACATTTAAAAAAACTCGAAGTGAGGGAATGATGACTGAGGTGAGGGAATGATGTTTATGTTCGTTTTTTATTTAAAATCTTATTATTTATTTTCTGAATACATTTATATTGTTACTACTTTTACTATAAATAGCAAAACCTTCTCTGATCGTTATATTAATTACATTTTAGTATAAATAGCAACAATAAACTATTGATGAATAATTACCAAAAATATTTTAGTTTTTTAATAATTTTTAAAATCTCTTATAGAGATTCAAGAATATTGTTTTGTCACTCTTTATATCAACATATTCAGTCTCAAAGATGATAATATTATATCACATAAGTTAGTATACAATAGTTTTTCATGAATCAGTCTACAGTATAATATCTTGCAGTCGAGTTTAAACCTAAATTCTTACAGATTGAGCTGATTTATTCCCTTTACGGAATAACACCCTCATCCTTGGTTACAGGCCATCTCCACGATTTGATTCCTCTTTCCATACATTTTACCAAAGCGGCATCTACAGACATTGGAGTTATTTTTCCGGGGTAAATTGCGTTATTCCACTTGATAAGAACATGATCACCTACATTATAGGTTACATCGTTTAGGGAATCGTTATCGACGGAAAAATTATTCGCAGATCGTCTACCATGAGACCGTGTTTGTACTTTACTACGTTTTGTTGAAACACAGGGTTTTTTTGAAGACGAGAAGTATCCCAGGTGGAAATGGCTCCATTTTCCTATACATTGACAGCAAGAAAGGCTTCTAAACTCCAACATATCGCCGGTGAACATAAACTGGCGAGTTTTTTGAGTGTCACGGAATGCCGTGATAGTGTCCGATTGCTTGACTGGATCTTCTATTTTTGTGATATCAGCAGTGGTAACATCAAACAACATAATCCAAGGACATCTGGGGGTCATGCAGACGTCCCAGGTGACTACTAGCGCCGCATGGTGGGTTAGTTTACGCGGCGACAGTAACGGGGACACGTTACTGTGCGGTAGACCGCTCCCGTGTCAGCCCCCTGCCTGTACCTCATAAGTCGTCATTCCCTCATTTCAACTCGAAGTGAGGGAATGACGGTGACGGAATGACGAAATGAAACATAACCTCAAAAATCTTACAACATGACCTTTTGTTACATGTATAGTTTTCTGTAAGCTTACTGCCTCCAAAAACATACTACACTGTGTAATTAATATTCGAATATAGTAATTACCTTTTTTTTTCTTCGCGGTGAGGGAATGACGGTTCAAAATGTAATCTTTAAAAAATAACAGTAAAATCTTCTTCCAACAAGTAGTCGAACAAGCTTAACGTAAATTCGCCATTCTTAATAATTGATAGTACCACCAACTATAAAAATCCAATGAGAGTGTTGATAATTTACTAAAAGTACGCTAACTCATCGACTGTCCGTAATCGTGTGAGGGAATGATTATTTTTTATGGGACACATGTTGAATCAACATTTGAAAACTTGTTAACGACTTATGATTCTAAATTCAAAGGATTTTTGAAAATTTTTTGTATTTATAATAGATTACTCATATTTGCAAACATACTTTTCAAGAAATTTTCAATTTAAATATTCGATAATGTTAAAATCTGGAGTTTGGGACATAGTGAGGGAATGATTTTCAGAGTACTATATATTTATTATTCATTACAGATATTCAGATGGTTCAAAAATTATGACCAACATTAATAGCCTCAGTGATGTTCTTTCCAAGAAAAAAAAAATTACCATCGTAAGTCGTTTAGATTTTTGTAAAAACTGAAAGGACAGGAATTTCGAGATTTTATGAGAATTACCCATATGTGTCATTCCTTAGAAACCCGACATACTTGTGGACCTCATAGTGCTCGATCGCCTCGTAACTTTAATATTTATTTATATATGTCAGACAGAAGACACTCAATTATTTTCAGATTTTTCAAATGACATTTATGTCCCATAAAGGTTATTGATCTTTTGGCATTTTTTCAAATTTTAACTTATAAATAAATTTTTTCTGCATATCAATGTGGAAAAGAAAATTTCGGACACAATAGTTTCTTGTGTAAAAAAACCTCAGCTTTTCAATGAAAATATTTTCGATCCAATTCGTGTTCAGAAAAACATTGAAAAATGCGAAAACAAATTAAAAAGTTGTTTTTTGTGACAAACCTTAAATTTAAGATCAACAAAAATTTTTTTTCGGATCCCTTGGGGTGTTTTACCTATTCAGTGAAGTTTTTAGACTGAAGTCAGCAACTGGGGCACTGCAGCAATAGATTTGGTAAAAAAAACGAGAATGACAAAAAAAGCAAAAATTCTTTTATTTGTCTAATAATGTGTATATAGTACATTACGATACTAGTGCGGAAAAACTTTTTCTGACGAGTGTGAGTTTGCAGCACGAGCTGAATGCGAGTGTTGCATTCACACGAGTCAAGAAGATGTTTTTCGCACGAGTATCGTACGAAATTTTATTTCACTCCGTGCGAAAACGGGGATTTGCGCACGCGAAGCGTGCGTAAAACCGCATTTTACGCACGGACTGAAATAAAGTAGATTTTTCTCACTGTTTCAGCTCTTTCGCAGTGAAAAAGTGTAAAGTCGTTGAACATTTACTCGCTTGAACGCAACCTACTTGTGAAGTGCATAGTACTATTTTGTGATAGTTTTGAGTGCCTTTGACAGTGATCGCTTGAGAATACCGTGCTTCGAAGAAATTCGTTGCACTATCATATACATCCTTTCCGACGAAAACCAAATCGATGTTATCGAAAGTATTAGATTCCCGCTCGAACAAGTCAGAGGATGTCAAAATTTGCTTCCCTGTGCCCATTCGCAAGCTATCTCGTGCTGCGGGACGTTTTACCGTGCCGGGAAGTCCGTCACAGGGTCCTTTCCCGTGTGCGGTCGCAAAAAAATGCCATTCTGCTTGAACTTCGAAATCAAAACCGTGGTAACACGAATTCGCGGAGGGATTTTTGTTTTTGAATTGTTGCGGTGCACGATCCGAAAAATAGAAAAATTTTTCAATTACATTAAAGGGCATAGCCGGATAAGCATACCAAAACCGCCTTAAGCGAGTTTTTAAATGGGACTGAGCCTATTGTATCCTCACTAAAAAAAACAATTTCCTTGAAAATTTCAGCTCTCTAACCCAATTATTTCCCGAGTAATCGGAAAAAATGTGATTTTCAGTTTTTATTTTTTTTTAACTTCGATATTCACTATGGATTTTTGTCAATTTTTTCCCAAATACTTATTGACAAGAGCCATCGAACGAATAGCTTTACAAATATTCCGGTCCAAAACTTGATTTTTAATAAAGAAAATAAAAATGAAAATGGCCATTTCACTGGGTTCCTTTCGGAGTACAATTATAAAACTCTTACACAATATCGACTTCCTATGCCCCTTTACTCCCGATTTTTTTCAATTTTATTGATTTGGTGCAACATCGTGAAAAAAAATTAAATCGGTTTTTTTCGATTTTGCTATGTAATACTAGAGTGATCCTTATACAGTAAAACCTCGTTTATCCGAGGTAATGTGGGAAAAAGGTACCTCGGATAAGCGAAAACTCGGATAACACGGAAGGAATAAGAAATTCGCGAATATTAATTGATTTTTATGTATTTTAAATGATAAAATGAAATTTAATCAAAAATATACATAGAAGTAAAAATCTAACGAGCTTAGATTAATCTTTGGCGTACAAATTATTTTGGCGAAACAAAGTAGCAATCGCAAAATGCTACGCGTGTACAGCATAAGCATAGCGGCTTCATCCGTTTTATTCAAGTTTTTCCGTATTATTCGAGCATACACCTCGATTAATGCGGAGTGCTCGGATCAGTCCGTTGTCTCGGATAACGCGGAGACTCGGTTGATCGAGGGCCGGATAAACGAGGTTTTACTGTATAGGGCTCGGACGAATTTTGACCCACTTCCCTCCCAGATTGGCTCTAAATAATTTCGAAAAAAGTTCCCTAAATGGGCAGCCCGCCATCGTTAAAACCGGCCATTACCAGCAGGGGTCATTTTTCCCCTTTCAAATACACAGGATTTATCGACTGTCTAGTAATATTCCCATTCGGGTCTCTTGAAATCATCTTTAAAATCCAAGTAGTATCTCAATGTGTGATCGGCACCTTTGTGCATGAAAAAAAAATCTTACGGTTTGACGTTGAAATAGTTATGGGCCGTTCCACGCCGATATATAAACACTAGACTGGTTTTTAGGAGAAAAAGTTTTTGCGAAACTCTCCACATTTGAAGTAGATGCTATAACAAGACTCCTGTTCAAATTTGAGCTTAGTCGGACCATCCCAAGAGGTTCCGCCGCGATGAAATCGATTTTGCCTTTGATTAACACGTGAGATAATTATTTTTCCAGTAAAAAGCGCCGCATTCAGCCAATATAAGTATCCAGCTATCGAAACTGAGTGCAATCGATCGTATTACGTTCCCTTGCAATAGAAAAAAATAGGTACCGTGGTGAATTTTTTTTTATTAACAACAATAATTAAAAACGTAAAAAAATTGTTTTAATTCGAAAGATCGGTCACGTAATGGATTTACAATTTCCAATGGGATACAATGCAAGCAGATGGGTAGAAAAAATTATGAATGCAACTAATTCACTCATTAATCAATTCTATCATTAATTAAACAATAACAATTAATTGTTATTTAAATATCAATCCAGAACTTTGTCATGAAATTATGTGATTATGGATTTAGGTGCTATAACAAGACTCCTGTCCAAATTTGGGCATAATCGGACCATTCTAAGAGGTTCCGCCGCTAAGAAATCGATTTTGCCTTTGATTAACACGTGAGATAATTATTTTTCCAGTAAAAAGCGCCGCATTCGGCCAATATAAGTATCCGGACATCGAAACTAAGTGCAAACGATCGTATTACGTTACCTTCCAATAGAAAAAATAGATACAGCTATGACATTTTTTGAAAATTAATAACAATACTTAAAAACGTCAAAAAATGGCCTTAATTTCGAAAGAAAGACGTGATCGATTTCGATCGCGGTGGAACCTCTTAGAATGGTCCGACTGAGCTCAAATTTGGACAGGAGTCTTGTTATAGCACCTTAATCCACATAATTTCATGACAAGGTTCTGGATTACAATTTGTTCTGTTATTGGTTAATTGATGGTACAATTACTTGTTATTGGTTAATTAATGAAAGAATTGATTAATGAGTGTATGAGTTGCATTCATAACTTTTTCCACCCGTCTGCTTGCATTGTATCCCATTGGAAATTGTGAATTCATTACATGACTGATCTTTCGAATTAAAACAATTTTTTACGTTTTTAATTATTGTTGTTAATAAAAAAAAATTCATCACGGTACCTATTTTTTAATATTTCAGGGGAACGTAATACGATCGATTACGTTTAGTTTCGATGGCCGGATACTTATATTGGCTGAATGCGGCGCTTATTACTGGAAAAATAATTATCTCACGTGTTAATCAAATGCAAAATCGATTTCATCGCGGCGGAACCTCTTAGAATGGTCCGATTGAGCTCAAATCTGGACAGGAGTCATGTTATAGCATCTCTTTTAAATGTGGAGAGTTTCGCGAAATTTTTTTTTCCTAAAAACCAGTCTAATAAACATGTTTCTCGGTTTTTCCTTATTCCCGGATAATTTTGTGAGATAATTTTTTAGATTTGAAATATCAATCCTAAAATTGAAAATACCGATCTTGAAAGTAATATTGGTCATTCCGACTCAATTTGTGTTTTTTTTCTTGTTTCGTTTTTCCTCTAGTAGCCACATAATTTTATCAAAAGGAAGTTCAAAATATCCGATCTCATTCTGAAGATTGAAAATACTGGTCTTGAAATTAATATGGGCCTCTCCAATTAAAAAAATTCTTTATATATCATTTTTGAAATTTTTATCAGCCATTTCTTCAAATTTCAGAAAATAAATAGTGTTACGAGTTAAAATAGCCCATATAAATTCCAAGACCAGTATTTTTAATCTTCAGAATAAGATCGGATATTTTGAACTTCCTTTTGATATAATTATCTGGCTACTAGAAGAAAAACGAACCAAGAAAAAAAAATTGAGTCGGAATGACCAATATTACTTTCAAGATCATTATTTTGAATTTTAGGATTGATATTTCAAATCTAAAAAATTATCTCACAAAGTTATCCGGGAATAAGAAAAAACCGAGAAACATGTTTATATTTAATTTTTTTTCACGATGTTGCACCAAATCAATAAAATTGAAAAAAAATCGGGAGTAAAGGGACATAGGAAGTCGATATTGTGTAAGAGTTTTATAATTGTACTCCGAAAGGAACCCAGTGAAATGGCCATTTTCATTTTTATTTTCTTTATTAAAAATCAAGTTTTGGACCGGAATATTTGTAAAGCTATTCGTTCGATGGCTCTTGTCAATAAGTATTCGGGAAAAAATTGACAAAAATCCATAGCGAATATCGAAGTTAAAAAAAAAATAAAAACTGAAAATCACATTTTTTCCGATTACTCGGGAAATAATTGGGTTAGAGAGCTGAAATTTTCAGGGAAATTGTTTTTTTTAGTGAGAATACAATAGGCTTAGTGTCATTTAAAAACTCGCTTAAGGCAGTTTTGGTATGCTTATCCGGCTATGCCCTTTGGACTTCAAAATCAGATTTTAACGATCCCGATTGGCCATAAAAACTGGCTTCACTATTTCGATATGTTTCGATTATCGACGTATCACTCCTTTTTTGAGAACAGTATCACATACAAATAAAGAGATTTTAACACATGATAAAAATTGGGTGGCTTTTTCTTCATTCTCATTTTTTGACCAAAACTATTGCTGCAGTGCCTCAGTTGCTTACCCCAGTCTAAAAACTTCACTGAATAGATAAAACACCTCAAGGGATCCGAAAAAACTATTTTTGTTGATCTTAAATTAAAGGCTTGTCACAAAAAACGACTTTTTAATTTGTTTTCGCATTTTTCAGTGTTTTTTTAAAAACGAATTGGATCGGCAATATTTTAATCGAAAGGGTGAGGATTTTTTACAAAAGAAAATATTCTGTCCGGAATTTTCTTTTTCACGTTGATATGCAGAAAAAACTCATTTATAAGTTAAAATTTGAAAAAACGCCAAAAGATCAATGACCTATATGGGACATAAATGTAATTTAAAAAATTTTTTTGACAAACGTTTCATGTAAAATAAACACATTAATGCTATAATTTCCGAACGAAACTTCGGAAAGCTCTGTAAGGTCTCAAATTTTTTGTTTTTGTTAAAAGAAACCATAAAAAAATAATTTGTAATTGTTGCGCCAGATGTATTTTATTTGTGTGTGTGTGATAAGGTAAGAGAGAAGAAAATCAATACAGCTGCACTCATTAACTCGTTTCTGAATATCGATTTATTTCTTTGGCTTGGTGAACAACTTTATACTCGATTAGCTCCGATGATGCTTTTCGCTTGAGCGCTCGAGTCAGACTAAAAACAACAACCGCTAGTTGTATCTCCGTTGCTAGGCCCGAAGCCCCGGGAAACATCGAGAACGTTCCAGGCGCGTCGGGGCTGCGCGCGCATCGCAGCGCCTTAAGCACGTCGAACACATTCAACACTCCCGCCGTTTGCGTGCTTGTGCGCTCTCTCACACATTCCTATGCTCTCACACATTCGCTTGAAGGCCACTCGAGGTAATGCTTTCGTAAACATGTCTGCTCGCTGCATTTTCGAACAAATATAATCTACTCGAATTACGTTATTTTCAGCCAACTCTCGGATATGATGATATCGGATGTCGATGTGCTTTGTTCTCTTATGAAACTCTGGATTTTTCACCAGCTTTATCGCGCTTTCGTTGTCTACAAACAACACCGTAGACTCAGCACAACGTCGTCCGATATCACACAACAAGTTTCGGAGCCATACTGCCTCACTTGCGGCTGCTGAAGCCGCCACGTACTCCGCCTCCGTTGTACTTTTCGTGACCATTTTCTGCCTTTGCGATGACCACGATATTGCTCCGTTTGCTACGCTAAAGATGTAGCCAGTCGTTGACCTTCGCGTTTCCAGATCGCTCGCATAATCGGCATCCGAAAAACCGATTAAGTCCGGCTCGCTCCCGCCGCTTTTATACTCTATACCTAGATTTACTGTGCCGACTAGATATGCAAAAATTCTTTTTACCGCGTTCCAGTGACTTTGGTTATGATTGTTCAGAAACTTGCTTACATTATTGACCGCGTACGTGATATCAGGTCTCGAGACAACCGAAAGAAACATTAACGAGCCTACTGCCTCTCGATAAGGCACGCTCGTCATACCTTCCTCGTCTGGTTCGAGCGGGGAAAGTGTGACGTGCGGATCTGCCGGCGTGCTCACGGGATTCACTTTAAGCATTTTAAACTTCTCGAGCACCTTCTCGACGTACACGCGTTGATAAATGAAAAGAACCTTTTCTCCTCGATCGCGAACTATCTGCATTCCCACATAGCTACTCGCGTCTCCCTGCGTTATCTCGAATTCCTCGCTAAGTTTACACGTAATTTCGCGCAATACTCTTTTCGATTTACACGCGATCAACCCATCATCCACGAACAACGCGAGGTACACTGTTTCGCTCTCGAATTCACCGTAAAACATGCACTTATCCGCATCACTTGATTTGAAATTGAATACGCGCAAGAAATCACAAAATTTCTTATTCCAGCACCGAGGTGCTTGTTTTAGACCGTACAATGACTTATTCAATCGACACACTGTTTTCGAAGCACGTCTTCCACTGTCGCCGATGCTGAGTCCCTCTGGCAAATCCATGAAGATCCTCTCCTCGAGCTCCCCGTAAAGGAAAGCTGTTCGCACGTCAAATTGGACAAGTTCCAGGTCCTCTTGTGCGACGACGGCTAGCAGGACACGAAGCGAGTCATATCGTACTACCGGTGCAAACGTCTCCGAAAAATCGATTCCTTCTCGTTGCATAAAACCTCGAGCGCATAATCGAGCCTTGTATCGACTTATGCTCCCGTCTTCGTTTCGCTTGACTCGAAACACCCATTTTGAGTCGATCGTGCGTTGACCAGCTTGTTTAGGCACGATCGTCCACGTGTTATTTTTCCCGTGCGCCTTAAGCTCCTCTTCGATCGCACTTTCCCATTTTGCTGCGTCTCGTCCCTTGACGGCCTCCGAGAAAGTTTTCGGAACCTCGTATTCCACGAAGTTCAGCTCGTAATCACCAAACCGCACCGGAGTATTTATCTTCGTTCGATCACGAAGACGTCGGGCTCCGTCGCGTGGCACTTGTGGCTCGTCCCTCCTCGGTCGGTGAACGATGGCAACGTTATCGACTGCAGGCTGAGCCTGCTGCTCGGCCGGATGCTCGTCGTCCTCGACAACTTGCACGCTGTCCTCTTCGTCTTCACCCTCGCTCGCTTCGTCGCCCTTGTCGATGTCTCTGTTTTCGTCCGTCGTCGGTAGCAACACTTCCACCTCTCGTGACTTGAGCTTACCGGGTTTCCGAATTGTTCATGGAATACCACATTTCTTGAAACTGTGATTTTTTTCGTTTCCGGATTATAAAGCCTGTAGTTTTCTGAGTCCCCATCATACCCGACGAAAATGACTTTTTTCGCTCTTGAATCAAATTTTTGGTTAAATCCTTTCGGCACGTACACGAACGCCTCCGAGCCGAACACCTTCGCGTGCCCCAGGTTTGGCCTCGTCCCCGTCCAGATTTCCACCGGCGTTTTTCCGCCTCGTTTCTCCGACGACGACGCTCGATTTTGCAAATGAACGGCAGTATTCACAGCTTCTGCCCACAAGAAGTTCGGCAGATTTTTGGCCTTCAACAACGTGCGCGCACACTCGATAATTGTGCGATTATCACGTTCGGCTTTCCCATTTTGTTCGGGAGTGTACGGCGCGCTCGTTTCGAATTTAATCCCGCACGACTGTAAATACTCCGTCATCTTCGTGTTCACGTATTCTCGTCCATTATCCGAACGCAGCACTCGCATGTGCTTCCCGAATTTATTTGCGACGAGACTCTCGAATTTCTTAAAGCACTCCACCACTTCCGATTTGTGAGTAAGAAAATATACGTGACGATAACCTGACGCGTCGTCGGTAAACGTAACGAAGAACCGCGAGCCTCCGATTGAATTTTCGGGCATAGGACCGCACACGTCACTATGAAACTTTTCGCCGGGTATCGTACTCACTGGTTTCTCACCTTTCGCTTTGAACGGCAACCGATGTGCCTTGCCCGTTTGGCACGCATCACAAAAAAAATCTTTTTCCTTCGAGATTTCCACTCCTAGCACGAGCTGTTTTTCGACGAGCTCACTTAGCGCGCGTTGATTTATATGACCGAGTCGCTCGTGCCACTGCTTGAGGCTCGTCACATTTGCCTCTCCCTCGATTCGCGCACCCTTCACTCGGAAGAACATTCGGTAGATTGCGTTTGACTGCTTCACACCAGTCGCCACAACTCGTTCTTTTTGTTTTACTTCAACGAAGTCTTTTCGAAAAACCACCTCGAAACCCTTTTTCGTGCACATACCGACGGAGAACAGATTTTTACGTACTGCCGGAACGTACAGAACGCCTTCGAGTCGCGCCTCGCACCAATTACCACCCGCAAATTTCTCGATTTTAACTGTCCCTTCGCCGGCAACTGCACATTCCCCGTTATCACCCAACGATATCGTGCTGCCTGTACTCGGACGAAAATCGACGAACCACTCGCGACGGTAGGTGATGTGTCTGGATGCCCCACTGTCGGTATACCAGATTTCTTTCGCATCTGTCTCGAGCAGACTCCTCTCTTGCTCTGCAGATAGTCTAGTATATCGACCTCGCACTTGACCGAGCTCCTCGCTCTCCTTACTCTCAGCAACAAACGCACACTCTCGCGACTCGCTCTTCTCATGGTCACTTTTGTTTTGTTTACGCTCTGGACAGTCTCGCGCGAAATGCCCTTTTTTTCTGGCAACAGTAGCACTCGACGTTTTTCCTTTTCTTTTCTTTCTTTTTTATTTGAGTCTTCTTTTCACCTCTGCCCCTTGAACCACTGGCCTTCTCGCCATCGTATTTCATCGCAGCCAATGCCGTCGCTCCTTCTCCCTCGCCGTTCAAACGCGTTTCCTCCTTTATTAACCGCTCCTGAAGATTTGCCAACGTCTGTCTCTCAGGATTCACACTGTCCCACGCAATTTGTAGCGTGTTGAATTGTTCAGACAATCCGCCCAGAATTTGAGCCATGATCGTGATTTCTGATACTTGCTCCCCGAGATCCGACAGTTGTCTCGCCATATTTCGCACTTTCGCAACGTACTGCGCCACGCTTTTTCCTGCACTCATCGCGCACTTGTGAAATTTCTGCGTTAGTAAAAGCCGATTCGTCGCTGAATTCTGCTCATGTATGGACGACAGCGTGTCCCACATTTGCTTCGCTGATTCGCATATGAGAAGACCCTCGAGCTGATCGACCTCCAGCGAGGACGAGATGATTACCATTGCCTTCGCGTCATCTTTCAACCACCTCTTCCCCTCTTCCGCCTGCGTCGCAGCACCCGTAGGTCTTTCTCTCACTCCCGACACAACATCTTCGATGCCGTGCGCGACCAGCAACGCTTTTACTTGAAATTTCCACGCGAGTAAGTTTTTCCCGTCGAACTTCGTCACACTGCGTACAGAAAAATCGTCCGGCATTTTTCCAGTCTCCTTTTCAGGTTTTCGTTCTCACTTACGCGCTTACTTCCACTCGAAATCGTTGAACGATGGCAACTCGCGACAACAAGCAACGTACTCTTTTTCTTCGTCTCCCCGCACTATTTTTAGAACCTTCTCCACGCACCACAAACCGTACCTGGGCCCATAACCTGTTGCGCCAGATGTATTTTATTTGTGTGTGTGTGATAAGGTAAGAGAGAAGAAAATCAATACAGCTGCACTCATTAACTCGTTTCTGAATATCGATTTATTTCTTTGGCTTGGTGAACAACTTAATACTCGATTAGCTCCGATGATGCTTTTCGCTTGAGCGCTCGAGTCAGACTAAAAACAACAACCGCTAGTTGTATCTCCGTTGCTAGGCCCGAAGCCCCGGGAAACATCGAGAACGTTCCAGGCGCGTCGGGGCTGCGCGCGCATCGCAGCGCCTTAAGCACGTCGAACACATTCAACAGTAATAATAAAATGAGCATTTTAAGTTTTATACAATTTCTAATTATTTAATTGTTAATAACGATTGCTTCATAGGTACAGAATAATTATGAATAACTTTATTAGATAAAGAGTGCAAAAATAAAAAAAAACACTAATAGTTTTTTGATTTATCACTAACCGTTGCTGAGATACAGCCATTTTGTTTAACCGGTGAACCCGTTAAAAAGCTGTAACTTCCGAATCAAGTTGCTGCCCATTCCGGTGATGTCCAAAATTTCCGTTTTTAATTAAGGAATTCAACAGAAAAAAATGAAAAAAATGAAATGAGTATTTTTTTTAAAATTTAACTTTGAATTTTCAATTGTTAATAAATAATTGTTACACCGGCACAATATAATCATGAATGTCTTTATCGTATACAGCGTGCAAAAACGAAAAAAAAACACTTCTGGTTTTTCCCTTTATCACTAACCATTCGTCAAACACACAGCCTAGATCGCACTGAATTTATCGTCATGACTATCGGAGTCAGTGGAACCGGAAGTCTTCTCGCACAAAATCGAAGAAACCCCCGTGTCCTCGACCGCTCTAGTCAAGTTTTAGCGTCTCAGTATCGGCATAGGCGATAGTCTCGAACCCAGACGCAGACACTCGCATTCACAACATTTCTCATTCACACCGTCATTCAGACCATACAGATCATCACTACAAACACATGCGTAAACAGTATGTATGAGCTCGTTAACTTCATTCTGCGTTCATTACAGCTCCATGTGACGTTTCGTCGGGCAAATCGTTTGAAATGAAAAAAAGGGCCCAAGCCAATCTTTGAAACGCCGTCGACAAAAGAAGAACGAAACACCTAAGAGTCCTCCAAATAGTCGAAGAAAAACGATGGAACGAGATTATTTCCGTGCTAAAAAAAACGGTGAAAACGGAAATAAAAGACTTATACTAAAAATATACATATTGTGATGAGGTAAATCAATAATGAATAGCCAACTCGGCTACGGAGCGCGGTTATAACGAAAGGAAGGCACGGTTGACACTTTAAACGTTTATTTTACCACCGGAGACACACGTTACAAACTTACGCGTATGACTCCTGAAAATAGACTGACTGTAGATGCTCAAAGAGCAGGCTTTATAGGGATGTTCGGTCGGAAAGTTGGGGCAGTGGGAGGACAGCTGCAAGATATTCGGGAAATCGTCGTGAAGGTGAAAGCGGGAGAGTTCTAGGAAACAGAGAGGTAATGGCATTCGGAGACCTGCCATAGATGGGTGTACAAGGGTAGGTAGTTGTGAGCGAGCGGCGAAGGGATGATGATGGTCGGAAAATGGGAAATACGGGAAAAAGGCGAAGGTCTGTTGATTTATGTGGCAGCTGCATCTTGGGAGAGAGGAAGGAATGCGAAGAGTCGTAAATGAGTAGGTAGGACAACGGACTTGGATAAGGGTGTAGGCAGTGTCCAGCAGGCAGAGGCTTGAGGATCGGTACTGTTAGGATGAACGTAAGCAGAGAAATAGAAGTAGCGATAATTGGAGAATGCGTTACACCTCCCCCCTTATTTGAGAAAATTCATATAATACAAAAATAAATGAATTTTCTATGTAGCTCGGACTATGATCTGGCGTCGTGTGTTCACAAAGTGTTTTTACATAATTAATATCGGAAATAAGGTTTCAGTTTATTTATATGAATGATTTTCTTTCTGTTTCTGAGTAAAATTTCGTAGTTGACGTCAGAAGTTCGATTAGTAATAATTGCTGGTCCTTCCCACTTTGGGGCGAGTGGCGATTTATCCCGTTCTTGAGCGACGAGTACTTCGTCACCTATTTCGAAGACCGGGGCGGGGCGGCGTATACCTGCGTCTTGTACCGCCTTGTATCTTTCCTTTGCCGCTATTAGGTGGTCACGACCCTTCCTGAGGATCCGATGGTGGTCCGTCCGGAGACCCTCGAAATATTGGTCGATGGTGACGTTGGTGCGATGGAGCGGCAGATTATTCGGCACGTTTGGCTTGCGTCCGAATTGCATCTCGAACGGCGTGAAGTTTGTCCCCTCGTGTTTAGCCGTGTTATAGGCCATGGACACGAATTTTAGTTTTCTATCCCAGTCTTCGCGATGGTCATGGATAAGAGATTTGATTTGTTCTTTAATGGGACCATGAGCTCGTTCCAGGCTCCCATTGCTTTGAGGATGGAACGATGTGGTGGTCATATGGGATATTTTGAAGAGTCTTTCAAAATGTTTGAACGTTTGGCTGATGAAATTGCGGCCTCCGTCCGTGAGAATCTTTTTTGGTGCCCCGTGAATGTAGATGTAGTGTTCCACGAGAGCATTCACGGTAGACTGGGCATCTTGTGTCTTCAGAGGAATGAGAGTGATATATTTTGTTAACTGATCTTGTACAGACAAAATATATTTGTTCCCCTTAATCGATTCTGGTATAGGACCCACAAGATCCAAAGCAATTTTATCGTTGGGCCTTTCCGGCGTGTCGGTAATGACGGCTTCTGCCTGAGGCCGTATGCGCACCAGCTTGATTCTTTGGCACGTGTCACATTTACGAATGTAGTCTTCGATGTCCCTCTGCATGTTAGGCCAGGTAGCAACGGCCTTTATTCGTTCGAGGGTCTTTGCTATGCCAAAGTGTCCGGTGGCCCTCGTACCATGGTGTTGTTTTATGACCTGCAGTCTTTCCTCTTCGGTCCCCGGTTCGCTGGGCTCTGCGTCGTAGAGGTAAAGTGCAGGTCGATGATTTTTTTTTGACCAGATGAAGTTAATCATCTGCTTTATTCTTGACTTCGTTGCCGGGTGGATCGTAAGGTGGTTGCAACCCAGGCACAGTTTAATGGGTTCATTTACTTCCGTTAACTTCCCCGCTAGTTGATTAAACCACTGTATCTCGTCCTCAGAAAAATCGATGTACACGTCTTGCTCATTCTGTGAAGGAGAGTCCACGATGTTCAGAGATTTTATATTTTTCGGAGGCGCCCGTTCCATTATTTCCGGTACGCATGGGTTTTTGTCGACTAGCTCAAACTCAATGTAAAAGGGTACGTCCACCGGCTCGGGGTTTGCTTCTTCGTTGTCCTCGTCTTCGTCTTCTCCATTCGATGGGCCCGTTTGCAGCTCAGCTTGTCTGCGGGTCGTTACAGCGTGAATGCGGGATAGCGCATCCGCATTAGTGTTGAGTGAACCTTTCTTGTAAATGGGCTCGTACTCGTATTCTTCTAGTTTCATTCTAAGTCGCATGAGACGGCTGTTGATTGGAGGATCCGTTGCTTTCAAAATCCAAATAAGCGGTTTATGGTCGGTGACAATTTTAAACTGTTTTCCGTACAAATATTGACGGAAATGTTTTGTTGCCCATGCTATTGCTAGCATTTCTCTTTCAGTGGTCGAGTACCGTTGCTCCGCTTTATTAAGGGTGCGTGACGCATAGGCAACCGGTCGGTCCTTGCCGATCGGTCCCTGCGATAGCACTGCACCAACAGCATGATTACTGGCATCAGTAGTCACCACAAATTCCTTCGTAAAGTCCGGGTATTGTAACACCGGAGCGGTAGTTAAGGCGGTGCGTAGCATCTGAAACGACTGTTCTTGTTTTTCTGCCCAAGTCCAGGTACTTTCCTTCTTTAATAACTCCGTTAGTGGCTTGGCAGTTTTACTGAAATCTTTTATAAATTTGCGATAGTATCCCGCGAGCCCGAGAAATTGCTTTATTTGTTTGGGATCGCGCGGAGTTGGAAAACTTTTAACAGCACTTATTTTATTCGGATTCGGTTTTACTCCGTCCTGGGAAATAACGTGACCCAAAAATTCTAATTCCGGGCGAAGAAATTCACACTTGTCCGGCTGAAGTTTTAAATCAGACTCGCGCAGTCGTTTAAACACATCCACTAACTTTTTATTATGATCCTCGAGAGAGTTACCGTAGATGATAATGTCATCTAAATACACGAAACACGTATTACCAATGAGGCCGCGGAGAGCGTTATTCATCATCCGTTGAAACGTTGGTGGGGCATTCTTTAATCCAAAGGGCATCCTATTGTAATGGTAGTGTCCGGATGGCGTGGAGAATGCTGTTTTGTGTTTATCTCGCTCGTCCATTGGTATCTGGTGAAATCCGGATGCCAAGTCAAATGCTGAGAAGTATTTCGCTCGGCCTAGTTGATCCAGAATTTCGTCGATACACGGAAGAGGGTACGCGTCGTGGGCGGTCTTCTCATTTAGTTTTCTAAAGTCGATGACGATCCTCCACTTCTTTTTTCCGGATGCATCGGGTTTCTTCGGGACTACCCACAGCGGGGCGTTGTATGGCGAGTCGCTTGGTTCAACGAGTTTTTGCTGTAGCATTTCGTTGACCTGCCGGTCGATCTCCTCCTTATGCACTGGAGGGTACCGGTATTGCTTGACGTTTATTGGCACGTCGTCGTTCGTAATAATGCGGTGTTTCACTGTCCTTGTACCTGGCAAGGGGTCGCCAGGTAGCGCGAAGACGTCAGGATAGGATGAGATTATGTCCCATACCTGTTCCGCTTGTTCTGGAGGCGCGTGCTCCAACCGCACGTTTTCCTTAAGTTTTTGAATTCTTTCTGCGGAATTCTGCTCGCTAACATGATAAATCTTTGCTGCGTCTGCCAGTGCGTCTTGGCGCTCCTCCGACAGTGAAGGGATGAGTTTCCTTAGTGGGATCCCACGCAAAAGGTTTATCGTTACCCGTTTTGGGTCTTCCGAGTCGTTTATGACGGGCACTCGGGCTTCATAGTCTCGTGCTTCGTACACACAGGGCACTATGGGTTCATTACCTTCTTCGGCCGTGACGGCTGATCCGTTGGAAACATTCGTCGGCACTTTTATCCAATAAATTGCTCTTGGTGGAATTGTAAACGTGAAGGGCTCAAAATGAAAACGTTTTCCATTCAATTCTAAATAATTTTCTTTTCCGATACCGATGTTGGTCTGGTATTCCTCCATAAAAGAGATGCCGATCAGCCCATCTTCTTCGAGTGGAAAATCATCGGGGACGACGTGAAAAATGTGCTTCACACCGTCGAATATTTGTTCCGTGATAAACAACGATCTATGTAGGTCGTTGCCCATCTTAAAGTCGGTGTTGATTCCTTTGTTGACGCGCGATTTCCCACCGAGAATACCTCTTTTGATGAGACTGATTGCTGCTCCGGTATCTAATAGAAATCTTCCGTCTCTTCGAGTGTGGTCCATCGGCAGTCGGACGACTCGTTTGGTGGATCCGATTGCGTTGACCTGCGGGACATATTCTCGTCCCTTTCCAACGCTCTCGTTCCCTTTTGCACGTGGTGGACGCGTGGGGGAAAAGGGGGGCGAGGTACCTGCTGGCGCTCGTGAAAACCCGTCGGATGCATCGAGTTGTCCGGTACTCTCTGCGTATTGAACATCTTTTTGCGGCACACAGCTTCCAGATGTCCCAGATTTTTGCAGTAATTGCACTTTATTGAGGCTCGTTGACTTGATGCTGGATTAGGTGGCTTGCTGTTTGTACTTACAGGTCGATGGTACGTGTCAGCGTTACGGTCGGCGAGGTTTAGGTTGCGCGTCATCAGTTCCCTCGTGCGGTCGTAGGCTTCCACAGCCTGAGCCCTTGCGATTGCCGCACGGATATTTTCGGGTCTTTGTGCCCGCACCTCCATCGAAATCTCCTTTCGAAGTCCCAACAGGTATTGTTCGAGACCTTGTTCCCTTTGAAATTTCAGAATTGATCGTCTTTCCGTCTCGTCCGTCATGGAATTGGAAACGACGGACAGCACCTTGTTTTGTATTTCTAAGTACCGGTTAGTAAATTTTGAAACACTTTCATGCTTTCCTTGGAAAGTATGCGATCTCTCGTCCAGAAAAACATTGATCGGCTGCAAATTGCCGTACAATATCCGGAGAGCTTCGTACAGTTGCTCGTAGGTGTCCGTATTGAATTCATTCACCTCGCGTTCCGCGTCGCCAATGATCTTTTTAGCGATTATTAAACGACGGAAATAATCCTGTCGCACAACTAGGTTACGCACACTTTCAACCGAACTTATGAATACCTCGACACCGCCACTACGTCCGTCAAATGTTTTAATTAAATCGATGGCTTCTTTAGGCTCGAGAGAGTCGAAAACGTTTTCTAACGTTACACTCGCGTGTTCTGATCGTTGATCGTCCTCCGGGGGAACACTGTTGTTTTCATCAGGTTTTTTATTCACGGTATTTTTTATCAATTGATTTAAGCTTGATAGAGACATGTTTTCAGCGGTTGAACTTGAGTCTGAGTCACTCGCGAACAGCGTCGTATCGCGATATTGCGTAAAGGGGTTTCCGCTTACCGGTTTGTTCCGTGGCTCCAGTGTTAGGCTTTCGTGTAGCCCTCGTGTCGTTATGCTCCTAGCCACGTAGAATTGGCTCACCCCACACTTAGCACCAAAAAATGTGATGAGGTAAATCAATAATGAATAGCCAACTCGGCTACGGAGCGCGGTTATAACGAAAGGAAGGCACGGTTGACACTTTAAACGTTTATTTTACCACCGGAGACACACGTTACAAACTTACGCGTATGACTCCTGAAAATAGACTGACTGTAGATGCTCAAAGAGCAGGCTTTATAGGGATGTTCGGTCGGAAAGTTGGGGCAGTGGGAGGACAGCTGCAAGATATTCGGGAAATCGTCGTGAAGGTGAAAGCGGGAGAGTTCTAGGAAACAGAGAGGTAATGGCATTCGGAGACCTGCCATAGATGGGTGTACAAGGGTAGGTAGTTGTGAGCGAGCGGCGAAGGGATGATGATGGTCGGAAAATGGGAAATACGGGAAAAAGGCAAAGGTCTGTTGATTTATGTGGCAGCTGCATTTTGGGAGAGAGGAAGGAATGCGAAGAGTCGTAAATGAGTAGGTAGGACAACGGACTTGGATAAGGGTGTAGGCAGTGTCCAGCAGGCAGAGGCTTGAGGATCGGTACTGTTAGGATGAACGTAAGCAGAGAAATAGAAGTAGCGATAATTGGAGAATGCGTTACAATATATATATATATAAACAAAGTTAACATGAATAATAGTTTATATTTAAAAAAAAGATGATATTGAAAAAAGTTTATTTAGCAAAAGGTAACCCTGATAATAAAGTTTATATTTGAAATTGAGTTCATCGTTCTATTTCCGTTTTTATTACGTTGGTACCGAACGCGATAAACCCCACCCTTTCACCCCTCCTTTTATGGGTCCGCATTATTCAGGTGCTAGCCAGTTTATATCCCGGTTTCCGGAATTGAAAAACGGAATGCTGGCTAGGCCCCGGCTAAACGGCATGCATAGCAATTGGATAGCCGGATGTTACCTATAGCACCGCGGCCTCGCCAGGTTGCCGGGCTAGAACCGGGCCAGTATCCCGCGAGACTCGCCCGGGCCTGGCTAGTTCCGGGACGCAATTTCCACACGGGTATCGCGTGAAGATAGTTAAGTGGTAGACCGAGCTACGCCACTATATCTATAATATACAAATATAACAAATAAGCCTAAGCCCCCGAAGGACCCAAATAACATAAATAAATCAATAATCTGAAGGACTCACCCAAAATAACCTTAATAAAAGAAAATAACAAATAATCCTAAATCCCCGTAGTACCCAAATAACCTGAATAAATTAATTATCTCAAGAAATAACCTGAATTTAAAACAATAACAAATAAACTTAAATCCCCGAAGTACCTGAATAACCGAAATAAATCAATAACCCAAACAAATAACCATAAATAGCATAAATAAAAAATCAAATAAAATAACAAATAACCCTAAATCCCCGAAGTACCTAAATTACCCAAATAAATAAATAACCTGAACAAATAACCCGAATAAAAAAAATAAAAAAAAAAACATAAGCAAAAAATTCGATATCTTGAGATCTAAGCGAGATACGAAAGAAATGTATTCTCGCTTTTCTTCTTGTTTCGGGGCGTTCTGTACAAAAAATATATTAAAAAAGTCGGACAAATAATTTTAAAAAAAGTTCGGACAAAAAATAAAAAACTGAAAACTTGTGTGGCCACCGCTTCTCGGCTTGGACCTTTCTTTTTAAATTTTTGCGCGATTGACGCAACCCGAGGTTGCGTCAATCACACTTCAGAGGCCGTCACCGTCCGGTATAACGCTCAGATCGATGGGTGATTGCGTCACGCATCGATCTGAGTGAAACATCGATACAGTCAGTACATCGTCGCGACGGCTCACGCGCGCCCATTGGCCCGCCGGGCCGCTACGACACCGTCGGCGCCAGCGATTGGACGACTAGACACCCGACCGGCTAGAATCACGCTATCACCGCTACCCCCACGGCGTCACGGGCTACGCGACCGCGAGCGGCCATCGATCACCACTGCTTCACTGGATCTCGACTGAGGCGGACGTCCGAGCGACGTGTCCCGGACTCGCCATTTTCTCCCTCGTGTATGGAGTACACGTTGACGATCGACGGCCCAAGTTCGCCATTAAGTCGTCCCAGTATACGGGAGACAAAAATACAATTATTTACGGGCGCATCGCCCCCATCTCTGCTGGATTCTTGGTCCGACAGCATCGTCATTTCACGGATCTCATTGGAGATACCGGATCACGGAGTCACTGTATCGGTTTTGGCAGGAGCGACCGCCATACTTCAACGCCATTTCGACACAGGTATAGCGTATCCGGTCATCAAATCCGGATACGCTCTCATGTAAAACCAATTCATTAGTGCGCGACGTTAATGTTCGGTAAAACGTGCCGACTCATTAACGACTTCGACAATTAAATAATACGGTGTCCACACTACGACACCGTCGGATCACGTCGAGCATCGTGTGCTCCCAAAATTCATCCGCGTCGCGGTTACCATTCCCGCGAGTGTGCAACGGGGGATTTTCAGAACTTTCATTATCCTTAAGGCCTGATTCGGCCAGGACAATTACATCAGTAATTTTTCAAAGACTCGTCACTGCTTTTCGGGGCGTTTGCCCGAGTGATATCGTCTTACGACCGATACGTATAATAGAACGCGTTTTTCGGGAATTAATTCGCGAGTTACGTGTAGTAATCCAAAAAGTGTGTCACGGGTGTAATTGCGCGATATTGGACCATTTTCTCCCTTTATACTTGACTGTCTCTCGATTCACCGTCGCGCGTCGTGCTATCCGCAATCCGCGCATTGGCAGTAGGGGCATCGGGGTCGAATCGAACACCTCGAACATTTCTTTGCATCCGATTCCGGTGCAATACCCCTCGGAAATTATCTGGACAGATATAAATTCGCCACGGTTTTCCACACGTGCCGCGTGATCGCGTCATCGGTTGCCGCCATTCCGGGTTCGACATTCACGGACTCGTCCACCATCTTTGATTGTTACGACCGCGCTGCGGAGCTATCGCCGCGATCTCCGTTCTTCGCAAACGCGGCCATGTTATATAAGTTTACCGCGCGATGAAACGCTCAATCTCGTTATCCAAGCCGATGGATAGTAACTGATGCGCCTCGTGACTGTTAATATCGAATAAGATTGACTTTGTAGATCGTCGTTACTTGATTCCATATTTCTATTACTTCCCGTCCGAACGGGACGGCAGTGTGCGAGCGTGATTGATATAATGTCGCGGCGTTACCTCGTATTCACTATCTACTAAACTTGATTCCTATGATTTTTTGGTACTCAATCCGGATTTTATTTCATAATTTCTTTATTTCCTCGCGTCGAAAGCGATATTCTTGTTAGCTCGCGTTAACAAGATTTATTTCCATCGTTGTTTTTTTCCGGTTCACTATCGTCTTTACCATCCCTCGCTAATCACGTTAGCGTCGGGTATGCGTAACTGATTAATGTCTCAATATGATCCAATAGGATAAATCCGGATTGCAGTCGAATCTTTGCGTTTTGCGCATTTTGTACGTTGATACAAAGGTCATTCACCGGTATACGTGTGTGTGTAGATATGCGTATGCAGAGATATGTATAGACATTTCCGTATTCCGATATGCAATCATTATTAAAGCAATCTGCGCCGTGGTTTTATTCACACGCTCGTAATAAATTCGTATTCTTCGAATGCGCCGGCTTTATCTCCATAATAGAGAACTGAACTCACTCATTATTACCGGCGCCCTCGCTTTCCTCGGTGTCAACATTTTTCTATCGAATCAAATCGAATCAAAAAATTGTTATTTTATTAACGACATTATTTATTCCGATAAACTCCATCTTCGGGTCCCGTTCCTGTCCGCTGTTCTAGCAGCAGTAATTCATCATTTATAAGAAGAATTCGACTTTCCTTTACGATAATTGATTAAATAATTATCTCACGAATTTGCAAAAGTAGCAGTTCGTTACACTTGATATCTCGAAATCTAAGCGAGATATCAAAAAATTTTATTCCGGTTTTCTCTTTTATTTCGGGGTGTTCTATACAAAAAGTGCATCAAATCGTGGTGCCACGAATATCGTACTCTCCCCGCTAACACGGCTCACAAGGGGAAGGCCTCAACCATGAAACTGACTTTTCAATAAAACTATCATAAATCGATAGTACATTGAAAATTATTAGACACCTGGCCCGGCTTCTTTGTAGGTGGGCCCTATTTCAATTATTATTACACCGTTGCGGCGGCAGATGACCGAGGTGCCAGTCGCGTGATGTGCTCTCACCAAGCGCCGATGGCGCAGGGCGACAGTGTAAGTCCAACAATCATGATGTCGCTGGTTCGGATACTGGTAATTTCATTTTTTTTTTTCCAATTCTTATTATTGCAATGGTGCTAACAATTATTTTATGACGCTCCCCTGGTGATTTATTTTTTTTCGAAATAGTTAGATTAATGGAAAATAAAAATCATGCAGACACTTTTTGGATTATTTTCGTTCGTAATTGTGATTTATTTTGATTCACATACTCATGTACGATAGTCGTCGTAGAAACATTCAATATATCGTTTGACACATAATTAAATATACCAATCGTGATAACATTTAATATATCATTTGATATATCGTAATAACGTTCAATATATAATTTATTATATCGTAATAACATTTAACGAATAGTGATTTATTTTGATTTGCATATTCGTGGATCATAGTCATCGTACAAACATTTAAAGCACAACGTTTTCCTACAACGAGCGCAGTTCATAAATGTAACCCCGTTGCAATTGCAGCTTTCTCGGATAAGCGTTAGTGGGAAGCAAGCTTCATTTACGTTAGTAAAAGCAATTTTGTCCGGCAATTTTGTCCGGGAGCGTCATAAAATAATTGTTAGCACGATTGCAATCGGAAGAATTGAAAAAAAAAAAAAAAAAAAAAAAATGAAATTACCAGGATCCGAACCAGCGACATCATGATTGCTGGACTTCCACTTTCGCCCTGCGCCATTGGCGCTTGGTGAGAACACAGCACGCGACTGGCACCTCGTTCATCTGCCGCCGCAACCGTGATTTAAAAAAATTAATAATAATTAAACTAGGGCCCACCTACAAAGAAGCCGGGACAGGTGTCTAATAATTTTCAATGTACTATAGATTTATGATAGTTTTATTGAAAAGTCAGTTTCATGGTTGAGGCCTTCCCCTTGTCAGTCCGTTGACCAGCTAGCCAATAGGGCTTTCAACTTGTCTATCGGGACCCATGCCATCACACAGTGGGCCAGGATCGCACTTTTCTGGCCAAAAGTCAGGGCTTGAACTTGAATCAAGTGAATATATCTTCGACTTTTAGACACCTTGAAGTATCTGTATTCCGAGTTTCTTATCAATCAGATGCCCTGTATTTCGTTGACAAATAGTCGAAGTCGAAAAATGAAACTCGATTTTCCAAACTTGGTGACTAAAAAGAAGGAATAGAATTTTATGATATTAATCGAAAAGCAATCAGTTTTGGATTTTTTTGAAATTCAGTTTGGATCAACAAATCTAGGAATCGGCGAAGAAGCTACAAAATTCATTTAACATTTTAAAATTCACATGTTTTATTCGCAAAATATTCGATTTTTCCCGAAACGTTTGCAGCCGAGACTTCGGTCCCTCGCATTCCCCTCTAAATCGAAAAAAGTAAGGTACCGATAGGTTGCTTAAGATTTCTACTTTGACGTCGGGGCGCTCACTTTTGCTCGAATTTATATCTTGCTGAAGGAACAACGGATAACTGCGCGCTAACGAATGCAGCCGTCCACGCGTAACAGCACGCGGCGCTGCAAGTTCATATTGGTTTCAGCAGGACTGTGACTTCTCTTTGAGGCTCACACGACCATTCATTGCGTATTGCATTAAGCAGTTCAACTCTACACTATTGTTTTAGGAATCTCTTGCGTTATTGATTACGGCTAAATCTGTAGTGTATACAGGGTGTCCAATTTTACTCTTACATTTAATTTATCTCGAAAAATACTACTCCGATCGAAAATTGAGTTGAACAAAACTTGAAGGGCCTGGAAAGGGACGTACAAAAAAATTTTTTTTTTGGGTCGAAAATCCAAAATGGCGGTTTTAAGGTGACTAACATATTTTTTTTTAATGGAACTATACTTATTTCTTCTCATCAAAAATTTCGTCATGTCAAAACTGACAACTTCTGTAAGATACTTTTTTCGATAAAATTCATAATTTCGAGGTTAGAACCCAATTTTTCAATTGACTATTTTAGCGTTATCCAGTATGTACCACGAGGAGGTAAAGTCTTTATCATCCCATGTGTAAGTGTAAGTGTAAGTGTAAATGTAAGTCTAAGTGTAAGTGTAAGTGAACGCAAGCGCGTTATAGCGAAAGTCGAGTGCAAAAGTTATGAGATGTTTTTAACCCTTTCGTTACCAGCGCCGGATATATCCGGCGGCCGCGCGACGACCTGTGTGTACCAGCGCCGGATATATCCGGCGACCACGCGACGACCTGTGTGTACCAGCGCCGGATATATCCGGCACCTACGCCATGGCCCGTGTTTACGCCGGTTTATGGCCGGCGTGCACGCTCCGCGGCGCGGTGCTCGGTTCAGTGGCGTCAGCTCTGCGGAGCGGACTGCGGTAACGAAAGGGTTAACCCCCCTCCCAATAGGTAACCACTTGAGATATTCTCTTACGAACAGTCGATGGCTTTGAGAGCCGAGTTCAGGCATGCTTAAACATAAATGGTGGAATATCTGAACATCTTTAAAAAGGGTTCGGAGTACGGTCACAAAGAGGGTTTGGAGTCGAAAAATACTGCGGAAGTGACGAGCCGCAGAGACCCAATCTTTGTGAGTGTTCCACACGCACGCACTTACACTTACACTTACACTTAAACTTACACTTACACTTACACTTACGCTTACACTTACACTTACACTTACACTTACACTTACACTTACACTTACACTTACACTTACACTTACACTTACACTTACACTTACACTTACACTTACACTTACACTTACACTTACTCTTACACTTACACTTACACTTACACTTACACTTACACTTACACTTACACTTACACTTACACTTACACTTACACTTACACTTACACTTACACTTACACTTACACTTACACTTACACTTACACTTACACATGGGATGTTAAAGACTTTACCTCCTTGTGGTACATCCTGGATAACGCTAAAATAATCAATTGAAAAATTGTGTCCTAACCTAGAAATTATGAATTTTATCGAAAAGAGTTTCTCACAAAAGTTGTCAGTTTTGACATGACAACATTTTTGATGCGAAGAAATAAGTATGGTTCGATTTAAAAAAAACATGTTGGCCACTTTAAAACTGCCATTTTGGATTTTCGACCGAAAAAAAATTTTTTTTTGTACGTCCGTTTCCAGGCCCTTCAAGTTTTGTTGTACTCAATTTTCGATGGGAGTGGTGTTTTTCGAGATAAACTAAATGTAAGAGTAACATTAGACACCCTGTATACTATTTATTTTTCCGTACGTACATGTAATACATATTTGGAGTTTCGTCTCTAAGACTACCGCTGGAGTTTTCCAGTGTCTTTTCTGAAATATACATATATCAAACTTCTACCACCTAGATGAATAAATAATCACATATCAAGGAAAAAAACCTCAATGTTATATGTGAAAAGAACATTTTTCCATGATTCACATTTTCATACTGTCCAATTACAATTTGAGATCCGCCATTTTGAATTTTATCATTCTCAGAACATTTTTAGAATTCACATTATGAAAACTACCAACGAAAGTATTTCAGAAGCATTATTGATCAGAATTTATTCATTTTAAAAAACATGGCCGCCACTTTGGATGCGTCATTTTAAATTTTTGATTTTTTATCTCAAATTCGGAATCAGTGACCCGGAAAACTTCTGTATACTGCTTTTCGTGAGGAATTAAACATTTTTCAGTCTTTTCGGTCACCATTTTGGATATCCATTTCGAATTTTGAATTTTTTATATTAAATTTAGAATCAGTGACCCTGTATACTGATTTTCGTGAGGAATAAAACATTTTTTAGTGTTTTCGGTCGCCATTTTGGATACGCCATCCTGAATTTTCATACTTTGAGATTGGATTTGGCATCAGCAATGTCGAAAATTCTTGTATACCAATTTTCAAGTAAATCGGTTAGATATTCGATTTTTGGCCACTTTTCGTGGATTCTAGACCACTGTGCATCACCATACTATAGATCACAATGTTTCTATCGAAGGTAAGCGACTTACAATTTATCTTAACGATTTCTTTGTTAGTTAAAAAAATATTGGAGAACGTTGGAAGATAAAAAATCTAAGATGGGAATGATCTGCTGTTTGAAGTTCTAGGAATAATATTTACAATTTTCGACCGAATACTAAGAGTCCAGAGCTATCGACCGATTGACTCAGTCCAGAATGTCTTATGTATAGCTTAATATCATACGAGTGCAGCACCTACGACTCGAAAGCTATGACTCATCAAACTCATTGATAAATTATTTTTATAAGCTACTGAAACAACAACACGTACATGTAGAACCACGAACTTGCGATAGGGTAAGTCTCCGCTGTCGATTGTGGAAGTCTCATTGTCACAAAAGAATTTCAAACACGTTTTCTGACGGTCCCTCATCACAAAGTATTCTGAGCTCACAATATTGCATACGAATTTCGACAATTTATTCGACTAACTAGGAAACCGCGTGATGTGTCCCCCTCCGATTTTGATAAAACTTTGCCCGATTGTAGAGCTGGTCAAAATATTCGACACGTTTTTTTTATCTGCTGAATTCCATATTTAGGGGGTGAAAACTGCCCTTGAAAATGCAGGGATTTTTCGGTTTTCGATAATAACTTATGAACGAGGGGCGATAGGAAAAGGTTTTAATGAAGGGGTTAATGCATTCGATGGGCACTATTCATTCATGACAATAAAGATTAATTAACTTAAACAATCGACCATTATTTTTTTTAAAAATGGGTTTATTTTCACATAATCCCGAGGGTTTTAGTTCGATCGAAATGTGACTTTGGCAATGTATACGTGATGAAAAAAAAAGTTCACTTGTTTTTGGGTTTTTCCATATCTTGCATATAAGGGGGTGTAAATTATCCCTGAAGTTTTCGATGATATTCTATCATAATTGATAGTTCCATTCGTAATATTTACATCATTTCATGTCCGTTGCAAGTGTTGCATTATAATTAAACATTTAGAACTCCAATTTAGCAGACCGACCCTCTCAGGAGCTGAAAACCCCCCCTGAAAATCGTAGGATTTTTCGTTTTTTGCTTATAATTCGTAAGCGGGATAAGAAAGAAAAAAAAGGTGCAAAGTCGAACCTTGCACATTGCTTTCTCATAATCTTTTACGCTTGCCAGATGATTCCTCTATGAGGAACTGTGTCGATCAATTTTGGCTTCCTCATAGAGGAAGCTTTGGCAAATGTAAAAAATTATGAAGGAGCAATGTGTAAGGTTCAACTTTGCACCCCTGTTTCCATATAAAATCTGTTCGTAAATCTATCTAGTCCAAAATAGTAGATATGGTGAATTCCATGTCAAATTTAAAAAATTGAAAGTCGCATCAAATTTAAGGGCCTAGATGGATTTTGCCTAAATTCAATACGAAACATCATTTAATAATAGTGCGACTTTGTACTAAATTTTGATCCGATATCTCGAAAATTGTGGAAGCTAGAGCGTGCACGGCGATTTTTAACGTGCACGTCTCGCCCGTAAAGGGGTGTAAACCGCTCTCGAACTTTTCGATAACAAAATACTTTTCGAATATAAAACGTCACAAAACTGTATTTATCTCGTTGCGGGGTTGGCAAACGCATTCCGAGCTAGCGACAGCCCGTATGAAATGTATATTCGGATTTTCGCGTTTCCAAATTATACAAAAAAAAATAGTAGACGCGAGAATGTACAGTACCGCCGGAAATGATGAAGCCACTAACCAAGCACGTTCGCAAAAATCACTTCTGCCTCTGAACGTCGAGAATATCGCGACAAAGAAAGCTCGAAACTATTTGTAAGCAACGTTCGAAAGCTTATGAATATTCGAATCTATTGATATTTGAAAAATAATATTCCCATCATTCAGCACTGGTGATGGAAATTTCATTAAAAAAATATCACCGGATTTGAATTCAACTTCGCGAAGTTGTTAACGTTCATACGCACAAGTGATTATCGCGAGCAATAAAATATAATCCATAGAATAATACGTTCGTGTTCTTTTCCGAAGCATTTTTGTCATTCTTTTATTTAGGTTTAAGGATGTGTACATTTGTTCACAATCAGTGTGATATGTCTACAGAATTAAAATATTCATCTGAACTGAATCTCGAGAGGACGTGGTTCTAGCCCTTCTGTAACCCTAATAAAACATCTTTCGCCGGATTGTTAATTTTACTGCATACAGTTTTGTGAGGTTTTGTATTACGAATGAAATTGCCAATTATAGTACATTATCGGAAAGTTTGAGAGCGGTTTACACTTCCTCAAGGGCGAGATATGAATGAACCCGAAAATACGTAAGCTTCATTTTTCTATAATTCATACATTGACAAAGTCACATTCCGATCGAACTAAAACCCTCGTCGACATGTCAAAAAAACCCATTTTTTAAATAAATAATATTCAATTGCCCAAATTTATTGTTCGTTCTTATCACCAATGTATAGTGCGCGTAAAATGCAATAACTTTCCCATCGCAACTTTTTTTTCTTTCTTATCCCGCTTACGAATTATAAGCGAAATAGGGTCGAGAGGGTCGGTCTGCTAAATTGCAGTTCTAAATGTTTAATTATAATGCAACACTTGCTACGGACCTAAAAAGATGTAAGTATTACGAATGGAATTACAAATTATAATACAATATCATCGAAAACTTCAAGGGAGTATCACACTCCCTTATATGCAAGATATGGAAAAACCCATATCTTGCATTGACAAAGTCACATTTCGATCGAACTAAAGCCCTCGGAATTGTATGAAAAAACCCGCACTTTTCAAATAAATAATGATCAATTGTTAAAATTAATTCATCGTTTTTATCACGAATGTATAGTGCGCATCAAATGCATTAACTTCCCCATTGAAACTTTTTTTCTATCTCCCCTCGTTCACGAGTCAAAATCGAAAAACGAAAGATTCCTCGATTTTCGAGGGCGGTTTTCACCCCCTGAATATGGAACGCAGCAGATAAAAAAAGATACGCGTCGAATACTTTGACCAGCTCTACAATCGTGCGAAGTTTTATCGAAATCGGAGGGGGACACATCACGCGGTTCTCTTGGAGTAGTTGTAGATGGGACACGTTTGCCTCCGTTTCGGAAAGTTTGGATGGACGTATTTTAATAATTCTTACAAGATAAATGGTTATAGATACATGCACGGAGGCTGAATTGATAAAAAGCCTACAACTGTCAATATTTATGTATAACCATAAAATGCTTTTTGGAGGATTATGCTAACAAGCGAGTTTCGCCTACAGCTAGTCGCTTAGAAATCTCAATTTTTTTACGAACCGGTTGTGAATTCTATTTTTGATTCATGCTTTGCCACCTCTTCTTATTACGGCTGCACGTCACAGTACCTACTATCCTATGTATCACGGCCAGCAGAGAGTTTTACCCGTCGGTTCATACGAGCCACCGCACACTCCGACGCAGCGCGTCTTGATCCGATGAGCCCCATTGAACATAGTTCTTTATTGCTAGTTCGGTATAAGAGATTTATGCTTACCAGCCATTATATTGTCCCGGATGATCTGAACATGTCGGTCACGGTCCGGTCTGGTATGTTCGTGCCAAAAACCTACAACGTGACCCAATTCATGTACGACAATCCCAAATTTGTCGCAGTTTTTTCCGATGCTGATTGCTTGAGGACCGTTTCCGCGTTTCCCCACAAATGAGCAGCACCTAAATGTCACATTTTATTTCAAACTGTTATGTGTTCATCGTCAAACTCATCGACAAGGTATCACTTATTCTTTAGAACCAGTAAATTCAGCTACCCTTGTTGAACAAACGATCAATCGCTTTCGTGAGTACGGATTGTTTCTTCTACTTGCTAACTCATTTGTATTTTATTTGGGCTGTATAAAGAGGTCTCAAGCCTGGGTCACCGTGTATTTGTATCGTGGAAGTATAGGGTGTTATTGGAATTAACTTAAATGACAAAAGCAAATGATAGGAAATGAGGAAGCGGGCTTCTCAGCTTCTACTCTGCAAACACATCGGAAATCTTAACAGTCGTTACGATTAAGTGTAGTCAGTCACAATCTCAGTCAGTTAGATGCACCTGCGATTTCAACTGGCTCCGGTCAGGACTCGAATAATTTCAAGCACCTTATCTCTGTGACCTTAATAAACTTACAATTGTGGTATATGGACTAACAAGGGGAAGTCCTCACCTGGGGCATGCGAATTCCAATGAAACTAGCATAAATCGATAGTACATTGAAAATTATTAGACACGTGCTCCAGCTTCTTTGTAGGTGGGCCCTAGTTTAATTATTATGAATTTTTCAAAATCACGGTCGCCGCGGCTGATGAACGGCAGCCAGTCGCCCGCAGTACCTTTCACCGAGCGCCGATAGCGCAGTGGTCAGTCTAGCGATCACGCCGTCGCCGTTCGAATCCTTTTGCCGCCGATTTTTTTTTTTTTTTAAATTAACTTTCCGATTATAGTGGATTATAATTCCTTTTTGAAATTTTTGTTAATTATTTCGTCTTTCAAAAGAAACACGAATACGAGTCGAATGAAATGTGAGAAATATGAGAATACGAAAAATATTCGTTCGGTGAACGTCGTTTTATGATTTCAATTTTTTAAAATGAATGTCAGTATAAAAAGAAACCAAACCAGATGTATATATGCGGTATTCCTGGGAATTTCAGCAACTTCGGACAGTTGGGTCAACATTTTTGCCCCTTAGCTTTTTAAATTAATATGTGTCGAAAATGAAGAGACCCGTATTTCGGCGTTTTTCATTCTGAGCCCCCACTTTTGAAATACAGTCAAATAAAGTTTTTGAAGTATTTACGACATTCGGTCATTCAAATCGATATATCTCAGCAACGGTTAGTGATAACTCGAAAAACCACGGGTCTTTTTTTTTCGTTTTTGAACGCTCTATACAATGAAAACATTTACGCCTATGTTGCAGAAATTTAACAAATATTTATAAACAATTCAAAATAAAAAATGAAATAAAACAAAAAATGTACCCCTAATTCTCGAAATTTTTTTTTTTTTAATTCCTTGACCAAAAACTAAAATTTAGCCACCTCGAACTTTTTGGGCCGACGCTTCGTTAGGGAGTTATAGATTTTTTTTGTCACGAAAAACCCGTAAATTTACGTATTTTATTAGTAAAAATTTGCATGAAAAAAAAGTTCCCTTAATTATTGAAATTTTTTTTTTTAATTCCTTGGACGAAAAGAAAAATTTTGAGACCCTGCCGGACTGGGGCCGACGCTTCGTTCGAAAGTTATAGCTTTTTTTTCTCAACAACCAGGAAAACATTTACGGGTCCCAACTGTCCGAAGTTGCCAAAATTCCTAGGAATACCCCGTATATATATGTATGTATGTCCGTGCGGCGGACGTGACATCCGTCCCCCCTTAGGTGTCCATGCCCCCATCGACTCGGGGTCGCCGGACCGTCGGGGACGTCGGCACGGGAGGGCCGGCTCACCTCTGACCGCACGTGTCCGCAGCTCAACATGTTTTTTTTTAAATTTTTTTATTTTATTTATTTATTTTTTATTTTCCATTTTATTATTTATTTGTTGGACTACGCACAAACAACGTGCGCGCACACCACACCCCATTTGCATATACGCGTGAGGCCTTGAAGCTGGAAGTTCTTGGAGTTGGAAGTTCTGGAAGTTGGAAGTTCTTGAAGTTAGAAGCTCTTGGAGTTTGAAGTTCTGGAAGTTAAATGTTGTGTAGTATGGCGGGGCGTCATTTTAATATTCTACCTCCGGCTCTTTGCAGGGAAGGGAGCAGGCAGGCTCTCTATTCCCTTTCCCGCGTCGGGTTACTGCTTTTTCTTTTTCGTCCTCGAGCTGTGCTGACGGAGCTGTTCTGGGAGCATCGCCCGGGTTTCCGATGCCTCCGATGGTGGTTTGGCCCGCTTCGATATCTTCATAATGGCTCAAGTGGAGTTTTCTTGTCGACTGTCCGCAGGGTGGCTTAATCCGCTTATCATTTTGCACAGGCTAGCACACCATACATAGCGGATTAGCGCTGTTCCGAGCAATGAATGCAGAGCAAAACCGGCCACAAATAAGCTGTGCTGTTCTCCCTTGTCCCGGCGATGACTGCCTATATCGGAAAGACGTCGCTGTATGTCGGTGAGGGATTCGCCCGTACGTGACATTATCCACGCCGTTCGGACCTCTCTCGCATATTCTGACAGGAGGTTGTCGTGCTACGAGTTTTCTGATTTTCCGTCGAAAAGTTCTCCGAGGCTGGGAGCTATTAGGGAAATATTCAACGATATTTCCGGTGTATAGAAATACTGCTCCCAGCTCTCATAAACACGTACACCGGTGAGAAAGGTGCTTCGTGGGCGTCCCACACAGTCGGCGCTGAGGTGAAGTACGCCGTCCCCTTTCAACGTGGTGGTAATATCCATTCTACCGGGGCACAGTGTGTGTATTGTAGTAATCGGGCGCTCGACGCGCCGCTTCGTCTAATAAGCCGCGAGTCGCGGGTCGCTTTAGTCTACCTTATCTATGTATTCGTTGTGTTATACAAAAGGGCCGTGTGGTGGCGCCTCGGACGGCACATGGGGAAATTTGACTTCACTATCTATATCGTCTATTGTAATTCGCCGTATCAGACGAAGAATCAACCACTCATGGACCATCTATCGAACGAAGAGCACGATCAAAGTTTCATTTTCAGAGCTAATGCTCAAAAAAAAGTCCGAGTTTGCTATTACTCGGGAAAATATTAATACTCACTGCATCCATACTAAATGTATTGGTTTTTTCATAAATCAGGATACAAGAAATCATCATCCAACGATAGTAAATCAACGAGGCACGCGGGTTATCTGTTGATTGTCGATCCGCATGGAATGGACATGGACGATTAATGACTGAATCGACCAAGAAAGATTGATTCAATCACGACCACACGTTCATCATCGAAGAATCATCGATTCCAACATCAACGTTGACGTCCGAATCGAACTAAGCTCACTTTTAAAAGGGAGTTAACAACGAATAATATCAGGTATTCGACTAACGGTCTTGCAACCGGAAGTCGTTTGAATCATACATAACATGTCGCCCTGCACATGGCGTATGAGAACAAGGAACATAACCAGCTTTAAAGCTGTGATTATCCAGATAAATCTGACCCATCGCCAATAATAAATATTATTTCAATATTGGCGTCATCGGTCGTGATCGTTTCCAAATGAAAGACAATAATATTTGTGATTATTATCGGTTAAATTCAATATATAAAATCGTGCCACATCGTAACCATGCGTCGCCGTATAGGACTTGGTGAATTCGTCGATCTACGGACGATTTTTCTTTCTAAACATAACGAGTGATAATCACGATTCATTGGAAAAAACGTAAAAACTAATTAACTCGGGTGACTCTCGTGTTCGTGGGTCGTTAATATATTGGAAAGCGGACTTACTTTCGGTATATAACATCGAATATTATCGTGACCATGTGTCGCCGTACGCGACTTGGACAATGGGTCAAATTATGGACAATTTGTCATAACCTAAAAAAGTGATGAAGACATTTGATTAAGCAAACTCTTTATTACGGTGATTCTCGTGTTCGTCGTTAAATAAATATGCGAAATCGAACCCATAGCGGCGTCGTCTTAACTATTTGGAATTAGCACGCGATTTTCCTATTAGGTCCATTCGACATATTCGATTTTTATGACAGCGAGTTATATGACATTTAATTAAAAAGGAAATTTATCCGTGATTAATTACGTTGATCGGTTTAAGGGCTCCGAGGGGGATCGTTGTCGTCTCGTGGCGGTTCTGCGGTTCTCGCTTCGAGCCATACTAATAGTGTCGATATTAGACAGTACCCATCGATTCAAATGGATATTGTTTAATAACCTACGCTTTTTCTATTAGTAATCGTTTGTGTAGTATTAATCCGCCAGAATCCCCATTGTTGATCGTAAGAGGACCCTTGTGTTTGCCCAATACCGAACTTCGTATTTTGTATTCACCAATATGTATTCTTACGCGTATTAAAATATCCAGTATTAAGAGAAGACCAGGTGCGATCGTCCGTAAAGTATCGTTATGAAAAAATCTGTTCTATGAAAACGAATCGTTTCGACAAATCTCCCTCGATGAATCATTAAATGTATGCCTCGACTATGTTGTTTAAATCTGTGATACCTCATGATATCATTTCGACTGAGAGATATTTTAATAATAGGAGTGATCTGACATTCGATTTAGTCTTGCATTTTATGTTCGGAAAACAATTTGTAATACGTACAATCAATGGGTAGTATTAGTCAACTTTCACGCATATCTATAACCTGGCGCCTAAATTGACGGTATATTATCATTATTATTTATTATTGTTCGAAATCTTTGTGCAAAGGCCCGGTGATATACCAAGAGATTCCGTTAGAAGATATTCCGATTAGAAATCAGAATGACAAGGTTAGCTCGTCTCACGGGGGGGAAAATGGATGTTGTATAGAAAATAATCGGAATATCGATTTCTTGGAAAAGAGATTTTATATTTCTTTTTTTTTTAAATAGAAAACCATGATCATATATTAAAATTTCGGAAAAAGTGGAATTTTTCAAAATTGAAAAAAAGTTAAAATAAAATATTAGAAACAATAGTTCCACTTCAATTTTATGAAAAAAATTCTTCACTTTCGATAAGGTATCTGGGAAAAAATTTCATTCAATTGAAAAATGGCGAAATAGCCGTTCCCTCTTGATAAAAAAAAATGGGTGGTTCAGGGTGAGGGGAAGGGGGAGTCGAAAAAATCTTTAAAAAAATTAGTGAGGTCGTAGGATCCGTAAGATACTTAAAAAAAATCATCGACCGCATCGGGGAATCAGTCATCTGAAATAGCGTGGGTTGCCCTATTTCTGTATACCGGGTGGGGTGAGGACAAGGGGAGGTCTAAAAAATCTGAAAAAAAATTAGTAAAGTCGTAGGACCCTGAAGATACTAAAAAAAAATTATCGACCTGATCGGAGGATAGAAGGTTGTCAGCTGGCTGAGTTGGCGTGGCCTGCCCCATATATAAATATAATGATGTATATATGGGGTATTCCTGGGAATTTCGGCAACTTCGGACAGTTGGGTCAAAATGTTTGCCCCCCCAATTTTTTCCATTAATATGTGTTGAAAATAAAGAGACACGTATCTCGGCGTTTTTTATTTTGAGCCCCCACTTTTGAAATACGGTCAAATGAAGTTTTTGAAGTATTGACCACATTCGATCATTCAAATCGATATATCTCAGCAACGGTTAGTGATAACTCGAAAAACCACGGGTCTTTTTTTTTCGTTTTTGAACGCTCTATACAATGAAAAAATTTACGATTATGTTGCACAAATTTAACAATAAGTTATAAACAATTCAAAATTAAAAATGAAATAAAACAAAAAACGCACTTTTAATTTTTGAAATGTATTTTTTTTAAATTCCTTGAACAAAAACGAAAATTTAGCCACCTTGAACTTTTTGGGCCGACGCTTCGTTCAGAAGTTATAAATTTTTTTGTCACAAAAAATCCGTAAATTTACGTATTTTATTAGTAAAAATTTGCATGAAAAAAAAAGTACCCTTAATTATTGAAATTGGTTTTTTTTCAAATTCCATGGACGAAAAGAAAAATTTTGAGACCCAGCCCGACTTGGGCCGACGTTTCGTTCGAAAGTTATAGCTTTTTTTGTCATAAAAAACCGGTAAATATACGGATTTTATTAGTAAAAAATTGCATGAAGAAAAAGTACCCTTAATTATTGAAATCGATTTTTTTCCAAATTCCTTGAACGAAAACGAAGATTTTGAGACTCGGCTGGACTTGGGCCGACGCTTCATTCGAAAGTTATAGCTTTTTTTCTTAACAACCGGGTAAACATTTACGGGTTTTTTGTGACAAAAAAATCTATAACTCCCGAACGAAGCGTCGGCCCAAAAAGTTCAAGGTGGTTAAATTTTCGTTTTTGTTCAAGGAATTTAAAAAAAATACATTTTAAAAATTAAAAGTGCGTTTTTTGTTTTATTTCATTTTTAATTTTGAATTGTTTATAACTTATTGTTGAATTTGTGCAACATAATCGTAAATGTTTTCATTGTATAGAGTGTTCAAAAACGAAAAAAAAGACCCGTGGTTTTTCGAGTTATCACTAACCGTTGCTGAGATATATCGATTTGAATGATCGAATGTGGTCAATACTTCAAAAACTTCATTTGACCGTATTTCAAAAGTGGGGGCTCAAAATAAAAAACGCCGAAATACGTGTCTCTTTATTTTCAACACATATTAATGGAAAAAATTGGGGGGCAAACATTTTTACCCAACTGTCCGAAGTTGCCGAAATTCCCAGGAATACCCCATATATAATTAAAATAAAATCTGAAGTGATTGGTTTTCTCATTTTTCGTGATTTTTCACTGATTCTCCTCTAATTTTTATAAACCGAAAGCTTACAACGAGAATTAAACACGAAAAACCATAGATAAAAATCTTTGGAGTAAATATTTTTTTTTTTGTATGTAACGTCGTCGCATGAGTTGCACTTAAGTGTCTATCATATTTTGAGTTCCAAATTCCCATCCCATGACCCCAGCAAAGTGAAAAACCAATTTTGAGAGTATTTTTAGAGATTTTGGAGTTTTTAATGATTTTCAATTTTCAGGCCACCATATTAGTTCAGCCATTTTGTTGTTGGTGATGAGACATTTTTTCCTGAAAAGGCCGCAGTCTTCTGATGAAAAAAGCATATAAGGCACATTTTTATTCTGTTCATATTTTAGCTGCAATAAATTAATCCAATATGCTCGCATGTTATCAAATAACAAAAAATATGAAATTACTTAGGCCCGGGTTAATATTGAGATAGGGAGGAGGGACTTCGCGAATTTTTTTTTTAATTATTTGGAAACTATGTGGGGGGCGTTTCTATTTTTTTCGAAAATGACTTTTGCTAAGGACCAGTCTGAGGTATACTTACTGTGTAAATTATAGTGGTCGGGCGCTCACAGTATGCGAATGCAGCCCCAGCCTAGTGCTCTCGCACACACCCAGTCCGTAACGCTGTACATGGTAAAAACGTTATACAAATAAACTGGCGAGCGCGTCATACCACCGCCAGTTTCACCTTGTCGACATGATTCCTCATTTTTTTCTCATTTTCGGCTTCCAATATCACATTGCTGTGATCAGTTACCTGCACAATACGATAGGGACCATGGTATTGAGAATCAAACTTACCCTTACGAGGTTCTTTAAGGACTGTAACGCGGTGCTTTTCGAGGCACCCCGTTACTGCGCTTTAGCGCTCTCAAACCCACGCTGTCAGCTCTCCACCGCCGACCCTCCCTTCGGCAGCCTTAGAAATATCAAAGAAATTTATCTAGAACCGATTATTAGTTAAAATAGTTGTAATATTTTGGCGTTAATTTTTGTATTTCACGCACACCTGATCTGAGTCATCGCATACATCGGAGATTCGAGAGGTTTCGTTCCACAGCCGCTGTCATACGTCGTTCCTTTCTCCCGTCGAGGAATGACATAGCCCCCCGGAAGTGAGGCGACCGGGATTGGTGTGCAGAATGCCGTACCGTCTGATGAAGGGAATGCCATCAGCGGTCGGATCCAACAACAGAGCATTCCCCCGCCCTGAAGATCCGGACTTTGAGCCAGGAGCTGCGGTGGGCCAAAATTGAGGGTCCACGCATCTGCCTCGTGCCGCCCGGGTATCGGGGCTTGTCGTAAGGCCCGTTACCCGGTTCAGATGGGAGGATTAAACATCTCGGAGCCGCCCCTGATACCCTCCGCTCCACCGACCACCGGGTGGAGTCTCGAGGATAGGATGCTGTCGATTCTCCGTTGCTGTATAGCGGGAACGCAGCATGGGCCGGGTGTCTAACACCGCAGTCGGAGGCGAGATTCAAATTGTTGTCCACAAACAGCTGAGGGGCATTTGTCACGCTGTCGCCCAACTGCGGGATCCATAGTCGTCCGTCGATAAGGACGAGATCTGGATCCCGAGAATACCAGTGTTGTCGACATTTATCTTATGAAGAGGCGGCGGATCTGTGGAGCAAGCCAACGTTCAGCGGCGCCGAAAGCGCGAGCACGTCTCGGCCGAGCCAACGCTTGGGGTAGGGATCACTCGGACGAGGCCCCGCACGGCGAGCCTCGAGTCGCTCTCTTCTCGTCCAGCTGTCGTCGGTGGTGGACCACCACAGCGAATTACCACATCGTACCTCCCGAAAAGGAAGCGGACATCAGCGAGACCAGGTCCGGTGTGTCGTGAGTAAAGTAGCCCGTGCTTACGCCAAGCAAATCGATTCAGAGTTGGAGTTAGCTATCATTCGTACCAAAGTATCAAAATTCTCGGAGTTAATACTTCGTCGGCTATCATTCAGGGTTGTCGCATACCGGATCCGGCCTCGTGGCCGGCCGGCTATCACGTTGTCGACCAGACCGCTCATTTTGAGTTGGTACGGGCTATCATTCAGCTTACTTAAAATCAGTTATCATACGCCTTATCGCGTGCTGTCGAAGGTGAGTGTGCGAACGAGAAGGGCCCACTCCAGAGCGAAAGTTAGGTTAGCTGTTGCGTGTGTGATGAGTAGAGAAAAGGGTTAGGACGATTAAGATAGGGCTGTAATGAAGATTTGATGAGAAAATTGGTCAGTTATTGAAGTAGAGTATGGTATCAAATTTATACTGTGATTTTGGTTGGATAGAGTGAATGAACGGAGTGTAAATAGGTTAGGGTATTAAAGAGTGTTGTAATTTTGTCGATCAGTTATCCTGTAAAAAAAATCGAGTCAGTAAATTGTTGTCTGTATGTTTCTTGTATGTCATATTGTCCTCTCGAGATATTGTAAAGATTTGTCATACGGTCGGCATTAATTGCGAATTATACCACGAACGACCGAAGTTTCATCAACATTTGCTGTCTTTAATTTCTGGCCGGGTGAAACCCGTGCGAGTTAAAATTTATTGTAATTCGGTCGCTCGAAATATTCTGATCAACGCGGTTGGACGATTATCCGACCGCGAAATAAATTTATTTCTATCATTTTGCTGCTGTCGTTATCATTGGACCGTATTGGCCTACGCCCCTCTACCCGTGTAGGGCTGAGCTACCGTTGAGTTCCGCATCGCTCCGTGCTGTCGCGAAACTTTAGTCGGTCCCGGTTCGCCCCGGGAATAAATTTCAGGGCCGTCTTGTGGTGGCTGGCGCCCAACACGCGCAGCACAGGAGCGGCGAAGGTACCCGGGTAAAAACCGGTGTTACACCTTTCTTTAATAATAAATACGTTCATTTCACTCGAAAAAGTCTACATTCATTACCATAAATTTGGCGCGCTACAAGAAGCATGACCTACGGGGGAAGATCATGGGATTCATAGGAAACATCGCAAAAACCATCAGAAAACCGGTGACGCTGCGGGAGACGCCGGCTGAACGACGAACAAACGCAGGCAGTTGCACGTAACATGTTTCGTCACGAATCAAAAGAGAGATAGTCATCGTATTAAAACGTGCGCGTGGCGTCGTTCGCATCGCTCACGGACATCGAACGGGCACAGAGCACTGGCGGCGCACGGAAGAGGGCAATATAACCTCAACTATCAAACGAGACGACAACGTTGGAACAACGATTGTACATGACAGGTTAGTGAGCCGCCATATCGATCCTTAACCTCAAAATCAATATCCTCTCCATAAACAATTAATAAACAATTAATTCTCTTGTCAAAATCATATAAAAAATACATAGCACAATGCCCGATGTTCAGCAGCTGAAAACGCGAAGAGCAAACATTAAGGACCAACCCACGCAGCAAAATTGATCTCGGGACCATCCTGGTACAGTCCTATCCGTGTCTCGCCAAGATAGAACGTCTTATAGATGTCTGTGGGAGATACTAGTAAGACAGAGTTCTACCCGGGATTAATATAGGATGGCTCGAGGATGTCCTGTCGTAACCGTTAGTAGACGATCGCAGTGCATTCTCTTATAGACGTCTGTGGGATGTCCTAGTAAGACACTGTTCTACCCTGGATTAGTATAGGGAGGCTCGAGGATATCCTGTCGTAACCGTGAGTAGACGGACGCATTGCACTTTCTTATGGGCGTCGGTGGGAGGTACTAATAAGACACTGTTCTACCGAGGATTAATATAGGATTGCTTGAAGATATCCTGTCGTAACGACGAGTAGATGATCAGAGTGCATCCTCTAATAGATGTCTGTGGGAGGTACTAGTAAGACACTTATCTACCCGGGATTAACATCGGATGGCATCCGGCATTCTCGCTCGCGGCGCCTTCTAGAAGGTTCCCGACGGAAGAGAACACGCGGTAAAAAGTGGGGAGTGCGTGCAGTGGAGAAAGTAAGGCAGTCGGCCGTGAGAAAGAGCGTCACGCAGATGTGCGGTGCGCAGCGGAGCGGCGGGACAAAGAAAGAAGTGCGTAGTAGAGAGTTAAGTAAGGCGGTGCAGTCTGCCATCGGTAGTGACGGAAAGGTGGACGCGCGAGTGAGTTACGTGTGCAACGGGCGTACGGTTCGCGGCGAACGAGCGAGTGAGTGAGAGAGAAAGAGAGAGAGAGAGCGAGAGAGAGAGAGAGAGAGAAAGAAAGAGAGCGGTCGGGACTGGCGATCGCGTGTGGGCGAGAGAGCAAGAGTACGTTTAATCCGATAACCCGTCGGTCCAGCGCGTGTGCGCTACCCGACCGAGCATCGAAGGAACGGATTGATATTCTAATAAACCTACCTTTGTTATACTTAACAAAGGTAGGTAGGTTGTCAGGTCCTAACATGGACGTCTCTATCCAGTCCAAGTATTTATTCTGTAAGCGTATTTTTCCAGTCTATATGATGTTCGATGGACGTTAACACGTTGAGCCCGCGCCGAAATTGCTGCGTTTTCCGTTCAGCCCGCAGCGAGCGGCTCGGTTCGTTAACGTCGAGAAGCCCGTGTTGATGACGGCGCGGGCCAGACGGAAAGTCCAGTGTCGGTCCCCAGGGACCGACGCGGGGCTCAACGTGTTAATACAGTCTGAATAAAGTCCCATGGACGTCTTAATACAGTCTGAATTAAGTCCCATAGACGTCTCTATCCAGTATAAACATCGTCTCATTAGCAAATTGATATAGTCTTAACAATGTCTTAGGGACGTCTTAATGCAGTCTTAATAATGTCTCATCGATATCTCAACTGTTCTATGTTAGCAGTCTAAGAGACGTCCCACGGGTAAGCGTAAAAGCAAATTTTTGGACATCACAGGGACGTCAGTGGGACTGTACCATTCCGGTAAACGTAGGGGACATTTAAAAGCGTATGGGAGTCCCATAGGACAATCCCAATACTATCACGAGACAACTGTCGAGATGTCCAAAAGACGTACTTTGGACAGATTTTTGCTGTGTGGGAAGTGTCGCGAATACTAAAAGGTGTAACCGCGGCGATTCCGCCATCGGCGGTCGAAGCTACAGCGCGTTTAGATGAATTGCAAGAATTTTGGGCAAAATTCGAGGAAATGCAGCTAGCAATCGACTCTGAAAATGTCGACGATGCAGAGCTTCACACTGCAGATTTAACAGACGGCGAAGCACATAGAATCGTATTCGAAAACTCATACTATCAGGCCGTGGTTAAGGCACGACAAATAATCGAAGAGGAAAATCGACAACGGCCACAGCAAGATCGTCAGCCGATAGCAGGCAACGACGCGCGAAGAATGAAGCCCAAACTCCCAGTAATAAAGCTCCCAGAATTCAAGGGAGACTACACAAAGTGGATGTTTTTTAAAAACAGCTTCGAGACTACGATCGACCAAGCTGAAGACCTCTCGCCAATGCAGAAGCTCCAGTACTTGGTCGGCGTGCTGCAAGGCGAAGCGCGACAGGTGATTCAAGGATTCACTACTTCAGACGAAAATTACGAAGGTGCATGGCAGCTTCTCAAAAGTACTTACGACAACCAAATGATGATCATCGAAACACATTTGGACGAAGTGCTAAAATTTCCGACTATCACAAAGGAAAACAAGGCGGAGTCAATCCGACAATTCACCTGGCATATCCAGACACATTTCAAGTCTCCCGAAGCTTTGCGGCAACCTGTGGCACAATGGGAAACCATCATTATTCATCTAGCAAAAAAACGACTGGATTTTACAGAGCAGCGCGACTGGCAAAATATAACAAACGACAAAACCCCGCAAAATAGGCCAACGTTAGAAGAATTCACAAAATTTCTAACGGATCGCAGTCACATGTTGAGGGTCTTGCAGCAAACAAAAGAAAAATCAGCTGTTCAGAAATGCAAAGGAAATTTGAGAAGAAAATATCTCTCAACACGACTACAATTGGCTGTGAAATTTGTGCGGTCGATCATTCAACCGACAGATGTAAGGAGCTCCTCGATCCGTCCATACCAGACAGATATAAATTAATAAGGAAAAAGAACTTGTGTACGAATTGTCTCAATATCGGACACTACGAAAAAAGCTGCAAAGGATCAACGTGCAAAAAATGCGCGCAACGACATAACACCGTCTTACATTAAGATTCAAGGGAGCATTCGGCAGAAACGGCGATGGTGGCACACTGCTCCAAAACCTCGACGTCAAAAGAAGAAGGGGACACAGCGGACTCCAATGACGAGGAGATATCATTGGGCATTTACTATACGCAAAGACCTGCATCGCGGGTAATATTGTCAACTGCGCAAGTTTACGTGCACGGAGCGAGCGGCAATCGAGAGGTTTGCCGTGCGTTACTCGATCCAGGATCGCAGTCTAATATCGTCACAGAAAACTTGGCACGAAGACTCAAGCTACATTGCCCATCGGAGGATCGAGAAATATGTGGCGTTACACGAACAAGAACGGCCGTTCGAAAGGTCACTGAAACACGCATATCATCGATTCATAATGGATTTACGGCGACACCGGAGTGTCTCGTATTACCATCAATACCGAAGATCTTCCGCAAAAAAAAAATTGATGTGAAGAATATCGTTTTACCAAGGAACATTGAACTAGCTGAGCCGATCTTCGAAGAACCCGGGTCAATAGATATGTTGATCGGAGCTGCCCTTTACTGGAAAATAGTATTGGGTACGCCGAGAAATCGCATCGAGGGGCAGCCTGCGCTGCAAAATACACGACTAGGATGGATTTTGGGAGGAGAAATGAGCGAAGCTGGCCAACCAACATCAACTTGTCTTGCAGTATCTAATGCAAAACTCAACGAACAAGTCGAACGATTCTAGGAGCAAGAAACATTTCCGGAAGCACGTTATCACACGAACGAAGAGCGAATTTGCGAAGACAACTTTAAGAAAACGGTTCAACGACAAGAGTCGGGGCGGTGTATAGTCCGCTTGCCGATACTTCCAGAGGTAAAACTCGGAGACTCGAAGGATTCAGCCTATCGACGCCTCATTTCACTGGAACGACGTTTAGCGGAAAATCACGAGCTTAAAGCGAGCTACACCAACTTTTTGGACGATTACATGCAGCAGGGGCATATGTCTCTGGTAGAACAAGACGCGGTAAATAGTGTTGAGATGTACTTTCTACCGCATCAAGCAGTCGTACGGCCGGACAGCACAACGACTAAGCTTCGAGTGGTGTTGGACACATCAGCAAAAACAACGCTCGGCACCTGTCTCAACGATGAACTGATGGCAGGACTGAACTAAAAAAGGAAACAATTAATATAGTTTTTCGCTTTCGAACGCCCGAGTACGTATTAACTGCCGATGTGGCTGCAATGTTCAGGCAGATTCTCGTGCACACAGACGATCGCGCACTACAGAGAATTCTTTGGAGAAAGAACTCAGACGAACAGGTACGAATGTTTGAACTCAACACCGTAACCTATGGGACCGCTTGCGCTCCATACTTGGCAATGTGATGCCTTCAGCAAGTAGCCCAAGAAACCCGAGGCAACGCGCCCCAAGCCGCGAACGCAGTATTAGATGACTGCTATATGGACGATATTTTAACGGGAACACGAAATTTGGTAGATGCTATCGAGTTACAGAAAGGACTCTCGCGAATGCTGAAGCTCGGACAGTTTCACCTTCGGAAGTGGCGATCAAACGACCAAAGAGCCTTACAGGCCCTATTGAGCGAGAACAAAACGGATACGATGCTCATCATCGATAAAGAAGGAGCATTGAAAAGCCTCGGCCTACTGTGGGATTCGAAATCGGATTTTTTACAGTACCGAATCGGGATCACGAGCTCACCGGTCGTGACAAAACGGATTTTGTTGTCAAAAATAGCCCAAGTCTTCGATCCCTTGGGACTCGTAGCGCCATTACTAATTACTGGCAAAATCATAATGAAGCAACTTTGGCTGCAAGACCTCGATTGGGATCAACCAGTCCCAGACGATCTTCGTGCTTCATGGAAAGCATTTTACACCTCATTGCCGAAATTAAACCATTGACAAATACCTCGGAATGTAACGCCGGCGCGCGCTTCGGAAAAATTCGACGTATTTGGATTTGGTGATGTGTCCGGAAGAGCTTTCGGAGCGTGTTTTTACGCAGTAAGTGTCGACGCTGACAGTGTAGTCCGCTCGCACCTCATTTGCGCGAAATCAAAAGTAGCACCGTTAAAAACAATTTCATTGCCAAGATTAGAGCTCGAAGCAGCCCTTCTGCTCGCAAGATTATACGCAGTCGTGAAAAATTCGTTTGGAAATCTAATCGGAGAAGTCACTTTATGGAGTGACAGTACTATCGTGCTTAGATGGATTAAGCTTCAGCCAAGTAGTCTCAAGACATTTGTCGCCAATCGAGTATCGAAAATACAGGATTTGACGGAAAATATTCTCTGGAGTCATGTGCCTTCGGAGGAAGACCCGGCTGACTTGTTGACGCGGGGCATCAGCGCAAACGCGCTCGCCGACAGCAGACTTTGGTGTCATGGCCCGCACTGGCTCACGGAAGAGCAGAAACAACCGGAGAACTCGAAGCAACCGAAGGAACCATTACCGGAGCTCAAGCCAGTGACGATAACGATGACGGTTAGCGAATCGGCCAGCGACATGCTGACTAAATATTCATCTTACGAAAAACTCAGGAGAGTTGTCTCGTATTGCAAACGATTCAGGCAAAATTGCAGCGGTGACAAAAGGTGCGGCGCACTGACGGTCGAGGAGTTGGAGCAATCTGAAAAAATAATCGTTCAAATAATACAGCGGGATGAGTTTCTTGAAGAGATTCGAGAGCTGCAAAACGAGCAAAGAATATCGAGAAAAAGTAAATTATAAGGATTAGATCTCTTTCTCGACGATGAAGGACTGATTCGAGTGGGAGGAAGACTCCGACATGCGAGTCTGTCATTGGAGCAAAAACACCCGATGGTTTTACCTGCGAAAAACTTCGTCACCGGATTAATAATTCGCGAAGAGCACGTCAGACTACGACATTGTCCGCCGGAACAACTACTCAGCGCAGTTCACCACCATTTTTGGCCCATTAGCTGTCGAAGGGGAGTGAAAAAAGTGGTAAAAAACTGCTTAAAGTGCTTCCGATTTAGGCCGGGAACCCTGGAAAACATAAAAATGGGGGACTCGCCAAAACAGCGAGTTACTGCCCACGCGAGACCATTCACATGCACAGGGATCGACTACGCAGGACCCTTGCAAGTGCGAGACAGCAAGCGTCGCGGAAGAATTAACGTATCGAAAGGCTATATAGCTGTATTTACGTGCCTCAGCACAAAAGCAGTGCATCTGGAGCTTGTCTCGGATCTGACGACTGAAGCCTTCCTAGCTGCGTTCAGCCGTTTTACAGCCAGAAGAGGAATGTGTTCTCAGGTTTTTTCGGACAACGGGACGAACTTCGTAGGAGCATCACGCGAACTTGAAGAGATTTATTCTTTTCTTAAAAAGAAGAAGAGAGAAATCGAGACAAACTTGGCTCAACAACGTGTGGTATGGAATTTTATTCCCCCACGTGCTCCTCATTTTGGAGGAATATGGGAGGCGGCTGTAAAAATTACAAAGCACCACCTCTATACAGTTACGCAAGGCAAGCTACTGACCTCTGAAGAGTACAGTACGCTGCTAACCGAAATCGGAGCGATCCTCAATTCGAGGCTGCGCACACCCTTATCCAACGATCCCAACGACCTTAACGTTTTAACTCCTTCTGATTTTTCGATCGGCGACTCACTTGTACAACCAGTCGAAAATAACTATTCAAAGATAACAGATAATCGATTGTCTAGGTGGCAGCATATCCAAAAGCTGCGACAACAATTTTGGAGTCGTTGGCAGTCCAAATATCTACAAGAACTGCAAAAACGGAACAAATGGAAGACATCCGGGGAGAACATCGAGTTGAACGACCTGGTAGTGATGAAAAAAGACTATGTGCCTCCTCTCCAATGGTTACTAGGTAGAGTTACCGCGCTGTATCCTGGTCACGATGGGGTAGTAGGTGTAGTCTCGGTAAAAACAAAAAACGGGGAGTACAAAAGAGCCGTTCGGAAGCTGTGTCCACTGCCTATGGATGATGCACCGATGGGTCCATAGACAAGAGTGTGCGAAAACGATTGTTTGTAATGAGTTATTCGTTTTTTTGTTGTTCGCCTTTGGCCTATTAGTTATGAAAAAAAAAAAAAACGGAGTTATTAATTTTATTTTTCTGTTCGGTTAGCGCTGAGAGATTTTCACCACGTTAAATGATCGTATGCATGATCGTATGAATGGAAAAGAAGAAAAAACACATAACAAATATATAAAAAGAGCTATGGTACTTGTTTAGAAACGCGAGAGTTCCGAGGAAGGCGGTATGTGACGGTTATTGATTGAGATCGACAGTCGGAAAATAAGATCGCGAACGCGTCAATCGAGTGGATAGATGATTGTGGGAGCGAGAGAAGGGAGCGACTAAAAAGATGGCGAAACGCCTACCACGCGAAAAAGTGCGAATATCCTTATTTTAATAATAAATACGTTTATTCCACTCACAAAAGTCTACATTCATTACCAATTACAAACTCCTAGAAACTGTTGTAATTGGGATTGATTCGTAGGCTCTTCGGAATTTCGTATCGTGCTTACCTTGTTCGGATCTCGTCTCACTCCCGTGCCAGATAATATGAATCCGAGAAATGGAACTTGAGTTTGACAGATCAAAATTTTCTCAATCCTCAATGTGATATTGCATTTTTTCAGTCTGCCAAATACCATTTCCAATTGTGTTGAGTGATCGGCAAACGTTTCAAAAGTCACTAACAAAGCATCGATATAATATGTCAAAAAATCGGCAAAGTCGTTTCCCAGAGCCATACTCAGAGCTCGAGTGAAACCGGTGCGAGCCGTTTTTATTCCAAACCCAATCCGCCGGAATTGATACAGTATGCAACCATGTAAGAATGCAGTACTCGTATATTGCCTCGATTGTGGCGGCAAGGGTACCTGCCAATATCCGTGAGTCAGATCTAACACAGCAAAATATTCCTTCCCGTGATACCTTTGGAGAATTTCATTTATATATGGGGGGGGGGGATTTGTTGTCTCCCTCTATCGCATCGTTTAAGTATCTTGCGTCTAAACAAAACCTGACTCGACCATTCTTTTTCTGAATGACGTGAAGCGAATTGCAATATTGGCTTGTCGACCTTTCGATCGAACAGAGTAAGACTTCCTTATAAATGGATTGGTCTTCGACAAATTGAGTCGATGCTCATACACAGACGTACAGCCGGGCTTATCAGAAAACGAAGTTTTATAACGTTTCAACAAATTTATCGAAGCATTCAACTCAGACGGGGCCAATGACGTTAGCATACACGCGACTGAGCCGAGATCAGCAGAGAAAGACTCTGCGATTCCATTAGAATTCTGCATACAATGACTCAACTTGCCAATTTCCAGAGCAACATCGGAACTAACCACTCGTTAGTCGTCAAGTTTCACGTTATTTTTACACATATATTTACCATCATTCGAATACACACCATCATGAACAATTGCAGAATTCATGCTCACAACATCATAAATGACTGTATTATCACCGACATGATTCAGTAATTTAGGATCATCACGCTTAACTAACGTATTTATATCATGAGTCTGATTATGATTACTTTCCGACGATGGAATTTTCTGCAAATGATTATTTTCATCGCACATATTATTTCCATTTTCTGTTGCTATTGGGTCAGACAACCTCGTAATAGAAGCGATTCGTGAATAAAACGTATTCCGGTCCTTAAACTGTAAACAATTGACGTGAAAAATCCTTATGCTCAACTCGTTAACGCCTTTCATGGTTTCAAGTCTCTCGACTAGTCCCCGATCAAACGAAACGGCCCCAGTACTCAGCCGAAAACCCTCGATTTTAATAGTTTTACTACGTCAATATATTATTACATTATTTGTTTGCAACCAATCACTGCCAAGAATAACATCTGAAGTCAAATACGGTATTACAAATAAAACACGGACAATGATTCTATCCTCTATAACAATTTCTATGAATATTTGTCGCTTGATCGACGTTTTCCTCAGTCCGAATGTACTCGTTACCGAAACATTGGAAACCGGAAATTCCATCATCCCCCTATTTCCTATCTTCTTGTACAGATCTTCTGAGGTGCATGTAACTTGACTACCCGTATCAATAAGCGCACTTATGGCGGTATTTGAAATTTTTACGGGTACGCGGGGACATGAGCCAATCGATATTCGCGGTTTGTCAGGTTGAGTCTAATCACCGTCTATGTCTCGTTTTAAGTCCTAATAAATCATCATAATTATGGCATGGGACCGAACTATTTCGTACCGCACCCGCATTCAATTTGCATTATTAGTATGCGGTCCCTGATTCGTCGCGTTCGTGGGCATAGCATTTGGTGGTGGATATCTCGTATCAGGAAAGCAAACGGTCCGTTCAAAGAACCTTGCGTTAGACGCGCGATTTCGTTGTGACCAATTCGAGCTATAGCCGTTAGAAGTTCTATTTGTGGGATTATCTATTTCCGAATAACGTAATTCTTCTTGCATACCTGTTATAATTATTAATACGATGTTTGCTCGGTCTTCGAGATTGTTCGTACGAAGCCTGTACACTCTGTATAACACCGTTTTGTCTATCGTTATTATTTCGGTTATTGTTGTTTCCATAAGATTCTTTCCAATCGCGATTTTTTCTTTGTTCGAAATCGTTCTGTACAAGATCTATTTGCGACAGCGCCTGCGCGACTAAATTAGTCTCAGAATAATCAACAGTCGCCAATGCTATTTGTACTCGCGACGGGAATTGTTTTGTAATGATGAAGTTAACTTCGTAATTCGATAAAACCGGTTCGAAATGCCTTGCCTCCTTTACTTGCTTGAAAAAAAAAGTATGCATATTTCCTTCTTCCGGATTGTATTGGCCCATAGATTTTTCATACGAACTCTCACGGGAACCAAATAAAACTCCTCTTTGAATGCTATCTTGAAATCTTCGAAGGTCAACAAATCATTATTTTTAATTTCAAACCAGATTTTAACCCTACCCTCGATTAGGATTTCTATTACTATTATATTATGTTCCTCACGTATATTTTTGAATTTAAGGTATCGTTCATGGGATTAGCATTTTCAGAGAACTTTGGTATTACTACGTTAATGTGTAAGAATTGAAGGTGATTTACCGATCCATTAACAAGTTGGTCATTCGTTAGACGATCCCCTTGGGCAGGTGGGATGACTTGATTTTTTGGATGACGGCGTTCTCTCGCTGCTCTGCTCGTTGTATCCGCAATGCATTTAAAATTAGTAGCTGTTCCCGTGGCTCCAGATCAGCGCGGGTACGTTCCAATAAAGCTCGCTGTTCGTCCATTTCTCTTTGCACGTCTCTTAGTCGTTGCCTCTCCTGGTTCAGTTCGTCCGGTGTAACGTTACTCGGTGTGCTTTGTGCCATTGTGGATCTCTTTGAAACCTTCCTATGTCGGTTTTATGTTGTATGAGTTTCCATTGCAAGACGTTTAAGTTTTCTATTACCGTCTTTAGTTATATTTCTCAATTTTGGTGTTTCGAATAATAATTTTCTTGCGGTTTCATCTGTCATGTGTGAACGTGAACGCGTTATACGGTCCGTGTTTCCATCGATTGTATACATTAATGGATTATAAAATCAACAAGCTAACTCGCGATCGCGTCCGCACTCGTGCCTGACCGTTGGGCGCCAATGTATTGTAATTTTTTTTGAAATTTTCGATAATTATTTCGTCTTCCAAAAGAAACACGAATACGAGTCGAATGAAATGTGAGAAATATGGGAATACGAAAAATATTTGTTCGGTGAAGGTCGTTTTATAATTTTAATTTTTCTTATGAATGTCAGGATAAATAGAAACGAAACCAGATGTATATGGGGCATTCCATGGCATTCCGGGTAGTCGCATACCCTTGACTCAAAATTTTTGCAACACGATTTTTTACATTAATATACATCGAAAATGAAGAGACACGTGTTTCTGGGTTTGTCGTTTTCAGCGCCCGCTATTGAGATGCAGTAGATTGAAGGTTTCCAATTATTGACGATATTTAGAATTTCAATTCGATATATCTCGACAACCGCCAATAATTATTAAAAAAACCAAGTGAGCTTTTTCTTTAATTTTTACACGGTTTATGCAATAAAAATAAGTACAATTATGTTGCACCGTATGAACTATTATTAATTAACAATTAATCGACTAAACATTAAATATCTCAAAAAATACCTATTTTATTTTTCTTATTTTTTTATGTAAATTCTGTGAATAAAAACAAAACGATTGAGACCACCTTCAACTTGGCTCAGAACTTAAATTAGAAGCTACAGCTTTTTTTGTGATAAAAACACGTTTAATTTGGTTCATTTCTCATCGATAATTCATATTGCACTGTGAACTATTGGCCGCTCGTTGTAACGAACCTTTGCGATATATATACGCATACATAAGCATACATAAGTATACAGATATAAATTTATGGGGGATTCCGCGGTGAAACCGGAAGCTGCGTACCATTGAATCAACATTTTTGACCCACGATTTTTTATATTGATATACGTCGAAAATAAAGAGACACGTGTTTCTTCATTTTCGACAAAAATATACATATTTTTATCGCAAAGACCGTGTGAACAAACAGAGAAACAATTGCCAGCTGATCACTCAAGTACCAAAAGTGATTCATCATTTTTGAACACGCTGCTTTTGATATGGGACTGTTTATAGTTTTATATTTAATCAAGTCAAATCAATATTTCGAATAAAATAAAAATCGCCGGGGAAAATTTCCCAATTGTAACAAAAAAAATTTAGTTTCATTTTATAATTAGTGAAAAAAGTATAAAATATACAATAAAAAATCTTATTCCAATCGGAAAATTATTGAAATACTGCTTTCATTATTTGGAATTAGCTAATAGTCAATTGTAAACAGGGCATTTATTATTTTGACTAGGAATGATTAATTTTTTTAAGTCTTTACTCAGGTGAAGTAAAATTCCGATATTTAAAAAAAATTACGTACAGAAAAAAATTAATTTTTTCTAGAATTATCGATATTTTGTGAGTATTTTATAGTTTTACGTAAGAATACGCGAGAAGCTTTACAAATAATATAATATTTTATGTTTTTGAGCCATTAGTTCGGGATAGAATATGAAAATGTGAAAAATTAATCATTTACAATTTGAGGTTGAACTGTAACCTTAAATACCTTCTAAAGGAGTCGACTTAGCAAAAAATTATATCAGACCTTTTTTTAAGATCGTTAAATTTCCTGCAAGAACATGTTTTGATTTTCACTGGACAAAAATTCGTTGGAGTGCATTAAAATTCCAAATTAAAAAAAAAATGTTCCCGTGTTATTTAAATGGGAAATCGAAAATCACAATGCGTCACCTCTTAATATTAATATTAAGAGATCAAACTTTTCCAGAATTTTTTTTTCGTCATCTCGGACCATATTTTCATGGTAACTAAAAAAAAAATTAAAATTTTTTTTTGGCCCACCCTAATGCGTATATATGTTACAAATGTTCGTTACAATGAGCGGCCAATAGTTCACAGTGCAATATGAATTATCGCTGAAAAACGAACCAAATTAAACCGAATTAAACGTGTTTTTATCACAAAAAAGCTGTAACTTCTAAACTAAGTCCATAGCCAAGTTGAGGGTGGTCTCAATCGTTTTGTTTTTATTCGCAGAATTTACGTAAAAAAAATAAGAAAAATAAAATAGGTAATTTTTGACATATTCAATGTTTAGTCAATTAATTGTTAATTAATAATAGTTCAAACGGTGCAACATAATTGGACTCATTTTTATTGCATAAGCTGTGTAAAATAAAAGAAAAAGCTCACCTGGTTTTTAAAATTATTATTGGCGGTTGTCGAGATATATCGATTTGAAATTCTAAATATCGTCAATAATTGGAAACCTTCAATCTACTGCATCTCAATAGCGGGCGCTGAAAACGGCAAACCCCGGAACACGTGTCTCTTCATCTTCGATGTATACCTATTAATGTAAAGAATCGTGGGGCAAACATTTTGAGTCAAGGGTACGCGACTATTCGGAATGCCGTGGAATGCCCCATATATATATATAGAACAATGATTACTTTAATTTTGCTCCAATATTCTAGTCAACTTACAATTAGTTATAGTGAAATACTTATCTTCAAATTATAATTATAACAAATAATGGAGCGAGGTAAGATTATAATTCGACGGACTGTACGGTTGGATGGCTCGAAACACAGTGTCCTAAAATCTCGATGGACCATAGATCGCGTCGCCGGCATCCCCTCTCGTCCACACATCACAATTATTTCGTGAAACCGGTGCGCACCTACGTCATGAACACGTAAGCACGCCTGGTTCCTTCAAAATCCATTACAATAAGCAAGTTATTGTAATGACCCCGAAAATCGAAAATCGTTTTTTTGTCGGATCTCCACGTTCCGAGATCATTGGGGTCATTTCAGCCTATTTTGAGCAAAATGTTTGTGTGTGTGTGTGTGTGTGTGTGTGTGTGTGTATGTGTGTGTGTGCGCGCGCGCGCGCGTATGTACGTACGTACGTATGTGCTTAATTTTTCGTTAACGTTTTCTCTAAAACTATATTTTATAATAATAACCTATACCTAATAACCTACATAAACTATAATTATTATAATAATAACCATGGGCACAACTATCCATGGGCACTACTATCCATAGACACCACTAGCCATAGGTCGTCTACTTTATTTTTGTAATTCTCTTCATTGCAAACATGTGAAATAATCGAGCAGGTGGCTCGATTCACTCCGTCTTCCATGAATCGTGACAATGTATACAAGCCCGCAAGTGTTATCGGCAAGGCTTTCAAGAACATTGTAATACTTTTCGTCAAAGAAAATGTCCTCTCGACGGAAGACGATCTGATTCTCTTGGAAGAGCAGGCGGATTCCACTGCGTATGTGTTGGTAAATGAAAAAGATTCTCTCATTGAAGTATATTCGATGTTTCCGTAATTATTGCCAGCCAAAATGTACTTTGCCAATGTAAATGAAACTTGTTTCCCTCTAACTCTTAACCCGGAAACGATTTTAAAAAATAATCCAAAAAGTGTCGGCATGATTTTTAATTTTTACTAGCTGACCCGGCAAACGCTGTTCTGACATATTATTTATTTCTAGTGAATATTTTGGTCGTTAAATAAAAAATAACGAATATATGGTAAGTGTGTTTGAATGTTTCAACGATCGATAAAATTGATCGAATGTGATCGATAAAATAGAACGATCGTTTATCGGTAGAAAAGAACGAATGAAACCATTTGACCGCAGGTGTGTTTGACGTTTATGCTGCTGGCAATGACGGTGTTCAGCGCTATATTGGTGCGTAGCACTTTAGAAATATCGTAAAGAATCGAACGTAAGTATAAATCGAAAGTGAAATATTAGATTTGAAACTGAAAGTGTGCTGTTGTTGTGTGTCGCAGTTCTGTTCTAGGAATTTCTCAGGCCCGATTTCGGATACAGCTGTACCAGTCCGGTTACCTCAAGTACGACGACAGTTCACACAACTTATTCGCCGTTGAGGGTAGATTCCACGTGGATATCGAGCAAAAACGTGAAGGTTCGACCGTGTTTGGCGTTGCGCCATAGCAAAATGGTCTTCCCGACCTCGAGTATAATGACGGTTCATTCTTTGTTGAAGATCAAACAGATATGTGGGGATAGGATGACAGAAAGAGGAATGGAGTGCTGTAGACGATGGCCGCTGATAAAAATAAACAACACCAACCATTTATTTTCTCGATTCAATGTATTTCATTAACGTAACTGACATATTCATTGTTTGCTCTCTGAAAAGTCGAATGTAAAGTGAAAAAAATAATATATTTTTTTTCGTAAAGTCGAAAAACAAAATAAAGAAAATCAATATTAATTTTAAAGAGCAATTGAGTGTACGATATTTTTTGTCAGTCCGTCTTTAGCCAACACAAATAAGCTCGATGGTTTGCCCACGCGAGAACATGCCACGTTTAATTGTCCGTGTGAAAAACATGGTGCGCCCAAATCTAAGCCGCAATCGGACATCCTTTGGCCTTGCGACTTATTGATTGTCATTGCGAATGCCGATCTAATAGGAAATCGACGGGTTTGAATTTAATTTGCACGTCTGTCGGAATCATTGGAATTCGTGGCAGCAAAACATTTTCGCCTCGGAATTTGCCATTCAAAATGGTGGCTTTAAGAATGTTTTTCATCGATTTTTTAATCGGCCCTGCAACCAAAAAAGTTGCTGCAATCCCAGATGATGCATCGGCCAATGCGATGCCATTATTTAATCGTATTTCAGCGAGAATTAGCAAAATGAGAAATGAACATATTCGATGCAATATATCGTCAGTCATTGAATCTTTGTGTTTATTCCACAACGTCGCTGCTCGTCCAGGGAAACATGTAGTCAACACTATAGTCAATAGTTGACGAATTTGTGTTGCTGTACAGCCCAATACTGCTTCAGTAAGCATATCGTCCCAGTGATTGTCGTCTTCGAGCAAGCCGAGTGCAATTCATGCATCTTTATACGTTGGATACTGTTGTCCATTCACTTTGTGTATATTTTGAAATGACAATGGGCTGGTGACATCAACCAAGAACAGTCGCAGATAGAAGCACTCAGTCTGTCTTGGATTTACTGTATATGCTCGGCCCAAAGTGTTTGATTTGAATAGGCCGGGGAACGCATCAATTGGTGTGCCTTACTTGCGAGGCATCCATTTTTTTGCTTGATTCCAAACCAAAGATACGCCAGACAGCTTCATTGGAGCTGATGTACCGGCCGATTTGGTAGCGCATTATGTCGTTTTTGCCATTCAATCGAGGAGCATTCACATCAGTATTCTGAATTTGAAACACAGCCATATCGCTGCCTTTATTCACATACTTGCAAATGTATTTGATGGACTTCACCGAACTGCAGAACAGAACATTAATATGAGCATTGAATGTTTTGCTCAGTAGAGGCGAATATGGTACCACTCAACGATTGTCAATGTCAATGTCTGCGTTGTTGATATTTAGTGTGAATGACTGCCCGTTATTATCAGTATTTCTTCGACGATATATTGGACTTCCGTCAACGTTTGCGATCGTGTCGATAGTGGAATCTTTAGGAAAACGCTTTGTACATTTTCCGTCTGCCATGCAAGGCGACAAACGATTCAGATCACCGCATGGACCATGAATCATGTTTGTGGTAACGATATTCAACAGTAGTTGATCAGCAGAAGGATCTGGAATTTCCGCGGAAATTACACTATCGATTTCCTCAGGGCGTGTTTTGTCGACTAACCAAATCAAAATGTGTGCATGAGGTAATCCTCGCTTTTGCGATTCAACCGAATACATCCAGCAACGTATGGGACCGAATACGTGTAATTTTGTAATAAAGCTTATTAAAGACTTCAACTTTTGTTTGAACACACGTGCCGTAATGGCATGACGATGCATTGCGTTTTGGCCAGGCAATAACCAAAATGTAATCTCCTGCCACTTTGGATTACATGTAAACGTGATAAATGAACACGGTCGTCCGCACTCGCGCACGAAAGTCATAGCATCCTGTATGTATTCTTGCATATGACGTGGACTGCCTACTTACGATGATGGTAGAATGATGGAGCTACCAATTTCGGCGATGACGGCGTTGCTCATGATAGCGGTTCGCAAGAAAATGTATTCTTCCCGACGGAGTTTCTGTTGGTTGTGTCGTAGGAATCGCAGTCGTTCACTCTCTACCTTCGTGTACATGTCGACCATGAATTGTTGGCACAGCTCACGACATCGCAGAATGACGTTGTCCTGACTGCGTCGAATCATCATACGATACGCATAAAAATGCATCGAGCTCACTTTCTTGTTTGTTTCGGCTCCTGTTACAACATATTCATAAACATCAATTCAAAATGAGTAATGATGTTCATAATGAATGAAGTACCTCTGGCAGGATCTCGTTGTTTAATGTTTATGCAATATCCGTTTTGTCCCTTCCAGAAAATTAGCGGATATTGGAGAGCGTCGTATGACCAGTGTGTGTCGGCGATGAACTCCAGATTATTGTTTCTTCTTCGAATTACAATTTCTCGTGTCGCTGTGCGGTCGCCAACAATGATTCCAGCAACGTCCTCAACAACAGGCGCATTGAATCTACGCACGTGCTCTTCAGCTGGCATTTTATCAGGATTGATGACAATAGCGTGATTGTCACTTTGCAATTCGTGCATGTGTGATTTGAAGAATTTCAATAATTCATTCCGCTCATTCAATAGGGCGTCCAGCTCGCCGACGAAGCCACTGGCTTCAGGCGAATTGAGGTTGTTATAGCCGCAACGTGCATTCATGCGATTGGCGAGTGCGCATCCGGGGTCCACACGTTGATGTCCTCACCGCCCATGAAGCAGATTTGTAAAAATGTAAATAGTTCATTTCGCATTGGCAGCAATGAGCCCACTTTGTAGTACACTTGGCCTTCGATTTTGAATGTTGAATTTAATTGTTGACCATTTGCCGCAGTATTGTGAACTATTTCTGTTGCTTCGAACGATGTAATTTGAAAGCATGAATTGAATCTGCGAATGGACTTCAGGAACAGGTTTGAATCTGGATCCGTGCGGATGAGCAAGCCATTCAATGGCTATGGTGGTGTCTCAATTTCTGGTAGTTTCCCTTTTCCGAATGCGCAACACATGCCGGCTGACTCATGTTTGAATTTGAGCACATGACAATTGGGACATTTTTTGTCCATAGCACCAATCAGCACTTTCGGATGAGCGAAATATTCAATATCTGGCTCGTACTCGAATGCGAGACGAAGGAACGGAGCGGATGTAAATGCTCGATGTAATTGTTGGCGTTGTCGGACATTTGCTCTGTGTGTGTCAATTACGAACCGGCGCGCTTATCTGCGTTCCAATTGTCGGTGTTGATTTCGTTCAGCTCGTGCCTCTTGTGATTGAGATGCACGCAATTGCGGGATACTCACACGCACATTCTCGTTATCGTGTTGGATTTGTTCGTCTGTTCTTTCTGCTCTACGATTCCGCATGTTTCGTGCTTTATTCGTTCGATGGCCCAAATGGGCCACTTTGCGTCTTGCCGCCATTGTTCAGTGTAACACACAGACAAATAGACCAAATTATTGTACTGACTGATGAAAAACGGTATGCCGTTAATGTATTTGTTCTTTTAGTATTTTACCAACCTTTTACAGTCACAAAACACGTATCCCACGGTCACACACGTATTCCATGTAATCCACGTGGTATTTCTCCGTTATCGCGTATTTTTTGTCAATTCAAATAAATCGTGCAAAATCTTGCAGGCACTGCGTTGTGATACATAACAAATGCAGAATGAAATGTCAAAATGACGGGGCACATCACGTCAATGACTTGCGCATGTGTGAATAAATTTTCATGAACTTTCATAAACAAATTAGCGATTGACGGTGAATCTCCGCGGACGCCTCAGGAAAAAAGTTTTATTCCGGTGCCCATCATAACTCATCACTGGATTATCTGAGATCAGAAAACCAAAATGATTTCATTAGATGATAAGTTTCTGCAGGTGATCACGTCAAGTATTTTTTTAAAATTGATTTTTCAATTTTTCACAGCACTTGGAAGTCAAAATACTGATTTTTTATCAAAAAATGTGAAGATGTTGCCATTTTGAAATACGTTGAAATTAGAAGAAAAAAAAACGTCACGTGATTACCAGCAGAAACTTATCACCTAATAAAGTCATTTCGGTTTTCTGATTTCAGATAATCCAGCCACGAGTCAGAATGGCCACTGGAATAAAACTTTTTTTCTGAGACGTCCGCGGAGATTCACCGTCAATCGCTCATAAAAGTTAATGAAAATTTTATAGAATATGCTGCGAATGCTACTCTATTAAGTAGTTATTATAGAAATAGATGTATGTTAATTGTGTCGTCAAAAAAATGATCGAAAATTCATTTGATGCCAAATCTAAGAAAAATACAAAAAAAAATTTCGTCAAAAAAATAAAAATAAAAATGTTTGTATAGAGACACCCTTACCGCCTAGCGGTATGAAATATACTTCACGACCTATTCTCATACCTACCAAAGATACCAAAAAAAGTTCATAAATATCGGTCGAGCCGTTTCGGCGGAGTGCGACCACAAACACTGTGACACGAGATTTTTATATATAAGATTAATTTAACTATTTAAATAAAAAGAATTAAATCTCCGGGGGAGCGTTAAAAAAGAAAAAAAATCGGCTCCTACAGGATTCAAATCAGCGACAGCGTGATCGCTAAACTGGCACTTTAGGGACGGTGGCAAGTCTGTTTTCTCGGGATGGGGACAGTATGCTTCGGGGCAGTCTGACTCGGTGCAGTCTGAGTCGGTGCAGTCTGATTCGGCACAGTCTGACTCGGCGCAGTCTGACTCGGGGCAGTTTGACTCGGCTGATCAGATGCGTTATCAGACATGTTCAGTTGATAGCGCGCGCATCTCGTTTCAACAAACAGGAATAATACATATCTCTTGTTGGTAAAACGGAACTGTCAAAATCGCCGAGGCAGACTGCGCCGAGTCAGACTGCCCCGAGTCATAATGCGCCGAGTCAGACGGCCCCGAGTCAGACTGCGCCGAGTCAGACTGCCCCGAGTCAGACTGCGCTAAGTCAGACTGCCCGAGTCATACTGCGCCGAGTTAGACTGCCCCGAGGCATACTGTCCCCATCCCGTTTTCTCCAGCTCACCCAAATATATAAATACAGTCAATTATTATTTCCGGGCTCGGAACATGGATGGGGCGCGGCCAAGATGGGATGGTGGCAAGTCTGTTTTCGCCAACTCGCCCCGGTCCCATCTCGGCCTCGCCTAGACGGCTCGTGGCGACTCGGCACAGTGCTAACTCGACACCGACCCAACTCGGCTCCGCTCGATCTCGTGTCGTTCGGGCGTCCTACCCCGCCACAGTGCCAACTCGGCTTAGTCTCGATTCGGCTCCCCGAACGGCACGGAGCTCGCCCAAAACAGTGGCTCTCAATCTTGGTTTTTACATTTTTACTTAATTTTCCATTTTTTTACATTTTTAAATAAACTTTGTTTGCTTTTTTTCTTTTTTGCAGCGACAGTGAATTTTAAGAGAGTTTCGGGATAACAGCGTGCTTCTTACATCGCAAAGTAAGGACAATGTTAATTTTTTTTGCTTATTTTTATTTTTATTTGTGTTTTTCTTTTACTTAACCGTTTTAATCTATATAATTTTTTTTGAATTACAATTCCGTCAAAAAGGCATGGGCCCATTGACGCTCCACGAGCTCAAGCTCGATTCTGGCCAGTGAAATCTCACCGGGCTGTTGTGAACCCAATGACTGTTCAGCAGCCCGGTGAGATTTCACTGGCCAGAATCGAGCCTGATCTTGTGGAGCATCAATGGGTCCATGTCTTTTTGACGGAATTGTGATTTAAAAAAAAATTATATTGATTGAAACGGTTTGGTAAAAGAAAAACACAAATAAACATAAAAATAAGCAAAAAAAAATTAATTTCGCCCTTACTTTGCGATGTAAGAAGCGCGCTGTTATCCCGAAACTGTCTCAAAATTCACTGTCGCTGCAAAAAAGAAAAAAAGCAAACAAAATTTATTTAAAAATTTTTAAAAATGAAAAATTAAGATAAAAATATAAAAACGGCCAATTATTATTTCCGGATTCGGAACATGAATGAGGTGCCGCCAAGATTGAGAGCCACTGGTTTGGGCGAGCGCCGTGCCGTTCGGGGAGCCGAGTCGAGACTGAGCCGAGTTGGCACTGCGGCGGGGTAGGACGCCCGAACGACACGAGATCGAGCGGAGCCGAGTTGGTTCGGTGTCGAGTTAGCATTGTGCCGAGTCGCCACGAGCCGACTTGACGAGGCCGAGATGGGACCGGGGCGAGCTGGCGAAAACAGACTTGCCACCATCCCGGCCAAGATTGAGAGGCGCTATTTGGAGCGAGCGCCATGCCGTTCGGGGAGCCGAATCGAGCCTGAGCCGAGATGGCACTGTGGCGACGTGGGACGCCCGGAAGGCACGAGATGGAGCCGAGCCGAGTTGGGTCGGTGTCGAGTTAGCACTGTGCCGAGTTGCCACGAGCCGACATTTATCAGCGGCGGCGACTGTGATTTTGAATAATTCATGATCATTAAACTAGGGCCCACCTACAAAGAAGCCGGAACACGTGTCTAATAATTTTTAATGTACTATCGATTCGTGCCAGTTTCATTGAAATTCGCATGTCACAGGTGAGGCCGTCCCCTTGTAAATTTAATTAACGTTTGATATTCTAACCGGGTAGAGATATATTTGGTTGAGATATCGGAACTTGAGATAAACTAAATCGACTATGTTCCACAGCACGACGACGATTGGGATTAGCGTGAGCTGCCCTCGCGGTGCGGAACCCAATTACGATTCCGGAGATGAAGTACTCAAAGACGTTCGGGTCTTCGCGGATGGGAATTGAATCCGATGATACCTGGGACTGATTAAACGTAAAACTAACTGCACTTGAGGCGATATGCTACTTTGGGTAAACTGCAATAAGTGCGGGTGAGAGAGCGCCTCCAGCGCTTGCGGCGGAGCAGAAGAAAACAGAAAAAGCATGGCCCATCATCTCAAGCGCGACGGTAATCGATATCGACGATAGTTGAAGGCCACAGCTGGACGACACTTGCCGATTTTTAAATAATTTTCCACTAGTCTCCTCTAAAGGCTATAAGTGCAGATTTTTTCGAAGAATCGTTGCTTACAAGAGATCATATTCTAAATAATTTTTTAAAGACATGAAACCGCGTTAAGATAAAACGAAATAAAGTAAATATTTGCCTCACCCGCAGGGTCTTTCAGTGAACACGATATAGTTCGGATGTTGATTGGCTATTCTCTCGACAAACTTGACGCACGTAAAATTTTCCCAATGACGCATTGCTTGCTTGAACAGTGCTTTGTGAGCTCCAGAGAAACTGCCATCAATCTCGTAAGGAATCACACCATGATCCCAGACTCGTTCTTTCCGAGCTGTGGCCGCCCGACGAGATCTACCAGGGGCTGTATGTTTAATTGTACCGTGCCCTTCGTGAAACAGATATTTTGATTTGTGCTCATTGTAGAACTCGATCGTTCGTAGACGTCGGTCATGGAGCGAGATCACTTCATCCGAGGAATCAGCGGCGTCATGAGGAAAAGACGTTTTCTTACGCTTCATTAATAGATGTCGCCTTCTAGTGATTCTGAAAGAAAAAAAATGTTTTGCCTCATTCCGTACAACGACAAAGCCATATATTTCGGAGCTCCTAATCTCGTAATTTTCACCAAAAAAGTTGTAACTCTTTTCCATTCTGAATCCATGCTATATGAAGGTTCGTTTCGCGCTCTGAATCAGGTTTTTATCATCAGAGCGGTTATGCCTGTGCCTGCATGGGACGTTGTAGCCCGCCTTCTGAGAAACGCTATCATTCCGACGTCTTCAAATCTACACTTGTCGACCTATCATCATATTAACCAAATCATTTTTTTTGCGGCTGCTGAGACTGAAGCGCTACATCTACGGCCCGGCTTGTTTTGGCGACGTGCCAGTTTAACTGCCGGGAGAGGAAGGGAGGCTAAACCCGCATTTCTCACTTCCCACGCCTGGCGTTACTTAAACTCCACTCTGCTACAGACCAGGCTAATAGCTACTACCCTCCGCCTTCCGACTGTTTTCAAATCTTTACTTTAGTACTGTTTGCGTCTTGAGAACGCTGCGTCGTCGTACAGCTTCACCAACGTTTTGGATACATTTGAACAAGATTCCCTATCGACTGATACATTAGGTCGTAATTTGCTTACATACCTCTTGGAAATCGTAGTAGAATTTTTTTTTTAATTGGTTGATTCCAAACTATGCAAAAAAATGATTGTGGTTGAAGTCGATTTCATGTAAAACATCATCCGGAGGTAGACCAGCAAAGCAGGTGAGTCACGGTCAGTGTAATAAAATAAAATAAATTTCTTCTGGTAAACTTTTTACCGCGACCTCACCTTCAATACAGTGTTGAGCGGCAGTGATATATTTTGGAAATTGAATTCACCCGTTTGCGCGTACCACTAATCGGACGGGACGGGACGTGACAAGTCAGTTGTTAGCCGTGCCTGAAGAATTTCAATTTTCGAGATCGGGCATTTGGAAGATCACATCTCCAGAGAAGTTTTTCATTTTTTCCCCGCATTTTTCTCAGGGCATACAAGCTAAGAACTTTTGTAGGGAAACATATCCAGGTTATTGACACGGAAAATATCTTCGTAGCTGATGGAAAATCACTGCCCCTCGAGTTATCGTCGGGACGGTGAGCTATACACCTATCCGATTGTGATTAACTCTTTCAAATTCGTAACACCTCCAATACTAAGGATGGTTCACCGATAAAAAATCTCTCACGAACACCCTCACGCGCAACATAGAACTTCTCAAGATCGATACTGCTCATATGCATGTGATAGACGATACTCGATTGCATCGGCACGGCTCTGGCTTTTTAGAGTATTGATGTCCCTAATCGGCTTGGCCAATTTAAGATATGCAATCCTAGTCTATACTTGCTCGACAGGGACATGAAAAATTATAGGGTCATGAACGTGGACATGGAAAACTATGCAGAAATTGACCGGATCTCAAAAATAAAGAAGGGATTGGAGACCAGAAATTATGACAGATTGATCTAAATTTCGAAAGTTATCAAGAGTTTGATCGGGACACCGTAAACTATGGGGGAAATACTCTTAACGTTGATACAACAGCCGTTGTGACTCGGGAAGCTAACGTCGTGAGTTTTTGAGTCAATATCATACAGCAGATTGGTATACTAGGCATAAAGGCACGACCGCATTTGTCGATACAGAAATGTCCACTAAATTAATGCTTTATGCATACATAGTCATTGAAAAAACGTGGTTAAATCATTTTCAAAAATGTGAGAATAATACTTAAAATCGATGCCCGTATCGTTCATCGCGGATTTGATGTCCTGATTACTGCTGAAATTGTGTTTATCCATTGAGGGTGATCCCATGATGTACTTAATTGGGCTTGCTGTTACTGCTTTGGGATTTCCCTTTGACGTCACCAACCGTCCAGCATTGTCAGTTTCGCTACGAGCTTCTTGATCGTTCTTGAACTGCAATATTTCTGTAATTCAATCACCGTTGCGTAACGACTTTTACTGGATAAATTTTTTGATATGACTTCTTACTAGAATGTCAATGTACATTAATATAACATGGTCAAAATATACCGTGCTTCTTGTAAGAAAAACAGTTTATGTGATCATAATTCGATAATTTGAATTACATTAGTCGATTGAAGGTTTTTTAATAGTGAGTAAGCAGCAACAGATCGCAGTTCGTTACTTGTTGACGACTATATACAATATACCGCCAGTTCTTACTGATCCAGCATGAAATAAACTATGCAAATATTAAATTACTGACCAGCCGAACCGTCTCCATCAGCCTGAAGCTTGTTTCTCAATAATTTTTTCCGATAGTTTTTCAATTCTTCCAGGAAACTTTTGTTGAGATTCTTATTTCGCCATGCTGCTTTCTGCTTCATGCCAGGCAGCGCAATGTCACGAAGAAAGCCACCTAAAACAAAAATTATCAGAAATGGTAAGGCATTGCGGTATAAAATGTCTCTAATTTTGTTAGACTTCTTCTGTATGTATAGCTGGTCCACCGAATAGAGTACCGACTTTGGGCTTCACCATCAGCGATCTATTTTCAATTTTGAGAAATGCAAGTCCCCATCGGCAAATGAACTCTCAATTCTTTTCGGATTTTTTTCTTGGTTATTTTCGCTGTATTTGTATGGTTAATCCTGTTTTCTGCATTAATTTCTCAATGTGAGTGTTTTCAAAAAGAAAAGAAAGTCTCGGTCCAAGTTTCCTATGTAAAAAGGGCTCAGCTTTCCAAAAAAATATAAAAACATTTTCGGACTTTGAAAAATGACTTGAAAATCGCATTCAAAATTTAAAAGTCAATTTTTTTGCCAATGCATATATTTAAAGGAAATTAAATATTTTTTCCGAAAAGCTGAGAAAATTTTATATATTCAATATATGTATAAATCAAGTTGGGTTCTATATAATAACTCGTGTAATAACTATAAATGTTTGAAACAATAACCAGAACCTCAATTTGAACTTGATTTGGCTTTTGTTTTTCATATGTTATGTAAAATTTACTTAGAAACAATGTTATGTAAAGCTTTACGTAGAAAATATTCAACATTTTTTATTAAAATATACTTTGGCTGAAAATAAACTTTCACATCCCAATTGCATTTCAAGCAATTTTTAAAGGCCCAAAAATATTTTTTGCATTTTTTTCGAAAAGTTGAGTTTGTTTTACATAGAGAACTTGATCAAGATTTTTGTTTTAAATCAATACGAATTAGTTGAGGTTTTCATTTTTTTTCTAAACATCTGTTGATTTAACGAGTTATTAGAAGGGTCCAAACTTGATTCTTACGTATTCTATGTACATTTTTCTAAGCTTTTCGAAATGAATATTGAAATGTTTAAAAATATATATATTGCTCGAAAAATCTACTGTTAAATTTCAAATGCGATTTTGAGTAATTTTTTTAACCCCAAAAATGTTTTTGTCCCCCATACAAGCTGAGCCTTTTCTACACGAGAAACTTAGTCAAGACTAATTTTTTTTCTTATCAAAACACATTGACAAATTCATGTCAAAATGCAGAAAACATTCACAGAATGACCCACACAATCACAACGAAAATGACCAAGGAAAAATCTGAAAAAAATTAAGAGTTTATTTTTCGATAGATCCTTTCATTTCTCAGAGTTAGAAATATAGTGAGGCCGAAAGTCGGTACTCTATTTGGTAGGCCCACCCATACATAAAAGAGAAAGTGTCCTGGATGGCCAACCAACGCATACAAGCGCAGCTAAAACCGTTCGACGTAAGAATGTGGAATTTAAGAGAAACATTTTTTTTCAGGACGTTGGCTCCCACTAATGAAAGTTTTCTTGGAGTCTCCTCTCTTAAAGCGGTGAAAAAGTATCTCGAAAACCAGGGGCATTACATTCAAGAAATTGGGTATTTAGATTCTCCTTCAAAAAACAGAAAAATCTTTAACCATTTTCCGGAAATACCAGTACCAGTGTTCATTTTTATTGAAATGCCTGGATCTTTAATACTACAAATGTTACAAACGTGAAACGGCATCCTGGATCTACATCAGAAAAACAACAATGTTTTCCGCAATCTTCTGAAAATGCAATAAAGGGTGGCCGAAAAGGGAGTTTAATTTTTGGACAATTCTGTTTATTATTCCTACTCAAGAACATTTCCGGACGAAGATGAATGCATCAACGGTTTTAATTTTTTTACTACCATGGCGCGGAATTATATCAGCGCTCAAAATTATTCATTACGTTGAAACATCGGCCTGTGAAGATAAAATATAATTTTGGAAAATTGTAACTCTTTCTTTGTCGCCGCGGCAGCGGTTCGGCCGCCAGGTCGAACACCGTGTTCGGTTTTTTTTGCGCCAACTCGGGCTACGTCGGTTACGTATTCTCGCGGGATAGACATTGTTATTTTCTTTTGTTATTTTTGATTTTGTTTGTTACTTCGTGTTTAAATTGTTAAAGTTGTTATTTATCGTTATAAACGTGCGGGGTTATTTTGCTGAAGTGGCTGGATCCGCGCCGTTATTTATTGTTCCCGGTGTCAAACCTAACTATGAATTTTTGGATCGGGTAAATTTGTTGTGTCCGGTGTCAAACCTAACTATGAATTTTTGGATCGGATAAATTGTTGTTACCGGTGTCGAATCTAACTATGAATTTCCAGATCGGATAATTTGTTGTTCCGCGAGAAATCGGGTATCAGACGTTTTCTGTATCCGTTCCGGGGATGATAATTTGTGGATTTTTTCCCCCGTTGGATTTTGGTGATTTCAGAATTGTTTGAGCGTCGCGGATTGTTCGCTGGCGTGCGCGGGTCCAACCGTTCTTGAGGCACCGGCCGTTAGCGGGGTGTAGCGGAGAGACCTGACGATCCGGGAGTGTGCGCGGTATCAGTGTGTGTGGCCGCGGATGAAATGGTCTTTTATCATTTTCTTTGGTTTTTTTTTGTATTGCAATATTGCCGCGGTGGATCGAGTAGCCGCAATCGGGAGTGAGTGCCGCGGAGTATTTTTTTTGCATTATTTAATCGGATCCGAGTACGGGGGTGCGAGTAGCGAGCGTGGATCGTCGGTCTGTACCGTGGGTGGGTGAGCGAGACGCGGGAGTGTGTGTGTGTGTGTGCGCGAAAGTGGGTGTGCACCGTCTTATTTTCTTTATTGTTTTTCTCGGGGTTTTCTTTTGTGTGTTTCCGAAGTAAATTATTTTTGGCTTTTCTTTATTTCTTTGTTCCTGGTTTATTATTTATTTTTTTTCCCCTTTGCCTTGCCGAGAACACGCGTGCGGTACCGATTTTGGGAACGCCGCCACTCTACCATCGCGATAAGGCTGCGGCCGGCCGGTGCACAGCAGTTTGGCTCGGAGGTACGATCTTTCTCTGCGTGCAAACGCCTGGCGCCCATTTTAAAAATTGAAGGGGAAGGTCTTACGGGCTTTAGCTTGTGGCGTGAACAAAATGCACGTTACAGCGTACAGCACTTATATAATACTAGAATAGACTTATATATAATAGAAAGTGAAGTGCACGGTCATATAGACAAGTCAGGGCACTCGCTTGGAAAAAATGTCCGCGAAATGACGCCAATCATCCTCGCCTCCTGTCGTCGGTTACAAATGTATCGGTTTACTCATACCCACTTAATTTACTATTATTAGTCAAATAACGATGACTTTTAAGGGAACTATCTTTAATGAACGAGTGAGGAGCATATCACGTTGCTTTTGCTCTCCATTAAAGTTTCATTATCAACGGCAGAAAATCATTAATCAGGAGTTATACTGAATATGACACCTCAAATTGGGTGGAGGAATTAAATAAACATTGTTAAGTTATCCAGCAATATTTATTTTTATGTTGTAATATATTATACTTATATTCATGATACATTTTTAGTTTTTATAATATTCGGATTTTTTTACGGCACTCTGTTTTTTAACATTACGTTGACTTGCTGAGAATATTTTCTTTTTCGCATTCTTAAATAATGTTTATGGCATACGACAAAAGATCCGGAGCGGGTTCTTTGCAGGGAAAGGAAAATTTATAATTATTTCACTCACCGTCTCGCTGGATACATTAGGTAAAAGCATATGCTTTGTGAAACAAGTCTCGACTCTCGGAGCATTAGAGAAAAGTTAGAGTTAGGATGGATTAATTAATGCACCCCGTGATTCTGAATTAACGATTTTAGCGAAGGAATATTGGGAGAACGTGATCAGTGCTCGTATAGCATTCTTGCAAATTTCGAATGCAAAATGTTTTTCAATTTGTTAGCAGACGTATCTTGAAATTAGAAAAACATTACGGATTGAAAATCTCCACCAACCTACGTGCATTTCACGAGCGAATAAAACAGTCGTTATTAATATTCACTTGGTTATCAAATTGACACTCCAATTTCCTATCATGCATCCTTAGACCGGCAGTACACATTTCTTAAAGGTGTCTGATTTTTTTTATCGACGAATATCAAAGTATCGATAATCGAAAATTATAAGTGCATTTGTGATATAAAATGTTCTGCATAAAATTCACTAAAGTTCTGATGACACATATTAATCTGAGTAAGACCCATAAGACGCTACGTTGTTCCGAAAAATAGTGTTCAATATTTTCGGCCGAAATTTGGCGAGCACGGCTACCATGCATACTATTCTGCAAACTCGAGCGTTTAGGATTATCGATATTACGAATATTGGTTAGTGGAAAATTATACACAATTAATAAAAGTGTATTGGTCTGGGGTGGTATGATACTCAAGTGAGTCAGAAACAACCATATCACGCAATAGCCTAGTGCTCTGACACTTGACAATACAGTTAATTAATTTTCTTATATGATTGTGTAAACTGGAAGAAAACTTCAAACCAGTTAGACATTTCGTATTATTATATAAATGCAATACATGAATGAATATTTGAAAAAAAAAGTAGTCGAGTAGCGTGTTGGGCACGCACATGATAGGGTTCCGTACTACTCACCGCGCATGCGCGTTGCCCGCCGACAGGCTCACTCCCAGCACAATTCGCAGCGGACCCGTTGTTTTTTCTATTATTATTTTTTGTTTCCTCATAGAGGAAGCTATGTAATGGTGAAAAACATTTTTTTCGAAATCTTTATGTCATTATGTTCAGAATATGCTAAAACGTCGAGGAAACACATTTGGAAAAAGATTCCGGATGTATGTGTGTACGTGTGTACGTGTGAGTGTGGGTGTGTGTGTGCGTGCGTGCGTGCGTGCGTGCTCGCGTGCGTGCGTGCGTGCGTGCGTGCGTGCGTGCGTGCGTGCGTGCGTGCGTGCGTGCGTGCGTGCGTGCGTGCGTGCGTGCGTGCGTGCGTGCGTGCGTGCGTGCGTGTGTGCGTGCGTGCGTGCGTGCGTGCGTGCGTGTGTGCGTGCGTGTGTGTGTGTGTGTGTGTGTGTGTGTGTGTGTGTGTGTGTGTGTGTGTGTGTGTGTGTGTGTGTGTGTGTGTGTGTGTGTGTGTGTGTGTGTGTGTGTGTGTGTGTGTGTGTGTGTGTGTGTGTGTGTGTAACGGACTTCCGAAATTCAAACATGTATAACTCGGGAACCGTTCCACCTACAGCCTCCAAATTTTGCAGGCACGTGCAGCTCTATAATATCTGTCTTGGTTATAATTTTAGTCATGATGGGAGCTGCGGTTCGGATTTTATGTCGTTTTCGAATTACCAAAAAAGGACGTTTACATGATAGCGATCGCAATTTTCGAGATATCCGTCTAAATAGTTCTTTACAAATAGGTTTTCACCCAAGGTTGGTTGGTATTGCATTTGGGCCAATTCCATGGAGAAGATCAGATTTTACAGGATTTCGATTTTTTCGGAAAATTTACGTTTTGTGCTAACTCACGATAGCTTCGACAGATGACACCCGGATTCACTACATGTATAAAACATAATTTGACTGTACTTTGCATAAAATTTCGTGGCGATCGGTTCAGGGGATCAAATTTTATAGGACTTTGAATTTTTCGAAAAAGTGACGCTTCGCTCGAACTCACGACAGCTTCGGCCGATTTAACCCGGACTCGCTACATATATAGACTATGGACTAACACGAGAACGTTACATGGGAAACTAGCTGCAAGTTGAAACTTGCGAATTGCTTTCTCAGAATTCAAGAAAGCTAGATGTTTAAATTTGCAAGCTGCTCCCCCAGAATTGAGGATCTTGTGAGAATCTTCCGCTATGAGGAAGCGAAAGTTAATATAGATAATTTCCTCATAGAGAAAGATACTCACAAGATCTTCAATTCTGGGGGAGCAGCTTGCAAATTTGAATATCTAGCTTTCTTGAGTTCTGAGGAAACAATTTGCAAGTTTCAACTTGTTTATAAATTATTTAATGTATTTAAAAAAAATCTGGATCGCTAACATAATTTATTTACTTTTCAACGTTGAAATTTCTTTGAAGCTATGCAGCGCCGTAACTAGGAATAAAAGGCAAGGGGGGCTCGGAGGGGCTCGTATAGATGTATTTGTGTAGATATGTATATGTAAATGTATATTTACTGAAAATTTTGGGGGGGGGGGCTTAAAACATTTGGAGGGAGGATAAGCCCGCCCTAGCCCCCCTCTGGTTACGGCTCTGAAGCTATGGCTGAAGATACGCAATAAGAGTTATTTACCGTGACAAAATAGCTCGTATCCGAAAAAGAGTTATTTTTATTTTTTTCGTAAACCATTTTTGCTACAGTAATCGTTATAATTTTGATTGAATGTACTTATTAAAATCTACATTTGGGCATTTTTTCATATTTTTTGCATCGATGGTTAAAAGTTAGAGGGGGGGACACACTGATAACGACTTTAAAAACAAATATCTTATGACTGAAGGGATAAAATGGAAAGGTCTCAGGACATTATTTGTTGCATTTAAGGAGACCTATCCAGAGATACCTCACTCAATGGGGTGAGCCAAAAAAAAAAAATTCCAGCACACTGTTTAATCTGCGGGAGGGGGGGTCAAAAAAATTTTTTTTTTATGTTGTCATTTCTGTTTTTAGGTCACCGAACTACGTCTATGTACCAAATTTCATCTCAATCGGTCCATGACTGAGAGAATGGGAAGCCTGTGACATACAGACGGACGGACGGAAGGACGGACTTGCCGAAACCATAAGGGTTCCTAGATTTCTACGGAACGCTAAAAACATCTTACCTCAGCAAGCACATTGCCGTTGTCATCTTTCAGCTTGTAACTTCTAATGTTAAAGTGAAAATGTCTTACGCAGAGGAAATGTTTTACCAACAATTTCTTCGTTAGCTGAAGAGATTTCTGCCAATCTTCCCTCAGCGTAGCATTCTTCGGTGCAGCGAAAGTTGGATATTCAACTTACAACTCGTATAACCTGTCTTGCACCCACGTACTACACATGTATTCGGCATGTTTTTTACTCAAAACTTGAAATGAAAATGAATCGAAAGCCCCCACATTTTCTCAAAATTCGTCCAAACTGAAGCTGAGTCCACTCAAAATTATTGTGAGATATATGATAGTCAAAATTTACTCGAAATGGCACAAGATACAAGATCGTAGTATAATAATAAATCGGTCCCGATCGAGCCGTCGCTAGGACGTGTTCATAATCGTAGCGCTGTTTACAGTTATAATAGTGTGACAAGTGACAGGTGTACGAATTCCGATCGCGATGTCTGCGTCATCCGTACTGGATATAGACACCGACGAAGCGGGAAATGAAAACGATCTCAGCTTGCCCAAGCCCAAGAAGAAAAAAACTCGCAACAAACGCAGAGCAACCAAAAACTTGTCGTCTGACTTATCTCTCGATCGAGAGTCCATCAAGAACGGCGAACAAAGCAGACAATATCAAGCAGCTTCTATAAGTTCAAAGACAAACGCAACTAGCGTCACTACTAAGAATAAGAACCCCGCTACAAACAATGGAGAACAAACCACATACCAACACCTCCACTACATAAACTCAACCACAACGAAATCGCGATTGGATTTGGCTAAAGTGTGGAACAGCCTCTCTATGCTCTCAAACAACATCATCTTACAGACGGAGAAGGGCTTCCTGCTCAAATGAAACAACGATCCAGAGCGGCTAACCTTTTTACTCAACACCCTCATTGAGAAAAACATCATCGATAGCTACACCGAAACAACTGCGTGGACAAAAGACAGATCCGTTAGAGCACCGCCAGAAGCATTCGCGGCTGTGATTAATCGAGTGGACTGCGAAATAGACGACGAAGCTGTAAGCGAAGCGCTTGACAAGAATAACATCGTACATCGCTTCTGTAAGAGGATTATCTCGGGAGCCACGTCCAAACCAACGACACTCATCCGAGTAATTACAGGAAACGCGAAATCGTTCGACGAGCTGATTCGTGAAGGTATATACACAATGAGCGAGCACTTTACTGCACCGCCGAGCACTCCACCTGCTCCGATCCCCCATCCGCCGTGCGCCAAGTATTCAGAGTTTACTCACACTACCGATAACTGCCCGAACAAAATTGTATGTAGCGAATGTAACGGCGATCACCGAACCGAAAGATGCACCACAAATCTGCCACTAAAATGCACACGCTGCAACACCACTGACCATGTAGCGTGGTCAGTGAAGTACCCACGTCACCCAAAAAAACCAATCCAGGGAATACCGAACACGCAGATCAAACTCCTTAACAAACCGACCCGTGAAATCAACCCATCCATTACAACACGACCACATCATCAATACATGAGCAAGTCCACCAATTCGAGTACCGGTTTTGGGCGTCGATATCAGCGATCTTTTTGTAACTTTGAGAAATGGAACCTCCCATTGAGAAATGAACTCTGATTTTTTTAAAGATTTTTCCCTTGGTTATTTTCGCTGTAATTGTATGGGTAATTCTGTGAGTTTGTCATGTTTTTCAGAGGTTGGGACCTCTGTAATAACTCGTTGAATCACCAACTGTATAACGAAACAACTAAAACCTTAATTAATATTTTTTCATTTTCAAATGATTCGTAATACTGAAATCAAGAAACCGAAATAATTTGATTAGTTGACAAGTTTCTGCAGGTAATGACGTCGAGTTTTTTTATTTCATCGTATTTTGAAATGGAAACATTCTCAATTTTTTTAATGAAAAACCAGTATTTTGACTTCTAAATGCTGTAAAAAATTAAAAAATCAATTTGAAAATAAAGACTTGCCTTCATCACCTGCAGAAACTTAGCAGCTACTGAAATTCACTCCGGTTTTTTCGCCTCAGATGCTCCAGTAATTAGTTATAATGGGCACCGCGATACAACTTCTTTTCTTAGACGTCTGCAGAGATTCTCCGTCAATTGCTTAGTTGTTCATTAAAGTTAATGAAAATTTTATAGAATATTCTTCAAACGTAACGTTATTGAGTTAGTCATTATATCAATAAATGTATATCAACTGTATGTCAAGAAAAATTATCAAAAATATCCTTTTTTTAATATCGAACTAACCTTACCCCGCATTTAAGTTGAAGATGGTGCACTTGCAAAACTAACAGCGTCACCACATGACGCTAAGTTTCATCTTTGATCATATGGTTTCCATGGATTTAGAAACAGTAATACGAATCATTTGGAAATGAAAAAAATATAAATTGAGGTTTTAGTTATTTTGTCACACATTTGGTAATTCAACGAGTTATTACAGAGGTCCCAACTTGATTTCTACATATATTACGTGAAATTTTCTTAGCTTTGCGATAAAAATACTTTCAAAATTTTTAAAAAATATACATTTGAGAAAAATCGACTTTTATATTTCAAATGCGATTTTAAGTAATTTTTTAAGTCCCAAAAATGTTTTTGTATTTTTTGTCGAAAAGCTGAGCTTTTTTCACAGAGAAAAGGTGGTCGCGTTTAATTTTTTCTCCTATTAAAACACATTGAGAAATTAATGAAAACAAGAAAAAAATGACAAACTCACAGAATTACCCATACAATTGCAGCGAAAATAACCAAAGGAAAAATCTAAAAAAAAATCAGAGTTCATTTCTTAATGGGAGCTTCCATTTCTTAAAGTTACAAAAAGATCGCTGATATCGACGCCCAAAACCGGTACTCGAATTGGTGGACTTGCTCACATACATCAGACAAGTCAATAAACTGGAGAATAGCAGCAGAGAAGAACTCATCCTAAAACTCAAGAAACGCTTCGTACAAGAATTCAACAACGACACGGCAGTTGCCTTCACAAGAAACAATATGCATGTACTGTAATGCTTTTTTACTGGGACGCGACAAAATGCATCTCTTCGGCCGGTTTATAAAATATTCGTCGGGGAATATGTCGGCGCCGGCCAAGCAGATAGCGTGGCCCGACCGCACAAAATAGATTCGACGATGGTAACCCAAAGATGCCGGAAGCTCGACCAGACTAGCCACTAGTCTTCCCCAAAGGTTGAGGGGCGGTTCGTGGGAAGGGAAATTCTCAAAATTTTGAGAGCTATCGGGGAAAAGAATGCCACACACACACCGAACGCCACCAGTAAAAGTTGAAAAGAGAATACAAAAATACATAAGTCTCGCGGATTTCAGGGACAACAAAACTCAATTTCCTGCTAGAATCGAGCGCGGCTACTCAGTCCACCGCGCCGATTCCCTACATGGACCACGGAAAAAAACAATACACAAAAAGAGCAGAAATTAACGTCCCGGAACTAAACCCGGGATTCGTTGCACCGCTGCGCGGGCCCTACTAACTTTCCTCATCCACTCGTCCGACACAATCCCGACCGTGAAAAAGCGAAACCCCAACGCACGACTCGCGGAAACCGATCACAGATTTTCCCTCCGGCCCGAGTCTCATTCACTAACGACCACCGAGTCGACCGTAATCGCCCAAACGGGTCGGGGACGCGCCTTACTGAACTTAAGCCCGGGACCTGAGAACGCGCTTGCCACGCGTCACCAAAAAAACTCAAACTTCGCTCCGTTGCTCCCGTCGCTCTCTCTACGCTCCACCCAGTCTCGTTTTTCCTGTGGCTCTCGTACTTTTCGCTACTCCTCTCACACTCGATCTACTCTAAGCGACGGTCGATACTCAACTCCTCTAATTGCGCGGCACCTAATTTTGCAGCCCGGTTGCGCGATCCATTTCGGCGTTCCGTGCCCCGCACCGATATTCGTCTCGCCAGTCTCCGGGAAGTCACGCAAACCAAAAATCCAGGCACCTCGAGGCATAATTGTACCGCCTATTTTAGGCGTTACAGTGCTGATAACTGATTTGTGTCATCCCAAAAGCTGCTCGTCAACGGCACCAATACACATTTGATTTTAGCACTAACTTTAGCGACGAAGACTTATTCTGTGACGCGAGACGCCTTTGGTATCGTTACCGATCTAGTGTTCCCGATCTTCACGATATTACTCCGAGGGAACTTACACTCTTCACACAGAAGCTCTGAAGGAGTCGGCTTCCGTAGATGTTTGCTATTCGCGGTTTCTAACGGGACTGGTTCCACTCGCTCGTCCGGCACACCTTGGGGCGTCGGACAGCGAGCGGGGTTTTTCGTCTAAATTGCATATTATGGAAAACGTCTCGCCTCACGAAGGTCATCGTCGATGCGCGTGATGCCTCGCGTTCACCCGATCTCGGCGTTCGGTTACACCTTGGATCCGCGAAATCGCAGGAATCATCTGGAAAACGTGATGTCTCGCGATCACCCGATTCCGGTGTTAACTTACACCCCGAGTCCGCGAAAACGCGAAGATCGTTCGCGGTATTCCTTACATCGGGAATTCGGCACGCGCGGGAACGCTATCGTTGCAACGCGCCGCTGCGCATTTCATCGCATCGTGCCACGTGTAAAAATCCCCGGTGATTATTATATAGAGATAATATTATAAATTCCCGATGATTATTATATATAGAGGTAATATTAAAAATTCCCAATGATAATTAAAAAGAGATGATATTGATCGTGAATCTGAAATATATAAAATACCCAAAGAGAGAAATTGCATACTCGTATATATATACGTGCGGCGGACGTGACATGTGAATGAAAATAAATCACAATTACATACGGAAATAATCCAAAAATTTTTTCCATTAATTTAACTATTAAAAAAAATTAAATCAACGGTGGAGCGTCATAAAATAATTCTTAGCACGATTGCAATAATAAGAAATGAAAAAAAAAAAAAATGAAATTACCAGGATTCGAACCAGCGACATCATGATTGCTGGACTTACACTTTCGCCCTGCGCCATCGGCGCTTGGTGAGATCACAGCACGCGACCGGCACCTGGTTCATCTGCCGACGCCACCGTGATTTAAAAAAATTAATAATAATTAAACTAGGGCCCACCTACAAAGACGCCGGGGCAGGTGTCTAATAATTTTCAATGGACTATCGATTTATGATAGTTTTATTGAAAAGTCAGTTTCATGGTTGAGGCCTTCCCCTTGTAAGATAGAAAACCATTATCATATATTTAAATTTCGGAAAAACTCAAATTTTTACGAAATTAAAAAAAATAAATATAAATATTAGGAACCCGCCCCCCACTCTAATTTCATGATAAAAGTTCTTCAATTTCAATAGAGTACTCAGAAAAAAATTTCATCCCAATAAAAAGGGGACAAATAGCAGTTACCTCTTGATAAAAATAATATGGTGGAGGGAGAGAAGGGGAAGGAGGGGTCTAAAAAATCTAAAAAAATATTAGTAAGGTCGTGGGATCCACAGGATTCTAAAAAAAAATCATCGTCCACATCGGGGGAAAGGAGGGTTTCAGTTCGGTGAATTTCGAAATTTTGCCCCATATATATATATATATTAGGGTGGTTCTTAATCGGGTGATGTCGGAATTTCCGTGGTTTCCGCCCACAAAAGTAATCAACATAAATAGAAAAAAAAATTAGGCGCAAGCGGGAATTTGTCCGATAAGCCTATTAACTGTCGCATCGCAATCGAAGTTTATACGGAAAAATGCATGCATTTGGCATTTTGTTGGGGAAATTTTTTATTACTTCAAAACTATAAATGATAAAAGTATGATCTCCTACAATTTCATAGGAAATTTACTGCTCTACAAAAAAGGTTTGCGGTAAAATTTCCGTGAATCTAATATTTATTACGTAAAAATGACTTTTCATAGCTGGCTCAAAAAAGCCATTTTTGGCGAATTACGTAATAAATATCAGATTCACGAAAATTTTATAAAAGACCTTTTTTGTGGCGCATTCAATTTCCTACAATATTGTCGTATGAAATTTTCTTATCATGTGAAGTTTTTTTTTGCTTTTTTGAGCCAGCCATGAAAAGCTATTTTTTTGCAAAATACGTAATAAATATTAGATTCACGAAAATTTTACACGAGACCTTCTTTGTAGAGCAGTAAATTTCCTATAAAATTGTAGGAGATCATATTTTTATCATGTATAGTTTTGAAGTACTAAAAAATTTCCTCAACAAAATTCCAAATGCATGCATTTTTCCGTATAAAATTCGATTGCGATGCGACAGTTGATAGGCTTATCGGACAAATTCCCGCTTGCGCCCAATTTTTTTTCTATTTATGTTGATTACTTTTGTGGGCGGAAACCACGGAAATTCCGACATCACCCGATTAAGAACCACTCTAATATATATATATGGGGTATTCCTGGGAATTTCGGCAACTTTGACAACTTACTACCAGTATATGAGGGGAGATATTTTTAACGAACAGTTGATGGAGAGATATGAATTTTTTCTTCTAATACTGCAGAAAAAATAAAAAACTGTGAGGCGGAGGACTTTCCTATTAAAATAAAAAGCTCGTATTTGGTGTGAATTTTCTAGAGGTGTCTAGTACCCTATTTTTCGGAGTATGAAGTAAAAAAAAAATAGTCGATTTTTTTGACCCACCCTAACACACACATACATCCAGACATTTTTTCTGAATGTGATTTTTAGATGTTTTGGGATATTTTGAACACGTTTTCATGAACATCTCGAAAAAAAAATTTTTCACGAAAACAAAGCTTCCTCTATGAGGAAGCAAAATAATCTTATTAGGTTGGGGAAAAAGAAATTCATTACTTTTCCCTGAACTTCAAGACTCTATTAGACATGTTTCGGATCGTCCGATTTGGATCACATATGCACCGTTCTGTTCGATAATTTGTTGCCATTGTGAAGGTAGCTTCATAATGCCTCTCTCGTAAAAGTCCTGGTCCTTATTCGCGAAAAACTCAAGTAATAGATTATCACAATCTTCCCTTGATGGGAATTTCTTATCACTAAGGCAGTTTTGCAAAGCGAGAAAAAGATGGTAATCGCTTGGTGCCAGGTCCGGACTACATGGTGGGTGCATCAAAACTTCCCAACCAAGCTCCCGGAATTTCTAGCGTGTTACTATAGACGTGTGTGGTCTCGCGTTATCCTGATGGATTACTGTACCTCGCCTGTTAGGAAATTCTGGCCGTTTCTGGTCGATCGCGAGCTTCAAACGGTCTAGTTATCGACAGTAGATATCCGAATTTAATGTTTGGCCATAAGGAAGCAACTCATAATACATTATCTCTTTCCAGTCCCACCACATGCACATCAGAACCTTCCTGACCGTTAGTCCTGGTTTAGCCACCGTTCGAGGTGCTTCACCGGGCCTTGACCCCGCTCGTTTCCGTACAATGTTGTCGTAGATGACCCATTTCCCATCTCCAGTCACTATCCATTTAAGAAATGGGTCGATTTCATTCCATTTCGCCAAGGCTTCGCTGATCGAAATTCGATCCATAATGTTTTTCTGTGTCAATTTGTGTGGCACCCAAACAATAAGCTTCTTTTTGAACCCAGCGTTATGCAAATGGTTTGAAACTGTTTTATGGTCAATCTTTAGTTCCTGGGCGATGCTACGACTGCTAACATGGCAATCAATTTCGATTATTTCCGTGATTTTATCGACATTTACGACGGCGGGCCTACCTGTACGAGGTGCATTTTCAACATCGAAAATACCCGAACGGAATCGACGAAACCAAAATTACACGTTATTGGCTGTTACAGTATCGGCACCATGAACACTATTTACGATTTCAGCTGCCTGGCTTGCCTTTTCGCCTTTATAGAAGAAAAACTGTAAAATGAATCGAATTTTCTCTTTGTTCACTTCCATCTTTAACAGCCTGTAACTCTCAACTAAATAGACTCAACAAAACACCGCAATAGAATTCTTTTCGTACAAAAGGTATCCTTTCCAGCGAGCATAAATCTGAAATTGTTCCATTCAAACTTCAAAAGATATCGATCACCACTGCCACCTACCGAAAAAATAATGGATTACGTTGTCCCCAACCTAATATATAGATTTTTCTTTTCACATGTGTGGGTAATTCTCATGAAATCTCGAAATTCCTGTCCTTTCAGTTTTTACAAAAATCTAAACGACTTACGATGGTAATTTTTTTTTCCTTGGAAAGAACATCACTGAGGCTATTAATGTTGGTCATAATTTTTGAACCATCTGAATATCTGTAACGAATAACCAATATATAGTGCTCTAAAAATCATTCCCTCACTATGTCCCAAACTCCAGATTTTAACATTATCGAATTTTTTAATTGAAAATTTCTTGAAAAGTATATTTGCAAATATGAGTAATCTATTATAAATACAAAAAAATTTCAAAAATCCTGTGAATGTAGAATCATGAGTCGTTAACAAGTTTTCAAATGTTGATTCAACATGTGTCCCATAAAAAATAATCATTCCCTCACACGATTACGGACAGTCGATGAGTTAGCGTACTTTTAGTAAATTATCAACACTCTCATTGGACTTTTATAGTTAGTGGTACTATCAATTATTAAGAATGGCGAATTTACGTTAAGCTTGTTCGACTACTTGTTGGAAGAAGATTTTACTGTTATTTTTTAAAGATTACATTTTGAACCGTCATTCCCTCACTGCGAAGAAAAAAAAAGGTAATTACTATATTCGAATATTAATTACACAGTGTAGTATGTTTTTGGAGGCAGTAAGCTTACAGAAAACTATACATGTAACAAAAGGTTATGTTGTAAGATTTTTGAGGTTATGTTTCATTTCGTCATTCCCTCACCGTCATTCTCTCATTTCGAGTTGAAATGAGGGAATGACGACTTATGAGGTACAGGCAGGGGGCTGACACGGGAGCGGTCTACCGCACAGTAACGTGTCCCCGTTATTGTCGCCGCGTAAACTAACCCACCATGCGGCGCTAGTAGTCACCTGGGACGTCTGCATGACCCCCAGATGTCCTTGGATTATGTTGTTTGATATTACCACTGCTGATATCACAAAAATGGACGATCCAGTCAAGCAATCGGACACTATCACGGCATTCCGTGACACTCAAAAAACTCGCCAGTTTATGTTCACCGGCGATATGTTGGAGTTTAGAAGCCTTTCTTGCTGTCAATGTATAGGAAAATGGAGCCATTTTCACCTGGGATACTACTCGTCTTCAAAAAAACCCGGTGTTTCAACAAAACGTAGTAAAGTACAAACACGGTCTCATGGTAGACGATCTGCGAATAATTTTTCCGTTGATAACGATTCTCTAAACGATGTAACCTATCATGTAGGTGATCATGTTCTTATCAAGTGGAATAACGCAATTTACCCCGGAAAAATAACTTCAATTTCTGCGGATGCCGCTTTGGTAAAATGTATGGAAAGAGGAATCAAATCGTGGAGATGGCCTGTAACCAAGGATGAGGGTGTTATTCCGTAAAGGGAATAAATCAGCTCAATCTGTAAGAATTTAGGTTTAAACTCGACTGCAAGATATTAAACTGTAGACTGATTCATGAAAGTCTATTGTATACTAACTTATGTGATATAATATTATTATCTTTGAGACTAAATATGTTGATATAAAGAGTTCAAAACAATATTCTTGAATCTCTATAAGAGATTCTAAAAATTATTAAAAAACTAAAATATTTTTGGTAATTATTCATCAATAGTTTATTGTTGCTATTAAAATGTGATTAATATAACGATCAGAGAAGGTTTTGCTATTTATAGTAAAAATAGTAAAAATATAAATGTATTCAGAAAAAAAATAATAAGATTTCAAATAAAAAACGAACATAAACATCATTCCCTCACCTCAGTCATCATTCCCTCAGTTCGAGTTTTTTAAATGTTTACTTAATTTGTTTAAAACACATTTATTCTGGGGACCACTATATTATTCAAATCTAGTAGCATAAGTAGTACAAATTCGAGACAAAATTAATACAAATTAATTTAAATATTTTTTATTAATTTATCTCTACGAAATTTTGCAATATCATGAGAAGTACCCGTGTAATGATTTTTATAATTAAAATTTTTTACGATTTTAAAGATTCAAAAAAAAAAAAGTTTTATTTTCAAAGACAAGCAAGCTGCGTCCGACTCCCAAATTGGGGAAAAAAATATTTTTTTATAACACAGAATTTGTAGAAGGAAAATCAAATTTTTTAGAATAGCCGTTTTGTTGGTTTGCTCTTATTTTTGCAGCTTCGATGCGCGCGCATCCTTAAGGAGTGGTGGGGAAATTATGAAAAAAATTAGAGTCCATTTGGAGTTGGATTAAAGTTTAAAAAACTTTCTATGCAAATAACTGCAAGGTTATACAACAATTGGCGCGCATGCGCCAATGGAAAAATTCTGGAAAAAGTTAGGGTCTATTTTGAGTCGGAACAAAGTAAAAAAAAAAATTATGCAACAATTGGCGGACCCGAGAGAAATGACCCCACGGTTTGGTTTGGAATGCCTCAAATATATATATATAAATATATGGGGTGTTCCCGGGAATTTCGGCAACTTCGGACAGTTAGGTCAAAATTTCTGCCCCCCAATTTTTTTCATCAATATGTGTTAAAAATAAAGAGACACGTATTTCGGTGTTTTTTTATTTTGAGCCCCCACTTTTTAAAAACAGTCAAATGAAGTTTTTGAAGTATTGACCACATTCGGTCATTCAAATCGATATATCTCAGCAACGGTTAGTCATAACTCGAAAAACCACAGGTCTTTTTTTTTCGTTTTTGAACGCTCTATACGATAAAAACATTTACGATTATGTTGCACAAATTTAACAATTATTTATAAACAATTCAAAATTGAAAATAAAATAAAACAAAAAATGTGCCCTTAATTTTTGAAATGTATTTTTTTTTAAATTCCTTGAACGAAAACAAAAATGTAGCCACCTTGAACTTTTTGGGCCGACGCTTCATCCGGGAGTTATAGATTTTCTTGTCACAAAAAGCCCGTAAATTTACGTATTTTATTAGTAAAAATTTGCATGAAAAAAAAACCCTTAATTATTGAAATTTTTTTTTTCAAATTCCTTGGATGAAAAGAAAAATTTTGAGACCCTGCCGGACTTGGGCCGAAGTTTCGTTCGAAAGTGATAGCTTTTTTTGTCATAAAAAACCGGTAAATATAAGTATTTTATTAGTACAAAATTGCATGAAGAAAAATTACCCTTAATTATTGAAATCTATTTTTTTTTTACATTCCTTGAACGAAAACGAAAATTTTGAGACTCTGCCGGACTTGGGCCGACGCTTCGTTTGAAAGTTATAGCTTTTTTTCTTAACAACCGGGTAAACATTTACGGGCTTTTTGTGACAAAAAAATCTATAACCCCCGAACGAAGCGTCGGCCCAAAAAGTTGAAGGTGGCTAAATTTTCATTTTTGTTCAAGGAATTAAAAAAAAATACATTACAAAAATTAAGGGAACTTTTTTTGTTTTCTTTCATTTTTAATTTTGAATTGTTCATAAATAATTGTTGAATTTGTGCAACATAATCGTAAATGTTTTCAATGTATAGAGCGTTCAAAAACGAAAAAAAGACCGGTGGTTTTTCGAGTTATCACTAACCGTTGCTGAGATATACCGATTTGAATGACCGAATGTGGTCAATATTTCAAAAACTTCATTTGACTGTATTTCAAAAGTGGGGGCTCAAAATAAAAAACGCCGAAATACGGGTTTCTTTTTTTTCAACACATATTAATGAAAAAAATTGGGGGGCAAACATTTTGACCCAACTGTCTGAAGTTGCCGAAATTCCCAGGAATACCCCATATATATATGTTAGGCCGGCTTGAAAATAAAACTTTTTTTTTCTTTCAATCAAAATACATTCACGCCAAAGTATCTTCCATCAAGACAATCGTTTCCAAATATGAGCCCGATCGGACCATTTTTAGGAGTCGCGCAAGATTTTTCTAGTTTTCCCATTTGATTAACATGGGAAGAACGAAAAGTTTCCATTCAAAAAATCACAGCTCCGCCAATTTTATAGGTACATTGATCCGCTTAGTTCGACTTGAAAGGTCTTGAACACCTGCTTAAAATGGCCTGCGGACCTTTGAAATCCCATTGCAACTTCCATCAATAATTTTGTTGTTTCGTAAGAAATTATCGACGGAAGTTGCAATCGGATTTCAAAGGTCCGCACGTCATTTTAAGCGGTTTTTCAAGAGCTTTTAAATGGAACTAACCGGATCGATGCACCCATAAAGTTGGCGGAGCTACGATTTTTTGAATGGAAACTTTTCGTTCTTCCCATGTTAATCAAATGGGAAAACTAGAAAAATCTTGCGCGACCCCTAAAAATGGTCCGATCGGGCTCATCTTTGGACACGATTTTCTTGATGAAAGATACTTTGGCGTGAATATATTTTGATTGAAAGAAAAAAAAAAGTTTTTTTTTCAAGCCGCCCCAATATATATATATATTAGGGTGTCCGTTAAAATAACTTTTGTCTCGGCTACCTCTTGTTTCGATAGGTTATGACGTACAAACAAAGGGAAAAATACTTTTTTTCGATTTAGTGCATGCCTGATAGTGCCTAAAATCGATTAAAGTGAAAAAAGAGCTTTTTCAGAGTTTTTCGCGTGCGTGATATATGCATTTATTCTGATATGAGTACTGATAATAGATAAAAGATTATAACTTTTTCTATAAATCATGTCCCTTCCGTTAATTCCGTAATATGTATTCTAATGGTCATTCCATCCCATTTCAACCAGCAGTTGACCCTCGACCTCGCCGATCTTGTTTAAACTTGAGCAGTTTGTTGGTATTAACAAAAAACGAATTTCATTTCAAGCATTTTTTGATATTTTAATTTTTGGTGAAGATACGGCATTTTGAAAAAACTGCAGATTTTCGTGCAATGGAAACTTTGAAAGCACATAACTCAGCCCCTAATTGAGATAAATTAACGAACAAGGAATCATTTTTTTCTCAATTGAATACAGAATCTTATTCTTAAATAAAAATTAAAATTGCGATCATTTCGAGAATTTTTGAACATTTTGAAAATTTTAAATTTGAAAATTCCACATTTGGTATACAGCGATTTGGCTCAATTTTTTTTTCTGTAATACCTCGATACCATTACTAGACGTCTGTGGAGTTTGGTCGAGGTGTTCTTTGAAGTACGGGAAAAAAAAAATCCCGCGTAATTGTAAACATTTTCGGACAAACCATTTTTATCCACAATCATGCGCTTATGAACCTGCGCAGAACTAGAATGAACAAGACTCTCTTAAATTTTATTAGGGGCAATCTTAGATATTATCATATGTTGAAACAGGTAATGGGTTTGATTAAAAAGGGATCGAAATTATGGCATACTCCCCATGCAGTGAGTATTGAAACAAATATGTTGCATATGGGCATAATTTTTTTTTTCAACTACAAAAAAGATTGAGCCTATCCTTGGTCAGATAGTGTGCTGAAATCCGTTCCAGGTTTATAAACGCATCGTTCAGAAGTCACTTCGGATAATTACGTGCATAGTTCCCAATCCCTTCTGTGAGACTTTTGGGTTTTCATGGCGATGAAAGAGAAGCATGCGTGCAAGAATCGATTTTAACAATGTAATTTGATGAACGAATCTTTAAAGAATTTATCTCCGTTTCATAATGATTTAACCAGATGTACAGATTTGTTTCAATGCTCACTGCATGGGGAGTATGCCATAATTTTGATCCCTTTTTGATCAAAGCCATTACCTGTTTAAACATATAATAATGTCTAAGATTGCCCCTGATAAAATTTAAGAGAGTCTTGTTCATTCTAGTTCTGCGTAGGTTCATAAGCGCATGTTGTGGAAAAAAATGGTTTGTCCGAAAATTTTTACAATTACGCGGGATTTTTTTTCTTCCGTATTTCAAAAAACACCTCGACCAAACTTCGCGGATGTCTAGTACTGGTATCGCGGTATTTTAGAAAAAAAATTGAGCCAAATCGCCATATAACAAATTTGGAATTTTCAAATTCGAAGTTTTCAAAATTTTTCAAAATTGTCGAAACGATCGCAAATTTGATTTTTTATATCAGAATAAGATTATGTATTCAATTGAGAAAAAAATGATTCCTTGTTCGTTAATTTATCACACTAGGGGCTGAGTTATGTGCTTTCAAAGTTTCCATTGCACGAAAATTTGCAGTTTTTTCAAAATGCCGTATCTTCACCAAAAATTAAAATAACGAAAAATGCTCGGAATGAGGTTTTTTTTTCGTGAATACCAACAAACTGCTCAAGTTTGAACAAAATCGGCGAGGTCGAGGGTCAACTGCTGGTTGAAATGGGATGGAATGACCATTAGAATACATATTACGGAATTAACGCAAGAGACATGATTTATAGAAAAAGTTATAATCTTTCATTTATTGTCAGTACTCATATTAAAAGAAATGCATATATCACGAGATACGCGCGAAAAACTCTGAAAAAACCCTTTTTTCACTTTCATCGATTTTAGGCACTATCAGGCATACACTAAATCGAAAAAAAGTATTTTTCCCTTTTTTTGTACGTCATACCCTATCGAAACAAGAGGTAGCCCAGACAAAAGTTTTTTTAACGGACACCCTAATATATATATTAGAGTGGGCGTTAAAAAAAAAGTTGTCTTGCTCCTTGAAAAATCTGAAGTTGACCTTGAAAAAAGACGATTCTCCAGATTTCAGCTCTTTATCTTAACTTTAAGGGGTGCCTCTGCATTTCAAAGAAAAAAATTTCTTTTTTTTAAATAAAAAAAAGACTACTCCCAGTTGGAAAATCTGGACTTGACGTCAAAATAATAAGGTCCTTTGAATTTCGGCTTTCTATCTTAACCCTAAATTGGCCTTGTGAATTTAAAAACGAATTTTTTTTTCCAAATTCAAAAAAAATCTCTTAGCCGGAAAATCTGAATTTGACGTAAAAAAAAAGATCCTTCACATTTCAGCTCTCTATCTTAACATTAAGGTGTGCATGTAAATTTTGCTTCCTCATAGAGGAAGCTTTGTTTTCGTGAAAAAAATTTTTTTCGAGATGCTCATGAAAACGCGTTCAGAATGTCCCAAAACATCTAAAAATCACATTTAGAAAAAATGTCCGGATGTATGTGTGTGTGTGTGTGTGTGTGTGTGTGTGTGTGTGTGTGTGTGTGTGTGTGTGTGTGTGTGTGTGTGTGTGTGTGTGTGTGTGTGTGTGTGTGTGTGTGTGTGTGTGTGTGTGTGTGTGTGTGTGTGTGTGTGTGTGTGTGTGTGTGTGTGTGTGTGTGTGTGTGTGTGTATGTAACATTGGTTGAGCGTTCATAACTTGAGAACGGCTCGAGATATCAAGCTGAAATTTGTCACACAAGTAGAGAATTCACGGCGCATGGCATGATTTAATTTTTAGAAAAATCCATGCAGTTTTTTCGCTTTCACGCGATTTTACAAAAATTCAAATATTTATTTTTGGTCTCTAGCTTCCACAATTTTAGAGATATCGAATTCAGTATAATGTTAAACGACTACAGGGTGATGCTCGTCACTGAATTGGAAAAAAATCCATACAGCGCTTTTGTTTCAAGAAATTTTAAAAGATGTAAAAAAATGGTGTGCGCATTCTAGCTGGCACAATTTTCTAGATAACGGACTAAAATTTGGTACGAAGCTGCACTATTATCGAGAAACGTTTCGGATTGAATTTGGGCGAAATCCATCGAGCCATTCATATTTTATATCATTTTGAAGTTTTTCAAAAATCAACGTAAGTGCTCGAGCTCCCACAATTTTCGAGATATTTCACTAAAGCTTGGCTCAAACTTGCACTACTATGGAAAGATGTTTGGTATTAAATTTGAATGAAATCCATACAACCATTCATATTTTATGTCATTTTGAAATTTTTCAAAAATCGGCGTGCGCGCTCTAGCTTCCGCAATTTTCGAGATGTCGGGTTCAAAATTGGTAAAAAGTTGCACTATTATCGAATGATGTTTCGTATAGAATTTGGGCAAAATCCATCTTGGCGTTTAAATTTAATGCGACTTTCAATTTTTTTAATTTGACATGGAATCACAATATATTTATTCTGGACTAGATCGATTTACGAACGGATTTTATATAAGAACAAGGGTGCAAAGTTGAACCTTGCACATTGCTTCCTCACAATTTTTTACATTTGCCAAAGCTTCCTCCCTTTCAGCCTTTGGCTTCCTATGAGGAAGCCAAAATTGATCGGCACAGTTCCTCATAGAGGAAACTTTGGCAAATGTAAAAAATTATGAGGAAGCAATGTGCAAAGTTCAACTTTGCACCCATTTTTATTTTATTTTATTATTCAATTTAAAAAAAATAATAATGGTATTATTAGACATAAATAAAAATAATAATAATTAAATAATTGAAAAAAATTAAAAATAAACAGGCACACCTTAGTGTCAAGATAGAGAGCTGAAATTTGGAGGATCTTTTTTTTGACGTCAACTTCAGATTTTCGAACTGAGAGGAGATTTTTTTTTAATTTAAAAGAAAATTTTTTTTTTACTTCCAGGTATTTTAAGGTGAAGTTTAAATTTAAGATAAAGAAAATCGAAACGATCGGAATAACATGCGAAAACGGTATAACAGGAAATAAAAAAAGGAATAGGGACAGGAATAATGGCTTTGGTAGGAATATGTAGGGTAACTGCCGGGGCTTTAGCGTCGCAACGGGTCGGAGATACACGGAGACGGTCAAGAAGGACCATCTGCCCCCAGCAATCTCACCCTCTTGGACGTGGACAAGGTAGCGCCCATTCAGAAGAACAACGGGGAAATAGCGAAACTACTACTCTTGATTCGAAACAGCGCAAAGTTACGCGAACTCGGACATCGAATCCGAGAAATTACGAAAAATGTACGCGATGAATTCCGTATTAAACTCCATAGTACTCTCGCAATGACTACTACTGTCATGCTAACAATCGCAGCGATTGTACTGGTTAGCTACGCTGCATATCAAACGATACGTAAAAGGAACGCGACACCGCAGCCTTTAGCCGCGACCGTCGGTATCACCCTAGAGACAGTCACTCGTTGCGAAGACGAGGCTCGAACGAACCGCGAGACGGTACAACAGCTGGACCAATACTACCGTCGCGCACGAGCAAATAAACCGACACCCTCAAACAACGTCGAAACTCCCCGGGGCACATAGGAAATGTACTCGAAGTTAAAATTGTGTCCATTACATAACCAAATTTTTACTTTTCAGGGGGGAATAATGTTGTGCCCCGCAATTTTCATTAGATTTTCATGATTTAAAATTTATCTAAAAGTCATAGAATAAATTTAGGAAACAATTATATGCACGATATAATTGTTTCTCACGATCGAACATCGCTGATTCCGAATCAGGCGAATTGAAAAAAAATACGGTATTCTCTTCACAAACAGCAAAATCCATAAAATTATAAAGAATTAAACGAAACCGCTTACGATAAGTAACGGAAATACGGCATTTCCGTTACAACAATATTCAATTAAATAATTCATTTCAAAAGACCGTGCCCTGACCGTGCCGATAAAGAATAAAGATAAAATCAGCTTTGCGACGACAAGCCTCGAGCAACCAAAAGCTCGCGCTTGAAAAGTCAGTTTTCATTGTACGACCAAATCGAACGGTCCTCTGAATAGTAGACTCCCGTGCCGTAACAGAGTTTTCCACATCGGTCTTTGAAACGCGAGCGAGAATCTCTGAGATAAACTCGCGGCACGGAAATCGGACAGTACGTCGCGCCGCAATTAACAAAATAGTAAAACAGCAACATAATCTATTACGGGAATGCGTGTTCTAAATCAAACGCGAACCAGTGATCCAGTGCGGACGGTTCGGTTTTCGATTAAAACAGCGCTAACTAACTAATCGGGAAATCTGTGAGTGAATTGTAATCTTTAAATCGATATCGTCACGACGTGTGAGACGATATCGCATTCCAAATTCCGGTCAACCTGTATAGACAAAATTCCAAGAAGCATCGTTATAATAAATCTAAACCGTACTAATATTTATTTGAGTTTTACTCTCAATTGGCAAGTGATCCCAAAACAACATATCTCTCGTGACCCGTAATCCAACAGTCTGAGGAGACACGGGCCATCCGGGGACATAACAGATATAATATATACTAATACATGATATACTGAAGGCAAGCTATATACGTCAAAATTTTCCGCGTGCCGCAAACCTTTGCCGACAGTATCCAACGAAGCAGAACAAAAGCTCAGCGGTGGGATATATCCCAACGTTCAAAATCGCGTCAGCCCCTACTCTTGGGAGTGTGGTAGTGACTACTCTTCAGCGTGCCCGGTGCTGCTCCGTGTACCTCAGCGGTGATCTCGTAACGACAACGGGTGTGAGTTTGCACATTGTTGAAGCTCTCTGCTACATCGTGTGTTGCATAGTTTGCATCCATTAGCACTTACTTCATGTGTTATATATCAAATAATAAAACCGGAACGCATGCTATAGACTTCGTTTCAGATGGCACATCACGTACCACACATTTTGAACGAGGTGTTGTCACCTCATTCAACTGATTACCGTGATTCAATAGATTCGTCGAGACAACCTGCTATACCGAATGATCAACTTTACAAGAACATCAGGGAAAAAATTAGTACCGATGAGTACAAAATCAGTCCCAAGTACATAATATACGATTATAAAAAATAATCGATATGAGATTTTGGACAAGACTCTCGCGTATCCCAACGTCGAAGTTCGAGACGAATCGAAGCTTGACGATTTGGAAATAGACACAAGTCTGGGAGATCCAAATTTGCAAGGTGAAATATCATTCAAATTGCATATTTCATTCAAGACTTGGTCCATCATGACACCAGAGGAACTGTGATATGCTGACAGAGTACTATTCGAAAAAAATTACACCGTTCTAACGCGAAAGTGTGGACCGATACATTATTCGAGCCCCTCTGGGACCAAACGGATATACCGTGTCAGTTCTCTTTTGAACGGTGTAAGATCTTTTTGTCAGGGACGCTTGCAAACAAACCTGCGCCAAAACGTGATGTCACAATGCAGTGCTCCGTACGAAACTTTAATGAATCCGTTTCTCCCCACAAGAAATGGCAACTGAAAGGCCAACGGATGATTGATGTTTCAACTAAAATAGTAAAGAGCAATATTCTGCGGTGAATCTGGCGCAGGAATGAAGCAGATAAATTGATGGCTTCGGGAAATCTCGAACCCGCTCATTTACCGAAGAATTCCGTTGTGCGGAAAGTAAAACAGTAACGCGACAACATCTAGTTCGGTTTAGAAGGAAAAGATCCCATGGAAAATCGGAGTGTCATGAAGTACGACAGGCATGCCGGCCCAATGCATTCAATTGGGTTGGGTCCTATTTATGTGCATTACTGGACGCCACATCAGGTTGCTATCTACCTTGACAACTCCGATCGCATTTGTATAGATTGAACCGGTTCCTTGATAAATACATTGAAGGAACCAACGAACAAGCTTTGGTCTCACTATTATCTTTATCAGATCGTTGCTGAAACCGCGGAATCGAAAGTACCGATTTTTCAAATGCTAAGCTCTTCCCAAAACACCAATTCCGTATGCTACTGGCTCAACGAAATCGTAATGATTGGTACGAAACATAGGGTAAACTTTCCGTTGCTAAAACAGGTCGTCTGTGATTTTGATAAAGCACTGATGGGTGGTGTTACAAGAGTATTCGGGAAATGTAGAGACTTGAAAGACTATCTGTCGCAATATTTCAACTGCATTGCAGAAGTATCGGATCAGTTGCCCTCTTGTTTTCTGCGCTTGGATGTATCACATTACGTACAGATACATTGTCGTTGGGATCTGTCAAAAATCCATCCTCTCGCGCAGACTTTATATATAATGGTGATGTATCATCTCACGAAGGTCACCGATATCGACGAGTTTCAAGATATTGCGAAATCCGTCATCATACTTGGCAACAGCGGAGAATATCGGAACAATATCGATGGCTTACCCTGTTTGGCTCAAGAAGCATTCCAGAAACTACGCCGCATCACTAGAGGAGATCCGGATCCAGTAATAGCTCCACTAATGGATCACACCAGAGCAGGTAAGAGAGAAGCGTACGGAGCGAGTACGTCAAGCGGTCCACAAACAGGTGAGAGCGAAGAAACTGAAACGTCTGAAGCGCCTCAGACAGATGTTTTCATTGATAACGACGCGGAGAACAATGACGACATTTCTGAAACTCTATCGGAATGGGTAGCGAGCGTTTTTGCCAAGTGCGAGGAAGTTGCAAAAGGGCATTCAACTCAAGAGGGTGAGGATGCAAACCCTTATCATGCGCCGGCTGTTGCTTAAAAAATTGAGCCATTACTGTGTTATTTTTCTCTTTATACCCGTACCATGTTACCGATTTTCGAATTCGGCACAGAGACTGTTACGTCATCAGCAGTGGAAGGGGAATTTAACGACTTGAAGTGGCTGCTTCGCGCCAAACCTCGCCCAATACGGATCGACAATTTTGTCGATTGTCAAATTGTTTTTGGGCCGCATGAAACTTGACAAATCTGAGGAGCATGCTTCCAAGGAGGTTAACACACTGGGAGCAGTGGTCGTTAAAAATTCAAAAACCGCACTTCTTGACAAGTCTAAGGTGCCTGGGGCGGCCAAGGTGCGCATATCACAGTCGACAAAGGTGGGAATGACAAGATTTACAAATGAGGAAGGGCGAGAGGAAACGGAGTTCATAAATCGGATACCGCAAAGATTGATACGTCCGAACTTTACATTCATGATATCAAAACAAAATCGGAAAAATGTAAGGATATACTCGTAACCCCGCTAAAATGCTGATTATCCGATAGTATAGCTGTGGAGGAGTCATTGAAAGTGTCGAAACTCTCGGGCGAAGAAGAAATCAGAGACGCCGACTCATCAATAGAAGAATCGCACGAACTCCGATTCGAGCATAATTGGCACAACAAAAATGAATCAGATGGACCAAGGAAAGTGACAAGACGTCTTTATTTGGATCCGCGTCCCGAGTTGGAAGTAGCAACGTCGAGCAAGAAGCGAAAAGCTGCTATGAGTCTCCTCCCGAATGGCAACCTATGTCCATCATTTACGAATAAGGGAAAAAGATTTGTTGTGATGAATAGACGTGGCTTTGATAGTATTCAGCAATTACTAGTCGCTGCATATCTCCATGACGAATTAAATGATATCATTGAAAGGTCTTCGTCGGAGGTGTTCAAGTTCACGAAAACGTTCGGAGCTAAAGATCCATCTAGAAGCCAAGTTTTGTCAGGCGCACAGAATGCCTCACATGTAAAACCTCTACGACTACAAGCCGTACGTTGGTGCAATTGGATTTCGGAACGATCAAGGCTCATAGCAAACTCGAAGATGCAATAAAACTCCAGAACGGTAGGCAACCGGAAAAACGTTGTGCAAAGTGCAAAACAGAACGTCACGTTAAGGTTGACTACCGTTCTCCTCTTTTCGTAGAGTGCATTGGATCAGAAAATGGCTCCCATGATCTGAAATCTTTGCCGAGGACAATAATTCGAAATAAGTGCACGTACACTTCGACAGGCATCGTTCATTTCCGCTCAGGCCGTAGACTCAGAATGACAGGGGACTACTCTACCTATGCCCTATCCGGCGAGAACTGGGTACATTTTGACGACCTGCTCACAATATTTATACGTGCGAGTGGAGACGCGAAAATCGATCCGACTCTATGCGTTTACGTTGCAATATAAACAGGGAGATTTCGGATGTCCATTATTTTTTTTTGCAACATGTCTTAACACGTTGGAGTGGACTAGACATGCTTAGCATGGCTGAGGTTTTGTTTTCTTCATTCCGTTCTTTTCTTATTAATTTCCATGACATTCATAAAAATAAAAAATAAAATTATTTTAAAAAAAGAAGAAAAAAAATGAAAAAAATATAAAAAATAAAAAAATAAAAATACAAAAAAGTTTTTAAAAAACGGCCGTACAGTGATAATGGCAGCATGGCTTTGTTACGTCCCTGCATTTTTTCGTAAATACAATAAATTAAACGAGGAATGGCCCGATGGACGGCAACGCGTTCCGATGCCGCGAAAATCCTTTCGAGGTGCGTTCTCCTTTTTTCCCCCTCCACCGCGCACTCGTGCCGCGCCCTATCGCGCACACTCCTACCTGATACGAGTGGTGCGCTCTACCCCTCTTTACTTCACAGGGTATGAGGCACGCGCGTCCTACTTTGTGCGATTTTACGAGTTTTCCGTCTCGGAACAGGCCACCTGGTTGTTGAAACGTTTTTTTTCTCTTTAATGTTCACCCTTTTTTCCCCCTAAACTTCCTGGAAATCTTCTCTAATCTCATTTTTAATCGCTCTTCTCCCCGGTCTATTTTTGGATTTTACGATCCTGCCACCCTGGAAAACAGTATATAAACCCATGGTTTTCGCTCTAGAGCGTCTCAGTTTTAAAATGTAATACGTCCACGACAGTCGTCCTCGCGACGCGAATCAGTACCGTTACTCTGCCCGCACGGACTTAGAATATTTTGGTGTCCACCGATTATTATTTCGGTTTGGACTTAGAATCGTTTTCGCGACCGGACTTTGACTCTTTGCGTCCACCGTTTCATTAACGGTTGGGACTTAGACTCGCTTACGCGATCGGTCGTAGATTCTTTTGAAACCACCTGACGCTTAATACAGTCAGGTAGAGTTGAATAATATTGAAATATAAATTTAACCGCGTGACTGAAAATACTTAAAAATTAAAATAACTGAGAACCAATAAATAAATACGTCCGCGACCGAGAGTCTGCGATTGACAAGAATAAATAAATAACTAAAAGTCCGCGAGTTCCTGAATAAGCTGTAGACCACGAAGTCCAGCCTTGAAGAATTAATAAACAAAATAAACCAATAAAGAAACTGAATACTGAAGCATAAATACATCAACGGCCAAGAGTCCGCGATTAACAGCAATAAATAAATAACAAGAAAAGTCCGCGAGTGATAACAACAAATAAATAACAAAAATCCGCGATTGATAAATATTAAATAAATAAAGAATAATCAAGGTCCAAGTGTCCTCATAAATAAATAAATACATACGCTTAAGAGACCGTAGAGTCCAGCGTAAAATCTAAATAATTGAAAACCCAAAGAAGGGCAATTGAGATAAAAGAAAACGTGATAATTCGCCCACAATCTTGAATAAGATTTAAACCTCGCGACAATAAACATTAAAACAAGAATTATAACAAACATTCCAACCTGACATTTTGTCCGCCTACTCACATCGTGAAACTGTGAACTGTGTAACAATTAATGTTAACCAAGCTGAACTGTATACCGAAACATCTTACCTTACAACTGAAAATACAAAAGATTGTGTGTGCGTCCCAAATCTGAAATTCCGAACTTTCTTTCGACCAACCTACCCCTTTACAGTAGGAAAGTAATACTAGAAGTCGAAGGACGAGTAACTGCAGTAACAACCATCCGCAGCCATCTAGACCGCACCACCGACAAGGGACGACAAGTGAAAACCAAGAGGTTCATACATTTCGATCGTGATTAGGCTAGATCTCGGTCCCCGAGTAAAGGCGTAAAAACCTGACTCAAAAGTGAGGTCAACTGTTGGGTTACGTCCGAGCAGATATTTTATTATATTCGTAGTTAGGACGTAACAGCTTGACTTGCTTGCATGACTGAGGTTTGGCGTTCTTTATTCTTTTTGATTCTCATTAATTTTCATTATTCATAGAAGAAAAAAAACAAAACAAAAACAATTGCAATCATTGTACCACTCTAAAACAATCATCGATAGACTTAGAACATAGCTTTACTTAACCCGGTCATATGATCTCGGCCGGTTTGGCTCCCCGTTCAACGTTCTTTCAACGTTCGACGTACCTTAGACTGACTGATTCTTAGACAAATCAGGTGAAATCATTAATCCCTTAAATCTTTAAAACGATCATTGAATAACAAATAATAAAGAAGAATAAATCACGGCCGAAAACGAACTTAAGTAAAATTGTTTTCTACCGGAACAATAAACCTGGGCCAAAATTTTGTGCTCTGTCAGTGTAAATATTGATTCCCGTACCTTCACCCCTATTAAATTGACTATCCCAACTTATCAAAATGCAATAATTATTAATGATGCATGATACATTGAAAATTTTCCCGATGATCACTTACATATTAGAACACAAATTGTCTTCGATCTTTAACCCGTTGTTAAAGTCGATTAAGACTTCTTCGATTTTTCTGAAATGTGGTATCGAATGAAGTGGTAAAAAAATGAAGTTTTTTCGGCCTCTGAATCCGAAAATGATATCATAATTCTAAAATTCAAGATGGCGGATTCAACATGGCGGATCGAAATCGCAAAAAATAAGTCGTTTTCCATGAAACTTGGTATCTACAAGGCTTTTTCATCGCTGAATCCGGATATGATGTTAGACTTTCGAGATTCAAAATAGCGGATCCAATATGGCGGACCGAAATTACGATATCGGTGGATTTTCATGAAACTTGGTATATACACGTTTTTTATATCGCTGAATCCAAGAATGATGTCGAAATTTCGAAATTCAAAATGGTGGATCGAATATGGCAGAGCGAAATTACAATATCGGTAGATTTCCATGAAACTTGATATCTATAAGTTCGCTGTATCGCTGAATCCGAATATGATGTCAAAATTTGCCCTGAAACGGACGTTCTACTTGCTCATTGAAATCTACTGAAAAATGAAATAAAAATGAAAAAAAAATCTACATTGTTTTTATTCTGGAAGGCCATAAAAAGATGCAGATTTTCGTTGTTCACAAATAGAAATACGTCAAATCCTGCCAAAGATACAGCCATTTGAATGAAAAAATGTTAAAAAATGGCAATCAACGAGAAAAACGTCAGAAACTTTTTCAAAATTTCGACACTCGCTGAATATTTTTTAATAAATTAACTCGATTTTTCAAAAGTATTTGTGAAATTTTTGATGCGTAAACATCTTAGCTCGCCCCCCCCCCCCCCCTAAAATTTCATGCGGTGGTAGTCTCAGAAAATATGGGACGAAAAACCGAACGGTCTGACGTCACGCACGAGGTATAGGCGAATTTGTCTGTAGAGTAATCAGAGAAAAAAGGGGACGAAAAACCGAACGCTCTGACGCCACGCACGAGGTACCAGCGAATTTGTCTATAGAGTAATCACAGAAAAAAGGGGACGAAAAACCGAACGGTCTGACGTCATGCACAAGAAATGGGCGAATTTACCTGTACAGTAACCTCAGAAAAGATGGAACGAAAAATCGAACGGTCTGACGTGACGCACTAGGTATAAGCGAATTTGTCAGTAGAGTTATCTCAGAAAAGGTGAGTTGAAAAACCGAATTTGTTAGTAGACTAATCTCAGAGAAGATGGGATGAAACACCGAAGGGAAATACATCATGAGCGAGGTATAAGCAAATTTCGACATGAAACGACCTCATGGAAACAGTGATGGCCCAGCGACGTATGTCAAACACAACAACCCATATAGCACCAAATGTTCCATGTATATCCATTGGATATCCATAATGTGAAAAGGATATCCTGTATATCCTATGGATATCCATACGACTTACATGCATGTATGTACATGCACGAACGTTTAAAGCACATTGTATGGACAACCGGAAAATACTCTCATGTGGACATACAGCACCAGATGTTCTATGTATATCCATTGTCGATCCATAATGTGAAAATATATTCCGTATATCCTATGGATATCCATACGACTTACATGCATGTATATACATGCACGAAGGTTCAAAGCATATTGTATGGACATACAGCAAAAACTCTTATGTCAACATGTTTCATCGACATATTCGTAGAATACCCTATGAATATCCATTAATGTCCATCACCACTTGCATTGAACCGAAATAGTAAAATAGTAAAATATTTGGAGTATCGATTTTTTGCAACATAGATTTCATTTTTCTTTTCTTTTTTTAGATGGGAAACCATTATTATACATTCGAATTTCGGAAAAAATCGAATTTTTGCCAAATTTCAAAAAAATAAATAAAAATATTAGGAACGCGCTACCCACTCCAATTTTATGAAAAAAGTTCTTCAGTTTCAATAGAGTATCCGGGAGAAAAATGTCATCTAAATAAAAAGAGGACAAATAGCAGTCACCTCTTGATGAAAATAATATGGGGGGGGGGGGGGAGGAGGGGTCTAAAAAATCTAAAAAAAATTAGTGAGGTCGTAAGATCCAATTGGATGTATATCCATTTTCGATCCATAATGTGAAAGAAGACCCTGTATATCCTACGGATATGTACTGGACTCCCATACATGTACGTACATCTACGAATGTTTAAAGCACGTTGTATGGACATACAGCAAATAATCTTAAGTCAACGTGTTTCGTCATCGACATATACGTAGAATATCCTATGCTTATCCATTAATGTCCATGACAAAATTCAAGCTATCACCACTTATATTAAACCAGATGAGTAAAAAACGATTTCTTAAACATGTCCGACGCATATGTACATTTTTATGCTAGCACACTCAGATCGCTATTTCGTTTGCTACTGTTCATATCCCAGTCGGGTTTTTAGTAAAAAAAAAAAGCTAAAATCGAAAAAAATTAGTAAGAAGAGGCTTCTTTGTTTGATCAATCGGGGGGGGGGGGGGGGGGGGGGGGGCATTAGTACTCTAGATTCAGGTTTTCGTCATTCCAACCCAATTGGCTTGACCGTCATTTTGTATTTAAGGTGGAAACTGGTTTTTGCTAAATAACTCGCCCATTTATATTTTTTGACTGAAAATGCACACAACAAAAGCTATAGAAAATTTAATTTTCTACAACTTTAGTAACCATAATTTTTTCTCTGCGGTTTATATTTTTCGACTTCAGTCGAAAAATAGAAGTTTAATTCAATTATCGCATTACCTCGTTTATTTCGAAGTTTCAATCATATCAATCATAGATAAAAAATTGTCATAACTAAAGGTGCAGAGAATGTCATTGCCTATAAGTTTGTTTCTACTCATTAAAGCGCCAAACTTTGGAAGGAACGACATAATACGATAATAAACGTTAACTCTTATTTTCCGAATTAAGTCGAAAAACACCAATCGCAGATGAAAAATTTAATTACTTGTAGACGATCGACTTTCCTATCACTTATGCTTTGTCATAAGCAATGTCGAATTTATCATTGTTATCATTGTCGCGAATTATTCTTTATTGTCATCTTGTTATTTATAAACGACGATGATTCTAAGTTTTGGCTTGTAATATTTAACGAGGTTGGAATAACAACCCAACTCAGCGAAATATTACTTTGTTTTTTGAGGCTGGCAATGCCGGCGTATTTCGCTCATTCTCGCTCGCTCCGCAGCGAGCGCTCGTAGCGCTATACCGATACCAGTCTGTGGCGTACCGTGCGGCGTGCATCATCGTAGCTTACGCTGTGGCGCGTAGCCGGCGATTCCTTTGTGAGCTCATCGCGTATGAGATCGCGTACGGAAGCGGATAGAGATCGCGTACCGAAGTGGTTGCATCTTAGCAGACCCATTGTTAAGTGAGAGAAATCCATTTCAAGAGCCTGTTCGGAACCCGTTGCTTCGTTGTATTGTAACGTCTATGGTAAGTGCGAATATAATTTTCGCTCGGTCGTTGTTGAGAATTTGTTGGAATTACCGCATGGGCCTACTAGCGTTACAGAGGCCACGGCGCTGACCAAGGTCGTTTATGTTTACTTCATCGTCGTCGTTCGTCGCATCGCCGGATTTCTTGTCTGATACAGTGCCGAAAATCGATTACTGCACACACTGAGGTAAGTGAAACAAACCTGCATTACATTTATATTATATGTAGATGTATATTCCACTGGTCCCACTAATTGAAGAAAAAAAAAGTTCGTGAAGCCCCCGATAAATCTCAACATTAAGACGAGGCAGAACGTTTGGGCGCAAGAGAGAGGGCGCTATCGGTGCTCGCGGTGGAAAGAGAGAGACCGGGCGACAAAGAGTTTGACAAAGAGACCGAGCTCGATCTCGAAGAATACGAAAAACAAAGACAAAGACAAAGAAACCATACATTACAATTGCTGAAGTAAATTTAGGAAGTATTCCGTATTTTATGTCGTCATACTAGTTCTACTTCAGACTATTTTGCATTCAGAGTCCCACATTCGTATTGAACAATCATTACGTTTTTGAGAATGAAAAAAAAGTACTTCCTCCATCTTTCTTATGAAGAAAGTACTTTTATGATACTTTATAACTATTACTAAATAAGATGTCATTTTTCAGATTCTGTGTACGGCCGCATTAGAGGACCATCGTGTGGATGACAAATTAGGTACGACCCCCGTGATCTTCGTTCGAGTTGCAGTTCTTTTATTTGCCATTCTTCGCGACGAATCTCATCGAATCTAAAGGTAAATATTTTATAATTAAATGCTTGCAATGAAATCTAAAATGTTTCAGTCCGGAGATATTTTGAATCTAAAAATTTTTTTAACGAAATTAAAAAAAATTCATCACCCAAAAATAATGGCAGAACAATCTTAAAAATTGGTTACGTGCTTTAACAAAAGCTTCAAAAGATCTATTTTGAAAAAAATCAAAAGTTGAGCTGACCACTCAAATTAAACTGTCAAGGAACTTATGGCTTTTTTCAAACATTTCACTCAGCATTTTAGTGCACCAAATTTCATTCTTCGTTCACCGTCTATTTATAAAATTGTTAGGAGGATAAACGGTGGACCTTCGTAGCCGAGGATGGTCAGTTCTCAGCGGTTGAAAAAAAACTTTTACAAGCGGCTGAAAACTAGGCTAAATCGTGTAAAACGACGTACTACATTATCGCAACGGGTTAAACCACCAGCTACGACGTGCAGTCAGATTACTCCGTTAAATTCTCAATGCTCAGCCAATAACCACGCCAATGATGGAAACATTTGTAATAATAGTAGCATTACAAATGTCGATAGCAACGAAATCGCGAGTACTTTGTGCAGGGGGCAAGGCATTTCTGGCAAAGACAGTGTAGATAACGCGGGCTCTGCTTCTGGTGCATCGAGAATCAGTGATGCATCTACATCTGACGATTGTCTCAAAATCAGTGATGAACACGTCATCGATTTATCGGCTCTTCCTCACTGCAGTGAAACTATTGTTTCAAATTTGTCAAAATGGGCCGTCACGGAAAAGATTCCGCAATCTTCACTTGGAAAATTACTTACGATTTTACGAGAGGAATCCATATATCAAAGCGCTTTGCCAAAAGATCCAAGAACACTTTTGAAAACCCCGCGTGCAAAATGCATTTCACCAATGGGTGTGGGTCTTTATTACTATTTTGGATTAGCAGAGTCTCTGAATTATTCATGCATCAAGTATAATATAAAGGTGATTGAAAATCAAGTGTTTTCACTAGCTATCAATATTGACGGGTTACCTATCTCCAAGAGTACTCAAACTGCATTTTGGCCTATCTTGTGTTCAGTGAAATCGGTTGTGGCCCTAAAAGGCAAAGTCTTCCCAGTAGCATTGTATTGTGGCGATAAAAAGCCAGATGCGAATGAGTTTTTACTTGATTTTGTAGAAGAGTGCAAGAATCTTGCGAAGAATGATTTCTTAATTAGATCCGTTAAATGCAATTTCATAATATCTATGTTGATTTGTGACGCGCCGGCGAAGTCGTACGTTTTATCCGTAAAAGGTCACTCAGGCTTTTATTCGTGTACGAAATGTACGGAAGAAGGAGAGATGATAAACAATGTTCTTTGTTTTTTGCAAACGGAAAATTTGACACTACGAACCGATGACTCATTCCGAAATTTTGACAATCCTGAGCATCACACTGGGAATACTCTTATTACAAATATACCGAATTTTAATATGATTGACAATGTGCCAATCGATTACATGCATAACTTGCTATTAGGAGGAACTAAACGTCTTTTATGTAGTAAGCGATATGGTTGGATTTTTGGCAGACCCCCCTATAAGTTGCGTGCCCGGGATGTACAAAAGATATCGGATTGTTTGGCAGTATTGAAGAAACATATTCCTTGCGAGTTCGCGAGGAAAACGAGGCCAATTAACGAATGCAAGCGTTACAAAGCTGTCGAGTTCCGGTTAATACTATTATATACTGGGATGTTCGTGTTTAGGTGTGTATTGTCGACCACAATGTACAACAACTTCATGACATTTAGCTTGGCCAGTATTATTATGATTAGCGATTATTACTCGAGATACGAAGAATATATTTCTTTCGCTCATGACCTAATAAAGCATTTTATCAGTAATTCAACCCGAATTTATGGCCCAGACTTTGTTTCTCACAATATTCATAGCTGCTTGCATTTAAGCGGCTGCGTACGATTATTTGGTTCCCTCGACAATTGTAGTGCCTTCGAATTTGAAAATTATTTGAAAGATCTTAAGGGAATGCTCCGCAAGAATGCCCAACCCCTGCAACAGATTGTACGGCGGATTGGAGAAGATCGTAACATTATAGAAATTAATGTTCCACATGAAAGTACTTGGCCAAAACTTCTAAAGCAACACAATGACGGTCCTCTAACGAATGGTTGCACATCCCCTCATTACAAAAAAGTGCAAAATCACGATTATTGCCTCGATATCACGAAAATTGCAGATAGGTTCGCGAAACTAAAAGACGATTCGATAATAGAGATTCATAATATCGCCACTCATGGAAATTCAACGGTCTTGTTAGGCTACACGTACAAAAGACGCGCTGATTTCTTTTCAAAACCGTGTTCATCGAGTCTCTTTCAGATACAATATATTGAGAGACATGACCATGAATTGAAAATGTGGAGCCTTGATAGACTCTGTAAAAAGTTAGTCGTGTTCCCACATAAGGGTCGCTACGTTTCAATGCCACTGTGGCATATGTAATGTTTTAATAAATAAACGAACGATTTCATTTGTCAATTAATTATTTCAAAAGCTTAATTCCTTACATGTCGCGGTAGCTTATGTCGTGATTATCATTCAGCCTGAATGTTGAATCATTAACATTTAGTCAAAAGTTGCCTGTCGTTCAGGCATTTTCAGGTGGATATTCAGAAATATTTTGACATATTTTTTTTTTTGCTTTATTGCAATGAAATTAAGTTACTATGTCCATCAAGACTATTAGGTGATGCAGACATTTTTTCGTCACAAAATATTGGGTTCTTAACGTAAGGTAAGGTAAGAACTGCTGTTTTTCGATCTGGGCCAAGTTTGTCGATTTTCTGATGATATTAAAAACAAAATACAGTCATATTCATCTCCAAAAGTCGAGTGGTTATCGTCTGAACTAGAAACGTATTTTCAAATATTTTATGGACAAAGTGGTGGAACTTTTTCGAACATAAGTTCCACCATATTGTCAAAATCAATTTTTTGAATACAATTCTAATTCTGACGACCATGACTCGTCTTCCTGATATAAAAACAGTAAGCCTGCTTTTGTGTAAAAGATCATCGGAACACCACGTTCAGAATTCAATACCTTGTGACAAAAAAATTCCTTCATCATCTAATAGTATCGATTAACATGGTCATTACAATAAATCCAAAAATGTTCTTCACAAAAATTCCCTAACAACAGGAAAGTCTCCCTTTGAGACCTCGAAATTTTGTACATGACGATCGCTGACTTAGTTTTTGAACTATTTGTAAGATGACTTGGGTTGTCGTCAAATTCGAAGAGGAAAATACCGTGGAAGCCGTTCCGAAGTCATGGTACGACTTCGCAAGTTCAAAATGTCATTGGCCGCCAAAGAACACTGTCCATAAAAAATTATGTGAATACATAAAAAACAAAAGCAAGGCAGGCAAAGAATGGAAAACGTACCCTGCGACAGTCATGGGATCATATGGTAGTTTCAGCCAAAAATATTCAGTAGAAATGATGAAACAGTTAAAATAAATACGTGTTACAATATTTCAATCTCTTTAGATAACTTCCAAACGGCCCAGCGTAAAGCGCAGAAGGCCGAAAAAACAAATGATTTAACTTCGCAAAATGAAGAGACAGTGCAAATAAAGCGGACCCGTCGTAGAAAGTTGACAGAGGAATACACACCTCGCTTGGATAGCAGCAGCGAAAGCCCTGTAACTGATAACGAATGCGACGATAATACGTACCCGGATGCGTCACAATTAATGTCAACGATCGGAAAAGGTAGCAATATCATGAAGCAATTTCTGGTAGACTAACGAAGTAAGTTAATCGAACTGATAATATGTTATGTTAATTTAGATGCTCAGCAGTCCTCTCAGAAGAGTTTTGATCAGGACAAGCAGAGCACCTCTCAAATTTTTGAACGCCATGCCGAAATCAGTAGTTGTAAGTATAACCACTCAAGAATAAATTAATTAAATATGTTAAATATCTTCCCCACACGGGATAATGTTCACGCTTCTATGTGTAGATCCTGACAAGAATCGATCGAGATCGCAAACCATTCGTCGTACGTCTAGCAGCAGTCTTTCTCCCATCTGTAACGCCGTGAAGAAGAGTAAACGTGACGAGCACAGTACGTGTGAGCTTGCAATTTTCTATAGTATGATCAGCGAAGATAAACTTGAGGTAAATCATAATATCTCATTTTGATATTTTCAGACTCAAACAAGGTTCAGTATTTGCCAAGCCGAAGTGTATCACCTCTTGGGTACCGAGGACTTCAAGAAACCGATAATAACAGATCTGGTATGCACAGAATGCATATAGTAAATGGAAACGCCAATTATCGAACAACTCTGGGCTTCACTATCTGGGATCTTTACGATATTTAAGCCGCTTAAAGTGCATATTGAAAAACGAATTTCCACATTTTCCCATTCCATTGGTCTACATTTTTTCGTCTATTATTTTGGCAGTTGTCAATTAAGGTATTTTTCATTTTTTTTCCGTTTTCTGTTTTTTCGAGTTATTTTTTTCACATACTCACACGGATAAATGAAGATATTTGAAATCTGTTTTCGACGTGAAAGGGTCCCGGCTATTCGAAAAACGTATTGAAACAATTTTTTTGTTTTTCGATTTTAACGGATTTTTGAGGTTCGAAGTGAAAACCTGATATTGTTTTTATTTGTGTAAGTATGTAAAGAAAAAAAATAAAAATGACCTTAATTGATTGCTGCCAAAATGAGATTAAAAAATCCGAAAAGATTTAGGAATCGTTTTTCAACATTTACTACAAGCTGCGTAAATATCGTGAAGATCGCAGATAGTGAAGCTTAAAGTTGACCGTTAATCGGCGATTTCACACACATATAATATATGTGACTACTCATAATAATGAAGAAAAATATCTGTACAAGGATTTTCATTCGGTTTTTCTATTCGCACTTTGTTTCAAGCTCCATCAGCCGCCACGTAAATTTGGAATATTCTGGTGAGCAAATCATTATCCTGTGCTACAAATTAATCGTATTGTGTCCGTACATGCCATTTACTAAGTATATTTCATGCCTAGGTGTTCTGCAAGAAATCCTAAAGGAAATTATCTCCGTGCACCTCAAAGTCGAAGACCTTTCGAAGATGGTCTTAGACTCGATAAAAGCAAACTTCAAGGGGATTGGCTCCACCCGCGTAATAATCAAAACTCCAGAAATTATGAAGTTATTTCCAGTCAATGAAGAATCATTGATGGAATTGGAATTGTGGCTGATAGACGACGGCAACAAGGATTTATTGGTAGGAAAAATCTTTTACTTATTGGGACGAGATGTGATTGCACTACCCTGCACTATATTCATTCAATCACATAAAAAACTTAGATATTATACGCACAATATCAACCCCTAACAGTGGAATCTCGAATTTCAGGTCGCAGAACTCATTCGTATTGGCGGATCGGATCTCACAGACGTCGTGAAGAAAATTATGTATAAGTTATTCACGAACGAAGTCGGAATGTTATATTCATGGGAAGGAGCGAAGAATAAAAGGTCATTCAAAAAGTTAGCAGCTGCTTCCGTAATTAAAGGTACGGTCAAATGATTTTAGAATCTTCCGTTTATAGTATATGAATTTTAAAATCGATGCACTAATTAGTTAATTGACTCATTTTCAGATGTTGTGCGCAACACTGATTACGGAAAGTGTTGTTCTGAAACAGATATGATAAACGTGATCAAAAACTGGTTGGTTCGCAGCACTGATAGATATAACAATGCAATGAATCGGACTCGGGACAGGCGCGAGGAGCCGGACAAATAGTAAAATACATTGACGGTCTCCTGTTCTAATGCCAATATTTTTTTTTTTTTTCAAATGTATTGAGCCCTTATGTTACTTTCGAAATAATGCAAATGTTTTGTTTTTTAACGTGTTAAGCCCGCATATTTCGGTCGAAAATTCTCATACATTTTTTTATAGATATCGTCTTAATTTCGAGAAATGAATAAATGAAAAGTTCTACGTACACCTGAGTATATTCATTCTTACCTTGTTCTCTTACGCAAAGTAAGAGAACAACCCCCATGCAGCATTTTGATATACATCTGATGTACACAGTATATACTCGTGAGGATATTGGATATACTATGGATATGCCGATAAGCTCCGTAGTATATCTAATGGGCATCCATTGTATCGGCATTGCATATACATATAATGTCCGATAGATATACTCGTGAGGATATTGGATATCCTATGGACATACTGATAATAGGAAAAGAAACACTTTTTTATGTACATGGGAAATACATGGAATCACCTCGCGTATATGCACAGTATGTCCATCGGATGTATGCGCAATATCTCATGTACGTCTAAGCGACTTACAGCCGATATTCGTTCCATCCCGTTTACGCGTACATGAGATATGGGATATCCAATGAATATACATTGCATATACGCGATGTATATACATAGTATATGCAATGTACGTAAAAAAGTGTCTCCTTTGCTGATACAATGAATATACATTAGATATAATTTGGAGCTTATTGGTATATACATTGGATATCCAATATCCTCACATTGGACATCCGATGTATGTCAAGATGCTATATGGGAAATCTGGCGTGTGCGTCAGCTGAGGCACCGAAGGGATTGTCGACCCTGTGGTGTATAAGTGTTGTGAATCGTGAATCGTGGATCGTAAGTACTGTAAAAAATTATCGAGTGTAAATAAATCATATTTCAATAAATTATCAGTGTGATGATATGCTCATGTTGAACATAGTCTATGCAACGTGATCTTATCGTATTCCAGATATGTGAATATATATTTCTTCAATTGTTATCCAAATGTACTTGAGGTTAATCATGTCAATGAAAATATTGATCAGTGATCGCATCTATATCGACTCGATTCGAAAAATTCAATCGAAATGAAATTCGAAATTCAATTCGAAATCAACTTCGATTTGAAAATGAATTCCGATAGAAATGATTCTACAAACCGATATGGAACGACTATCGATGCAGTCTTCCTCTGAAAATTAGAAACGTTAACGTCTCGGGTATATGTCTCTTACTTCAGTTATCATAAGCCAATTGCGTTGATTCTACGAAAAAGCCAATCCAGCGAATAAAGAATTGTTTGTTAATATAAAAAATGTAATGTATACAATTTCATTCCTACCTTCCTTCTTTTACAGTGAACTGTACATACAATACACATACACGCGATGTTTACACATAACCATGAGAGTCCTAATTGGACTCACATCTTTTTTTTTTACTGGCTGAAGTGACATGGATCGCCTTATATGTGTGCATATGTATGTTATAAATGTATGTTATAAAGTTCAAAGTGCAATATAAATTATCGCTGAGAGATAAATCGAATTGGACGTGGTTTTCATGACAAAAAAAGCTGTAACTTCCAAACGAAGCTGTAGCGTACGAGTATGAGTGAGTATGAGTGACGCGTGTGAGCAGGAGTGGGGCGGACAAGTATGAGTGAGACTGACCCTGCGAGGCTATCGGTGGGCAATCTGCGTTGAGCGTGCGGCTCAGCCCTTCGCTGTATTTGGCCGTTAATAATTCGGCAATAAATAAAAGGTGTTAGATAATGGGGAACCCCGTGTACGGTTACTGCACCTAATACTTCTTTTTCCCGAATATTACAATGGCGACGAGGTAAAGAAACTCGCGACTGATAAACGAAAAAAAAGTAAATGCTGATGCACTGGCAAGACATAAAAGAGGAAATTGCGCAGGGGCATACGGCGTGGATCCAAAAATATAACAAAGATCATTGCCGTGTGTGAAACGTGTCGAATTAAAATATCGGGAGAAATAACATTACAAAAGATTCGGGAATGCCTACGGAACTTCGTAAAAGATTCGAACAGAGGAGTGAATATTCAAAGACCCAAACCCGAAGGCAAAGAGTGCTATACGAACAATGATTGAGACAATAGCAACATTCAAGAAAGGAGATAATTGAGGCACGTGTATAACACAAATCAAGGCAGGGGTTGACGGAAGGGATTTACTTGCTCATTACACAATTATCACCACCGATCTTGGTCGAGCTACGCACGTTGTGTGCACCAAAGAAGCCACAAGACCACACGTTTCAAGAACTATAAAAGTTACTCAGTGATCATCTAGAAGGACAAGACGAGAATCTGGAACGCGTGAAATTTCGACCACGGAAACAAACGAACGAGGGGCCAATGAAAGAGTACGTGACGGCATTACGTTCGTTGGCAAGGGAATGTAAATTCGGTGGAACAGACCTAAACCAACAATTAAAAGAACATTCATTTCGGGCCTCCGCGCGTGGGGACGTTGAAATATAAAGTATTGAAAGAAACTAAAAGTACGTTCGAGAAAATAATCTCGGTAGCGAAAACCGTAGAAAGCGCGGAAAGGGAAGCTGGTTCGAGTTCCGGAGCAAACAACAATAATAACCAGATGGAGACGAACCTATTCGGAATAAAGCGCGCATCAACGCCACGGTGGCAGACGAACAACAACACACGGCAGCGACAACACAAAGCTGCACAGTCAAGAGGAGCGCAACATACAGGAGCAGCGAACGGGGCGAGACCAACACAAGGGAGCAACAACATCGGTGGATGTCATTGTTGTGGCAAACCAGGGCATAGGAGCGCTGAATGTAGAATTCGTCATACATATAGTCCAGTCAAATACTCCAAAAGTGGACGGTCTCTGAGGGTAATACGCTTTTTTAACCGGAGGTAGGGGACTGGCTACAGAATGATACCCCGTTGGAATTTTTGATCTGCAACATCAGCGACTTTCGAAAAAATTAGTTGAAAACGTTAGAATCATCATATTTCGAAAACTATTGTCCAATCGAAAAAAGTTTCAGACAAAAATTGTTCTAAATTAAAAAATACGCAAAAAGTTTCATGAAGTCTAACCCCGTATTTTTGCAAATAAGGGCGTAAGAACGATGTAAACCTTCGGGGTTGTCGCGCAAATATAGTAACTTTGAAAATTCACAAATGATATAACTTTTGATATTTTGCAATTTTCTTTGGTATGTATCGAATCAGAATAAGTTGCTCTACATTTCAAGAGAAAGATTTTTTTTCTTAGAGCCCGCGCTATTGTTTAATCATGGATTTTATAATCATTGAACAACACAATTTACTGGTTGCGAATCACTGGGAGAGAGAGCACGCTGTATGTCCGTACCGCTCGCACTCACTGCCACACTTCTCCCACTACAAGAGAAAATGTCGGTAGACTCAAAACTGCCCGCTGTATAGGTAAACACCGCTTGAAAGATTATTTGGAAAGAGAGAGAAGACGGTACCGCTTCTTTCAGTCGCACTCCATCGGCTTCTACCGCGCACTAATCCGGGCGAGCGTACCACCCATGCCAACGAGTGCAAACGGCGTATCCGACAGGCACATCGCCCTGTCGCTGTCTACGCCAGTGGTGCTTCTATAGTGCCGGGATTTTTTGCCAACTTCGAACATTCAAATCGTTCCTACGTCCTTATTTGCAAAAATACGGGGTTAGACTTAATGAAACTTTTTGCGTATTTTTTAATTTAGAACAATTTTTGTCTGAAACTTTTTTTGATTGAACCAATAGTTTTCGAAATATGACGATTCTAACGTTTTCAACCCCCTTTTTCGAAAGTCGCTGATGTTGCAGATCAAAATCTCCAACGGGGTATCATTCAGTAGCCAGTCCCCTACCTTCGGTTAAAAAAGCGTATTACCCTCAGAAACCGTCCCCTTTTGAAGTATTTGACTGGACTAATACTGTAGTAACTGTGGTAAGCGAGGTCACATTTATGAACTATGTGAACAAGGCCGCGGCGGGGCACCGCGGAAGACGCGACAAAATTCCGTCGAAGCAGTTGAGGATAAAGAATTAGAGCTCACGAATAATGAATACAACTCTCGTTTTATCAGATTTCGAATCTCGAAATCAGATTCCAACCCCATAAGGAGTAACGTTACGAAAGTCCCATCGTTGTTTGTTAAAGTTAAAGTCACCGGTGAACCACTTACAATGGAGTTCGATACCGGCGCCGAAATGTCTGAAATTACTGTTGACATTCAACGAAATATTATATACAAATAGACTAGAGCCATCCAACGTAGCACTAAGATTTGACGAGTGTGTGTGTATGGGCGTGTGTGTGTGTGTGTGTGTGTGTGTGTGTGTGTGTGTGTGTGTGTGTGTGTGTGTGTGTGTGTGTGTGTGTGTGTGTGTGTGTGTGTGTGTGTGTGTGTGTGTGTGTGTGTGTGTGTGTGTGTGTGTGTGTGTGTGTGTGTGTGTGTGTGTTCGTGTGTGTGTGTGTGTGTGTGTGTGTGTGTGTGCGTGCGCGTGCGTGTGCGTGTGCGTGTGCGTGTGCGTGTGCGTGTGCGTGTGCGTGTGCGTGTGCGTGTGCGTGTGCGTGTGCGTGTGCGTGTGCGTGTGCGTGTGCGTGTGCGTGTGCGTGTGCGTGTGCGTGTGCGTGTGCGTGTGCGTGTGCGTGTGCTTGTGCGTGTGCGTGTTTGTGTGTGTGTTTGTGTGCGTGTGCGTGTGCGTGTGCGTGTGCGTGTGCGTGTGCGTGTGCGTGTGCGTGTGCGTGTGCGTGTGCGTGTGCGTGTGCGTGTGCGTGTGCGTGTTTATGTGCGTGTGCGTGTGCGTGTGCGTGTGCGTGTGCGTGTGCGTGTGCGTGTGCGTGCGTGCGTGCGTGCGTGCGTGCGTGCGTGCGTGCGTGCGTGCGTGCGTGCGTGCGTGCGTGCGTGCGTGCGTGCGTGCGTGTGTGTGTGTGTGTGTGTGTGTGTGTGTGTGTGTGATAGACTCCCAAAATTCAAACGTGTCAAACTCGAGAACGGCTTTAGTCACGTTCCCCAAATTCACCAGGCATATGCAGCTCTAAAACGTCTCCATTGGCTTTGATTTTTGACATGATTTGAGCTGTGGCTTGGATTCTATACCCTTTTACATTACTTAGAAATAGACGATAGGAATGGACGTTTATCCGATAGCGATCGCAATTGTCGAGATAATCGCCTGAACAGTTCTTCACAAATAGGCTTGTACTCAAGGTTAGTTGGTATTGCATCCGGGCCAGATCCCTTGAGAAGTTCAGACTCTACAGGATTTCGAATTTTTCGAAGATTCAACGTTTAGTCCTAACTCATGACAGAAAGTCAATTCCTTTATATATAATAATTTGGGAATATTATGAAAAATCAGAAATACCCGTATTTCTGTATTATGAAAAATCAGAAATACAGAAATACGGGTATTTCTGATTTTTCATAATATTCCAAAATTTCTGGGTACCGTAAATTTCTGAGCTCCATCATGAAATTTATACAGTAGCTTCAGAATAATCATGGGAATATTACAAAAAATTAGGACCAACAAAAAAAATACTTTTTTCCAAATATGAAGTTTTTTGTGTTTTTTTGCCTCAAATCATAAGAAAACATTTTTGATACTGAGATCTCATAATTTCATCTGACCGAACAGGAAAATTCCTTTCCAAAACACTCGTGACAACATCAATTTAATTCAGAAATAAAGACTCACCACGCCTCGAAACCTTCGAAAGTAGTAAAAATACCAATTACAGAAGTATAGTGAGAAATAAACCTAGAGGCCTAAGATTTGGAGTCAACCACTATTTCTCGTCATACTTCAACTCCTTTCAATTTCGAGAGAATAAAAAAAACATCGGCTGATAAGGAGGTTCAGTTCGTATGGAATACCCCATATACAAAATTCAGTGAAGATCGGTGGGGGATCAGATTTCATACGACCTCGAATTTTTCGAGGAAATAACGTTTTGCTCGAACTCACTACAGCTCCGACTAATCATACCGATTAAGGTCTTACTGGACGGATCATCAAGCAAAAAATTCCAAAACCGGCGAATCGTGGATTGGCAAATCTAGATCATGCCGTACATGTTTGGCCTTACAAAGAGCTAAAGTAGAATCAAATTAATACTTAGAAATATTAATTATCTATTATTAATAAAAATTAAAGTCAAATCCGACGATATTGGCGTGTGGTTGACCGACGTTTTGTCAATGACTGTACAACGGAAATAACCATCTTCACGCGCTACAACGAGCAACACCACTATATCTATATATACGTTTTCGGACTAATGTTTCAACTGTTTTAGGTGATTGTCCTCATTACTTTAATTAATTTCTCGACAATTACTCAGACGATTAATTTGAAACTAAGCATAATCGATCTGTCGATCCTAAATCTTGATGATATAATATTTTCAGAATTTTCTGACATTTAGTACAATTCGTTTTGCAGTCATTAACGTCTGCAGAAGCGGTTCTCCTATAAGAGACCGTGTTAAATTCACAAATTTATAACTCCTCAACCATTTAGTGAAAAAATCTGAAATAATTCATGTATTATTATTCAATCAAAAAATTTTCAAGAATTTCTGACATTTGTTAGTAACCCACCAGTAATACCTTAATCGTAAAACGTATGAAATCAAGCTGCAAGTTGGAACTTGCAAATTGCTTCCTCAGAATTCAAGAAAGTTGGAAGTTTAAATTTGCAAGCTGCTTCCCCAGAATTGAAGATATTGTGACAATCTTACTCCATGAGGAAATTATCGATATCAACTTCGGCTTCCTCTTAGAGGAAGATTCTCACAATATCTTCGATTCTGGGGGAGCAACTTGCAAATTGAAACTCCCAGCTTTCTTGAATTCTGAGGAAGCAATTTGCAAGATTCCACGTGTAGCTTGTTTCCCATGTAACGTTTCCAGTTTACCTCATATTCTATATATGTAGCGAGTTCGGGTTCGATTGGTTGAACATGCCTTGAGTTCGAGCGAAACGTCACTTTTTTAAAAAAATTCAAAGTCCTATAAAATTTGTTCCCCCCAACCGATCTCCACAGAATTTAATTCAAAGTACAGTCAAATAATGTTTCGTACATGTAGTGAATCCGGGTCCAATCTGTCGAAGCTGTCGTAAGTTAGCAGAGAACGTAAATTTTTCGAAAAATTCAAAATCCTGTAAAATCTGAACTTCTCGATGGATTTGGTCCAAATGCAATACCAACCAACCTTGGGTACAAACCTATTCGTAAAGAACTATTTAGATGAATATCTCGTAATTTGCGATCGCTATCGTGTAAACGTCCTTTTTTTGGTAATTTGAAAACGACATAAATTCGAACCACTGCCACAATCATGAAAAAAATTTTAGCCGACAAAGAGATTATAAAGCTGCACACCCTAGCAGCTTGGGTGCCGTAGTAAATGCCAATTGATGCCCATTGAAATGCCTACCAGTGACTGGCTAAATGCCGTGGTTATTTGAGGCATTCACGGTCACTTTGGTAGGCATTTTTGTTCAAATCGTGACGGTAAGTGCCTAAGAGTGACCGACCCCGAATTTCTACCCAAAAAACCGGCACTCAACGGCATTTTTTTAGGCATTTACCGAAAAAAGAATGCCGGCGAATGCCTAACAGAGCCGGGGAACGGTAAAAAAAATGCCGCTGAGTGCCTAAAAATGCCGGTGTGAGCATGAAAATGCCGTCACATTTCGGCATTTCGGATGATAGTCATTCATGGGCATTCACGGGCACGTTTTGAACAAAAGTGCCTACCAGAATGCCTTAGGCATTTTCATGGTGATTTGATAGGCACTCAATCTGCTAGGGCATGCCGGCAAAATATGGGGGCTGGAGGTGGAACCGTTCCCGAGTTCTACACGTTTGAATTTCGGGAGGCTATTACACACAGACACACACACACATACTGGTAATTCTCATAAAATCTCGAAATTCCTGTCCTTTCAGTTTTTACAAAAATCTAAACGACTTACGATGGTAATTTTTTTTTCCTTGGAAAGAACATCACTGAGGCTATCAATGTTGGTCATCATTTTTGAACCATCTGAATATCTGTAATGAATAACCAATATATAGTACTCTAAAAATCATTCCCTCACTATGTCCCAAACTCCAGATTTTAACATTATCGAATTTTTTAATTGAAAATTTCTTGAAAAGTATGTTTGCAAATATGAGTAATCTATTATAGATACAAAAAATTTTCAAAAATCTTTTGAATTTAGAATCATAAGTCGTAAACAAGTTTTCAAATGTTGATTCAACATGTGTCCCATTAAAAATAATCATTCCCTCACACGATTACGGACAGTCGATGAGTTAGCGTACTTTTAGTAAATTATCAACACTCTCATTGGATTTTGATAGTTGGTGGTACTATCAATTATTAAGAATGGCGAATTTACGTTAAGCTTGTTCGACTACTTGTTGGAAGAAGATTTTACTATTATTTTTTAAAGATTACATTTTGAACCGTCATTCCCTCACTGCGAAGAAAAAAAGAGGTAATTACTATATTCGAATATTAATTACACAGTGTAGTATGTTTTTGGAGGCAGTAAGCTTACAGAAAACTATACATGTAACAAAAGGTTATGTTGTAAGATTTTTGAGGTTATGTTTCATTTCGTCATTCCCTCACTTTGAGTCGAAATGAGGGAATGACGACTTATAAGGTACAGGCAGGGGGCTGACACGGGAGCGGTCTACCGCACAGTAACGTGTCCCCGTTACTGTCGCCGCGTAAACTGACCCACCATGCGGCGCTAGTAGTCACCTAGGACGTCTGCATGACCCCCACTCCGCAAAGCACCTCTTTTTCGTCATCTTTTTCGTCGCGTGGTGGAACGTTCTAGGTGACTCGTAGTGCCGCATGGGTCAGTTAGATGTCCTTCGATTATGTTGTTTGATGTTACCACTGCTGATATCACAAATAAATTTAAAAAAATTTTTTAAACTCCCGGCTGCAGTAAAAATCGCACACAAAAAAAATTAGAACGAAAAAAAGTAATCCGATAGAAAGCATGAATAAAATTCATGAATCTAAAAAGAATACAACAAATTAATAAATTTAAAATGGACAAAACAAATTAGTGAAATTAAAAGAATGAAATAAATAAATAAATTCAAAAAGGATGAAATAATTCAAGAAGTCATCTTAGTTTATTCATAGTTTGAATTATGATCGTTCGTTTGTATGAGTTCAATTTTTCGAATCGTGGTAATTTCCTCACTGCCCTCAATTCAGTCGGGGGACGTTTTCTTTCGTATCGTCGAACATCTAAATCCAGATCGTCTTCATGTTCAATTAATGCCGTCTTCTTTGCACTGTCAAACATCTATATCCTATATCATCTTTGGGTACTTCTCATGATATTGCGAAATTTCGTAGAGATAAATTAATTAAAAAAATTTAAATTAATTTGTATTAATTTTGTCTCGAATTTGTACTACTCATGCTACTAGATTTGAATAATATAGTGGTCCCCAGAATAAATGTGTTTTAAACAAATTGAATAGACATTTAAAAAACTCGAAGTGAGGGAATGATGACTGAGGTGAGGGAATGATGTTTATGTTCGTTTTTTATTTAAAATCTTATTATTTTTTTTCTGAATACATTTATATTTTTACTATTTTTACTATAAATAGCAAAACCTTCTCTGATCGTTATATTAATCACATTTTAATAGCAACAATAAATTATTGATGAATAATTACCAAAAATATTTTAGTTTTTTAATAATTTTTCAAATCTCTTATAGAGATTCAAGAATATTGTTTTGAACTCTTTATATCAACATATTCAGTCTCAAAGATAATAATATTATATCACATAAGTTAGTATACAATAGACTTTCATGAATCAGTCTACAGTATAATATCTTGCAGTCGAGTTTAAACCTAAATTCTTACAGATTGAGCTGATTTATTCCCTTTACGGAATAACACCCTCATCCTTGGTTACAGGCCATCTCCACGATTTGATTCCTCTTTCCATACATTTTACCAAAGCGGCATCCGCAGAAATTGAAGTTATTTTTCCGGGGTAAATTGCGTTATTCCACTTGATAAGAACATGATCACCTACATTATAGGTTACATCGTTTAGGGAATCGTTATCAACGGAAAAATTATTCGCAGATCGTCTACCATGAGACCGTGTTTGTACTTTACTACGTTTTGTTGAAACACAGGGTTTTTTTCGAAGACGAGTAGTATCCCAGGTGAAAATGGCTCCATTTTCCTATACATTGACAGCAAGAAAGGCTTCTAAACTCCAACATATCGCCGGTGAACATAAACTGGCGAGTTTTTTGAGTGTCACGGAATGCCGTGATAGTGTCCGATTGCTTGACTGGATCTTCTATTTTTGTGATATCAGCAGTGGTAACATCAAACAACATAATCCAAGGACATCTGGGGGTCATGCAGACGTCCTAGGTGACTACTAGCGCCGCATGGTGGGTTAGTTTACGCGGCGACAGTAACGGGGACACGTTACTGTGCGGTAGACCGCTCCCGTGTCAGCCCCCTGCCTGTACCTCATAAGTCGTCATTCCCTCATTTCAACTCGAAATGAGAGAATGACGGTGAGGGAATGACGAAATGAAACATAACCTCAAAAATCTTACAACATAACCTTTTGTTACATGTATAGTTTTCTGTAAGCTTACTGCCTCCAAAAACATACTACTCTGTGTAATTAATATTCGAATATAGTAATTACCTCTTTTTTTCTTCGCAGTGAGGGAATGACGGTTCAAAATGTAATCTTTAAAAAATAACAGTAAAATCTTCTTCCAACAAGTAGTCGAACAAGCTTAACGTAAATTCCCCATTCTTAATAATTGATAGTACCACCAACTATAAAAATCCAATGAGAGTGTTGATAATTTATTAAAGTACGCTAACTCATCGACTGTCCGTAATCGTGTGAGGGAATGATTATTTTTAATCATCAACAACAACAACAACAACAACATCAATGTTGAATCAACATTTGACTTGTTTACGACTTATGATTCTAAATTCAAAAGATTTTTGAAAATTTTTTGTATCTATAATAGATTACTCATATTTGCAAACATACTTTTCAAGAAATTTTCAATTAAAAAATTCGATAATGTTAAAATCTGGAGTTTGGGACATAGTGAGGGAATGATTTTTAGAGTACTATATATTGGTTATTCATTACAGATATTCAGATGGTTCAAAAATAATGACCAACATTAATAGCCTCGGTGATGTTCTTTCCAAGGAAAAAAAAATTACCATCGTAAGTCGTTTAGATTTTTGTAAAAACTGAAAGGATAGGAATTTCGAGATTTTATGAGAATTACCCCTTTATGTTTAATGAATGACGTCTCCCGACTGAATTGAGGGCAGTGAGGAAATTACCACGATTCGAAAAATTGAACTCATACAAACGAACCATCATAATTCAAACTATGAATAAACTAAGATGACTTCCTGAATTATTTCATCCTTTCTGAATTTATTTATTTATTTCATTCTTTTAATTTCACTAATTTGTTTTGTCCATTTTAAATTTATTAATTTGTTGTATTCTTTTTAGATTCATGAATTTTATTCATGCTTTCTATCGGATTACTTTTTTTCGTTCTAATTTTTTTTGTGTCCGATTTTTACTCCAGCCGGGAGTTTTAAAAATTTAAAAAAAAATTTTTTTTCATACTTTTTAAAGATAATTCGATATAATTTTCTCCACGTCCGCCAATGATTGGAATCATTTAGCTCGAACCAGACGTCCACGTCACAAAACAGTTTTCGAACTAGTGTCATAACGTACTATTGTTTATCGATTCAATATCGTAAAACGTGACCACTGTATGGAAATTTGATGTGACAAGACTTTGAAAGTATCGACTAGCTGCGGCACATGCTGGTTGTCCTTGGGCGCAGTTATGTACAGTCTCAGCGAAATGTTAGCGCATCATGTGATTGTTCAGCGCGGCTCCATGTAGCAATGACAAATTGTCAGCCCATCGTGGAGTCTTGAGGGCCGCTTAATAGAGCCTTAACCAAATCTCAGTGCATTATGGAGATTGCAAGCGCGGCTCTATGTAGCCTAGACCAAGTGTCTGCGCATTGTACAGTTTTCAAGCGCGGCTCGACGTAGCCTCGACCAGATATCAGCGCATTCCGCTGGTCCTTCCCAGTCATTATAAGTTTTGAATATGTCTTAAGCGAGTAAACGTTGAACGAACGCTGCTTCGACGAGTGAACATGGAATGAATGCCGCTTTGAAAAGGACCTGACCGATATAGGAAAAACAATGAAAACAAATATACATATTGTGCATTCTGACAAATCGCTTTGTCTAAAGTTTTGTCGGATAAAGTAAAAAATTGAATCCGACAACAATTTTTTTCTTTCGAATTACCAATTCCACCGAGGTAAACAATATCACTGGGCATAACCACATCGTCCAGCTGAACATCCATATTCCCGTTTTTCACAATCCTGATAACATTATCATACGTTGAATAAAAAAGAATGAACTCATTAAACAATATCGTTCGTACGTGAAATCAGTTGATGACCATTAATAAAACAATATCACCGGGCATAACCACGTCATCCGACCTCACCTCCACATTCACATACATCTCAATTTCACGCCTGAATACAAGTATCCAGAATTGTTAATCCGACGTGCTTGATAAAATCGTCAGTAGATCAATCTTGCTAACTAACTAATTATTGAACGTTAAATGGAAAATGCACTCTTTAAAAAAATATCGTTTATCCGTGAAATCAATTGATAAAAAATTTTCACTATCACGGCATTCCGTGACACTCAAAAAACTCGCCAGTTTATGTTCACCGGCGATATGTTCGAGTTTAGAAGCCTTTCTTGCTGTCAATGTATAGGAAAATGGAGCCATTTTCACCTGGGATACTACTTGTCTTCAAAAAAACCCTGTGTTTCAACAAAACGTAGTAAAGTACAAACACGGTCTCATGGTAGACGATCTGCGAATAGTTTTCCCGTCGATAACGATTCCCTAATCGATGTAACTTATAATGTAGGTGATCATGTTCTTATCAAGTGGAATAACGCAATTTACTCCGGAAAAATAACTTCAATTTCTGCGGATGCCGCTTTGGTAAAATGTATGGAAAGAGGAATCAAATCGTGGAGATGGCCTGTAACCAAGGATGAGGGTGTTGTTCCGTAAAGGGAATAAATCAGCTCAATCTGTAAGAATTTAGGTTTAAACTCGACTGCAAGATATTATACTGTAGACTGATTCATGAAAGACTATTGTATACTAACTTATGTGATATAATATTATTATCTTTGAGACTGAATATGTTGATATAAAGAGTTCAAAACAATAATAGTTCTTGAATCTTTATAAAAGATTTTAAAAATTATTAAAAAACTAAAATATTTTTGGTAATTATTTATCAATAGTTTATTGTTGCTATTAAAATGTGATTAATGTAACGATCAGAGAAGGTTTTGCTATTTATAGTAAAAATAGTAAAAATATAAATGTATTCAGAAAATAAATAATAAGATTTTAAATAAAAAACGAACATGAACATCATTCCCTCACCTCAGTCATCATTCCCTCACTTCGAGTTTTTTAAATGTTTATTCAATTTGTTTAAAACACATTTATTCTGGGGACCACTATATTATTCAAATCTAGTAGCATAAGCAGTACAAATTTGAGACAAAATTAATACAAATTAATTTAAATATTTTTTATTAATTTATCTTTACGAAATTTCGCAATATCATGAGAAGTACCCATACACAAACATTTCTCCGTATTTTCTCGACGTTTTAGCACATTCTGAACATAATGACATAAAGATCTCGAAAAAAAATGTTTTCACCACAACAGGGCTTCCTCTATGAGGAAGCAAAAGGGACCGTATCTTATATGAAGAACAAGCTGCAAGTTGAAATTACAAAATGCTGCCTCAGAACTCACGAAATCGCAAGTTGAAATTTCCAAACTGCTCCACCAGAGTTGAAGCTATTATGAGAATCTTCCTCTATGACGAGGCCAAAGCCGACATAAATAATTTCCTCATCGAGAAAGATTCTCATCATATCGTCAATTCGAGGGGAGCAGGTGGCAAATTCTAGCTTGCAGCTTTCTTGCATTCTGAAGGAGCACTACGCTATTTTTAACTTGCAGCTTGTTGTTATCATTATTCACAACTTGCGCAAATTACAATTCAATTGTGACCCAAATAACCTCCGCAATACATATGGGGCATTCCATGGCAAACCGGATCGTCACGTACCCTTGACTCAAAATTATTGCCCAACGACTTTTTACATTAGAATACATCGAAAGTAAAGAGAGACGTGTTTCGGGATGTAAACCGATAGCCGAGTTAAGGGTGGTCTTAATTGTTTTGTTTTTATTCAAAGAGTGCAGAGAAAAAAAATAAGAAAAATGATATAGGTATGTTTTGAGATATTTTATGTTTAATCGATTAATTGCTGATTAATAATAGTTCAAACGCGGCAACATAATTGTTTCTATTTTTATCGCATGGACCGTGAAAAAAAGGAAAAAAAGCTCACTTAGTTTTTTCAATTATCATTGGGGGTTGTTGAGATATATTAATTTGAAATACGAAATATCGTCAATAATTAAAAACCTTCATTCTCTTGCATCTCAATAGCGGGCGCTGAAAACGGCAAACCCAGAAACACGTGTCTCTTCGTTTTCGATGTATATCAATGTGAAAAATCAATGGAACTAACCGGATCAATGTACCTGAAAAATTGGCGAGGCTACGATTTTTTAAATGGAAACTTGTCGTTCTTCCCATGTTAATCAAATGGGAAAGCTAGAAAAATCTTGCGCGACCCCTAAAAATGGTCCGATCGGGCTCAGTTTTGGACACAATTCTCTTGATGGAAGATACTTTGGCGTGAATGTATTTTGATTGAAAGAAAAAAAAAATTTTTTTCAAGCCGGTCTCGCATATATGTTATGAATGTTCGTTACAACGACCGGCCAATAGTTCACAGTGCAATATGAATTATCGCTCAGAAATGAATCAAATTAAACGTGTTTATCATGACAAAAAAGCTGTAACTTCTAATCTAAGCCGATAGCCAAGTTAAGGGTGGTCGTAATCGTTTTGTTTTTATTCAAAGAGTTCAGAGAAAAAAAATAAGAAAAATGAAATGGGTGTTTTCTGAGATATTTAATGTGTTTAGTCGATTAATTGTTAATTAATAATAGTTCAAACGGTGCAACATAATTGTCCTTATTTTTATCGCATAGACCGTGTAAAAACAAAAGAAGAAGCTAACTTGTTTTTTTAATTATCATTGGCGGTTGTTGAGATATTTCGATTTGAAATACGAAATATCGTCAATAATTGGAAACCTTTATTTTACTGCATCTCAATAGCGAGCGCTAAAAACGGCAAACCCCGAAACACGTGTCTCTTTATTTCCAATGTATATTAATGTGAAAAATCGTGGGACAAAAATTTTGAGTGAAGGGTACGCGTCTATCCGGTTTGTCATGGAATGCCCCATATGCATATTTGATACATGTGCAGGGTATGTTTGTCTATACAATCAGCAGTTACCCACCAATTTTTAGACCTCTACGATCATCCTTTTTCGAGCTACGGGGGATAAAAGTTGGAAAAACATCAATTTTCGACGCACGCAACTTCGCTTGTAACTTCGAGTGGCCGTAATTCCCTTTCTGGAGGACGCAAATTGAATTTTAAGGGATGTTCTAGAAAGCGGGTTTTCTGTTCTTTCAGGTTATTGAATTTGTTTTTAATTTTGTTCACATTTTCATAAACAAATTGCAAAGTGAAATGTTAAAACAATTTTTTTCGCTCTTCGGGCACTTTTTTTTATAATTTCAAAAGATAGCTTGGTTTTTTTCGCATCGAAAATATATTTTTTTATCGTGACACCGTAGAAGTGTGGGAGTTGTACGGTTCGATCCAAGCAGAAATCGTGCTCGCTGCGCTCCGGCGTGCTATAACTCCCTTTCCAAAAAAGCAAAATGGAGCAAAATGGAAAGCGATTTTTAAGTTGTTTCAAACTATTGAATATAAATATTTTTTGATGGAATTTTCATAAACAAATTACGAAGTGAAATTTTAAAACAATTTTTTTTTTGCTCTTCGGGCACCTTTGATTTTTTTAAATATATTTTTAAATGAAAGCTTAGCTTTTTTTGCATCGAAAACAGCCCTGGGCGGCTCGTCCGAGCGCATGAGCACCCCCTCCGCTCGGATAGCACCGTACAACTCCCACACTTCTACGGTGTTCACGATAAAAAAATATGATTTTGATAGAAAAAAAGCTAAGCTTTCATTTAAAAATATTTTCAAAAAAATCAAAGGTGCCCGAAGAGCAAAAAAAATTGTTACACATTTCACTTCATAATTTGTATATGAAAATTCCATTTGAAAAATATGTATATTCAATAGTTTGAAACAAAATAACAATCGCTTTCCAAACCACCGCTTAAAAGTCCTTTTTGCTCTTTTAGAAAGGGAGTTATAGCGCGCCGGAGCCTAGCGAGCACGATTTCTGCTTGGATCGAACCTTACAACTCCTACACTTCTACGGTGTTCACGATCAAAAAATATGTTTTCGGTGCAAAAAAAACCAAGCTATCTTCTAAAAATATTTCTAAAAAAAAGTGCCCGAAGAGCGAAAAAAATTATTTAAACATTTCGCTGTGCAATTAGTTTATGAAAATGTGAACAACATTAAAGTCAAATTCAATAAGCCAGAAAGAACGTACAAAATGCTTTCCAAAACAACCCTTGAAATCCAATTTGAGTCCTCCAGAAAGGGAGTTACGGCCACTCGAAGTTACGGGTGCGAGCGTCGATAATTGATGTTTTTGGAACTTTCATCCCCTTTAACTCGAAAAGGGATGACCGTAGAGGTCTGAAAATTGGTGGGTAACATTGTATAGACAAATACACCCTTCAAATTTGAAGGCAACCAAAAAATGTGACTTTCAAAGTCTGGACAGATGAGGAATACCGCCTCATTATGACAGATATTATTCTTATATCAAAGGCATGCAGCATTTTCGTGGAATACATAAAACTTAAAGAAAATCATTATCCATATATTTACTGCATAGATTCTTAACACTTGAAGTATTAAAGGACTCTATTAACCGTAATGAAGGTCAACGATAACGGTTTAAGAAGGTCTAATTGTATAATACAAAGCATAGAATATGGTGATCGGTGTTTAGTGTCGAGGACAAAATAGGGGATGTAAACATACCAGCTTTGCAAATATCGAAATCCAGGTCACCGCTTACGGCATGAGGAAAGTTGTTGGTCAGCAATTCGTTGACGGTAAATTTTTGTCGTTGCCTACCGCTCCGCAAATCATTCGACGACCAAGAGATGGCGTTTTCGTTACGCAGCAAAACTCGCGAATCCACGAGCAAAGCAAGTATAGCAATGATAATTGGTAGCACGACCATTCCGACAAACTTGAATCACTTATATAAAACATAAACTTTTCGCACTCCACAAATCAATCTCGACAACTATATACTATCTTCACCAAGGAAATTACGTAGGAAGAAAAGTAGTTTCCTACTAGGAAGAACGTCTTTTGAATCGTGATCAGTTAAAACACAAAAATCCCTCGTGACTTTTACTGCTCCCTCAACGTTCATACGATCTCTGAAATGAAGTACCCACTTAGGGATGGAAATCCTTATCACGCCAACAGCCCCTAACGCACGTTATGCTTGTCAAGGATGACAGTACACGTACAACGGCTGTACGTATAACGGTCCAGATCCCAGCAAATACGTCCGAAACGATTTTTATCGGTATTCCGTTTTCTTATTTTTTTCAATCGCTCTATAAAATTCTCTATGCTATTTCTTTAATAAACATACAGCAGGACTTAATTGATAATTCCCAATGTCACGCACAATCGAAACATTATAATTTTAAGAAAAAGAGCGTCAGTAAACATTAAGCGACTCGTCGATGATAATTCAGCGGTTATATTTAAAATTTGTTAAGTCGTATTTTATTTACATTGGCGAAAGATTGTTAATTATTATAGGAGAAACCACTGTTTGTAGTCGCACGTAGTTAACAAAATACACACACACAATTCCATTGTCTCGATGCGAGGATGGTTGTAGCCTCGGGGTTATTGTAGTGACGCGTTTCACACGTATATGAGATACACGTAATCGGTCGAGTGGCGGCTTATACCGGGTCAAAGTTCGACGAGCGGTCAATCGACAAACATCGTCGTCTCGCGACCGTGGAGAACCGACTGATGCGTGTGTCTCGTACCAAGTATAGCCTCAGCGTCGTCTCCGTGCCTCGGGAGTTCGAAAGCGCGCGCTTGTACGCGGCTAGCAGCGGCCATGGATCGTTGCCGGCGGAGGGGAGCATGATGCATCGCTGTCCAATCGTTCTCGAGTGTGCGCTCTCGAGGCTCGTCTCGATTGCAAGGGTGGAAACCAAGAGCTACGAACGAATATTCAGTCCGTTGTTGTCCACCGATCGGCCCGAGGGTAGACAAGAGACACTAGCCAGCGGGGAGTATTGACCGACGAACCGAATATTTATCTGTGTGTTAACGGGCTTCGTCCAAGTTCTACCATTTTGCTTTACTCAGACCCGAAGCCCATGTGATGAACATATATCTTTCCATTTTTTTCGAAATAGTCATTTCGATATGTCCAAAATGTGCACAGACGTTCACAGAACACATTTGTCAGAAATGCCCGGGGTGTGTATAGTGACCCAGCAAAACTTTAAACGTCTATAACTAGAGAAGGATTCGAGCTACAACGCTGAAACTTTAGAACAAAAAATCCTACAATGTCTATATCAGCTTCATTTTTCCATGTATCTGAACCGCCGCTAGAGTTAAATACACTCATCAAAAAAATTAAAGGACCACTTGAGAACAGCCGAAATTTGTCGAAATTTCAGGCATCTGTATCTCCGCGAAAAATAGTCGGATTCGGATAATCCACAGCTTGTTTATTAGCTTAAATCTTTGACTTCTTGCATCGAAGATCAAACAGGTTTTATCATGCCCAGCTGCTCTGTACCACGGGTCGAAACAAACAAAAAACTGTCCTCAATTTTTATGAAAATTCGGGTAGGTGCCCGGCTATCGAAATTTTTTTAACAGATAATTTATCCAGAACATTCGATAGCTTGTACATTTCTGTGCGAAATGCTCCCGTATGTTTTGTTGTGCGATTTTTTTTAACTGAGTTATTCCCTTCCAAAGCAAAAAACACATTTTTTACTTCAAGCACCTGTATCTCCCGAAATAATGATCGTACAACAATCGCTAAGATATCATTGGAAAGATAAATTTATACTGTTTTAAATGTTCAAAAGAGATTTTGCAAAAAAGAAAACTTTATTCGCAGTATTTACATTTTAAAAACATGTAAAAAAATGGCTCTCTCGCATTCCTTAGTTATGTAGCCGCCATTTTGTAAAAAATGTCAAAATCTCTAATGTGGACCTAGCATTCTCTAGTTGATACTGTCATTAACAATTGAGCTGAATCCCGAGCTGCTGTGATTTTTTTTAGGGATAATTTTTTTCGTCGTTTTTATCGATAAAAACTATCCGAAAATGTTTTAATTACTGTATCTCTGCGGATGATTATGCATCTTTTACGAATCAAAGCTTTTTTTAGAGTTTCAATTTCCATGAATTAAAAAAATTCCGAAATCTCTTTCGCTTCTTGCTGGTACATCCTCGTCATGGGGAACGATTCCGCCAAGATTGCACTATGCCGGTAACAGCATTTATGACACGCCGTGCGTAAGATGCGATTTTTCCGCTCACTTCGTTCGCGTCGAATCGCATTTACACACCTCGTGCAATAAAAATGTATACTATACTCGTGCGAAAAACCTTTTCTTGACTCGTGTGATTGCAGCACTCGCCTTCGGCTCGTGCTACAAACTCACATTCGTCAGAAAAAATATTTTCGCCCTTGTATCGTAATATACTATTAATGGGGGGTCGGTTATGGTTTGGGGTGGGGTATCGCGTGATACGCGTACAGACCTTGTCATCATACCGCCTCCTGCGTTGAATGCTGAACGATATGTTCATGAAGTTTTGGAGCCTCACGTTCAGCCGATGCGGAATCAAATAGGAAATCGATTCATGTTGATGCACGACGATGCTTGAAAACACACGGCAACTCTTGCGAGAATTTTTTTGGCAGAAAACAACATCGCTATGATCCCACATCCGCCAGTGAGTTCCGACCTCAATCCCATCGAGCATGTTTGGGACGTTCTCGGGCGAAGAGTTCGAGAAAACCTGCATTGACCAAGGACTCTTGTAGAATTGGGGAATGAACTTCGACGAGATTGGCATGCGATTCCTCAATGGCAAATTCGAAAATGCAATCTTTCTCATTTGATGATTGAAACCCAGTCAGAGAAAATCGTGAAGAACTTAAAAAAAAAGCATTTAAAGATAAAAAATGTGTGCCCTACAGATGTTTCCAAATTTTATTAAAGATTAAGAAATGACTGTTCTAGGTCTTTAACCGTTGAGGATGTAGCAGCAAGATGCGAACGAGATTTCAGGATCTTTTTTGATTCATGAAAATTAAAACTTTAACTAGCGGGCCAATGATTAGTGGTATCTATGGATAGTAGTGCCCATGAATAGTTGTGCCCATGGTTAGCAGTGCCTATGGTTAGTCGTATCCATGGTTAGTTGCGCCCATGGTTAGTAGTGGATACGGCTCGTAATGCCTATAACAATTTATATTTATTTTGCGTGCGACCATTTACGGGCCGCACAAGTAACTTCCCGATTCGCAAGTTGAAATTTATTATTATCATTATTGATTAAGTATACTCATCAAGTTCAGAATTGGAGTTTTCGTCTTCTCATGGCCCAACATGGATGTATCTGGAAGACACCAAACATAAAAAATACAAGCGACCAACTAAGTGGCAATAATGTGAATACGTATATCATTATAATAATATATATGTGACATATATATGTAAAAAATATTATATATGAGGGATTCCACGTGAAACTGGCCACTTCTGACCCGACCGGTGTTCGATTTGGATGACATTTTTTTTCCTCAAAGTACATGATGACGACATTCGACAATTTTTTAAGATTTTTGCCGGCATTATTTATTTAGTAATGAATTTTTGAAAATGTCGTCAACCGATTTTTCAACTGCAAATATCTCCAAGGCAAAGTATTCAAATTTAATCGCTCGCACGTCAAAATATGCGGAATAAAGTTATCTTTCAGAAAAAAATATTGAAAATTTTTTTTACTATTATGTATATTACTTTTTTTACATCTAAATTACTAAAATCGACTTTCTGAAAAAACACTATCGTTTTTTTTTCGAAATTTTTTATCCAGATTCCTTGTCCGATTGTCGAAATTTTAAGCCCTAAGTGAGAGTGGCAAATTCATATTTACTATTTTTCCACGAACTTCAAAGTTTATTGGAATTGGAAAACTACAAACTTCAATGAATATTCCACGATTGTAGATAACAATTAAAGTCAAAATCTTTTTTTTTCGAGTTAAGCAATTCGATTAATTAATTTATTAAGGTGTAAATGATCGTAAAAGATTTCGATTCGGCAGAAGATGAATAATTTTTTACGTGAACGCTTTTGGTCGGTTCTGGAATTTTGTGATGTATTTTCTGCATTCCTGGTATCCATTTCGTCGCTTTAAAACGTGATTTGAGTTGTTTGCCAGCTGCTTCATGATCCGCTTGAGGTGAAAATTTTACCTCTATATTTGGCAATGTGATTGATCTTGAAGCCCGTTCAAATAACTCGTGCGGGGTAGTTATTTGTTGGTTCGATGGTAATTGCAGACTTGCTCCGGCTGCCAATCTTTTTACCGTTCCTCCCACACCATCACATTGCTCTATACCATGAGCGGTCGTGAAAAAAAGCCACGTAGCTTGAATCTCGACATATTCTGCATGGTAATATAAATTAACGAAGTTTTTATAATTTTTAAATTGTTGCTGTGCACCATCCGAAAAATAATAAACTCTCGTCGGCGTCGATGGTGTCTTTACAAAGTCTGTAATAGTTTACAGTATACGTGGATAGCTACTGCATCATGATGGTTGCAGTCCGATAATATTACCAAGCTGCGGTGATTGAACATTCCGTCTCGAGTAAATCACGACCGGAAATATCGTTGCGTAGTTATTATTCTAGTGAAATCCTGGTGCGGTATCCTGGACGGCAAACGCGTAATTTTCCGCGAAATCACAAACAACTAAATATTCATCTACATTTAAGGATTAAAGAGTTCACGTGAACATGATTCATCCTCTGCCGAATCGAAATCTTTTACGATCATTTAAACCTGAATAAGTTAATTCATCGAATTGCTACGACAGTTAAGATCGCATGTTTCGTTTTCGCATTTGATTAACATGGGGAAACCTTGACGTTTTCATTACTGAGGATGACTCCGTGAGTTTTATAGCTACGTCGGTCCAGTAAGTCTTATTTTAAAGCTCTTTAAAACTCGCTTAAAACGCGTCCAAAAAATCTTTAATCCGATTTCAACTTCTGTCGATAATCGTGTCGGTACTGGAAAAATATAATACACGAACCCAAATATTCGAATAACACAAGTGATTTATCGAATTTGTTCTTTAATGAAGAATATTATCCTCCAAGTCATTAATACTCCAAGTGACCGTGAAAATTTGCATTATTCTTCGAATTTAAGAATAATACAGATATCCGACCCATAACAAACAAAATTCGATAAACCACTTGTTTTATTCGAATATTTGCGTTCTTGTATTATTTTCTCGACATAAGTTGTCTTTGCTTAATGAAAAACAAAGAAAACTTGTGTTCCAATATGTCAGTGATAATCGGAAAAAATTTCGTAACAGTAATTTGCAAGCTTTCGAATAAAGAGATGAAATAAAAATGATTCATGGGTTCCAAATATGAATTCTTATTATTTTGATCGACATCTGAACTTCGAAACATGTAAAAAAAAACCATTACCTCCGAATACTGCAATTAATATTTTAATAAATAAAGAATTAATTTTTCCAGTATTATTTTGTTATTGACTGTCATACTCCAAGTGGCCGTGAAAATTTGCATTACTCTTCAGATTTAAGAACACAGATACCCGATCGATGTTTAACCCATAAGAAACAAAATTCGATAAACCACTTGTATTATTCGAACATTTGGGTTCTTGTATTATATTTTTCCAGTACCGACACAATTATCGACAGTAGTTGCAATCAGATTTGAGATTTTTGAGGGCCGTTTTAAGCGGGTTTCAGAGAGCTCTAAAATAAGACTTACTGGACCGAAGTAGCTATAAAACTCACGGAGTTATCCTTAGTTGAATAAAAACGACAAGGTCTCCCTATGTTAATCAAATGGAAAAACGGAATATGCCATGAGCGACCTTAAGAAAAAATGGTATTAAGCTGCTAATTTTTTTCTGGGTACTCGAGGAAACTATCTATAGATTTTTCACTACCCGTCGAAAAAAAAAAATATCAACACAGCCATATATACATATATATGGCTACATATTAGGGTGGGTCAAAAAAATCGACTATTTTTTTTTTTACTTCGTACTCCGAAAAATAAGTTACTAGACACCTCTAGAAAATTCACACCAAATACGAGCTTTTTATTTTAATGGGAAGGTCCTCGGCCTCACAGTTTTTATTTTTTCTGCAGTATTAGAAGAAAAAATTCATATCGCTCTATCAACTGTTCGTTAAAAATATCCTCCCTCATATACTAGTAGGAAATTGACCGCTCTACAAAAACGGTCTCCTACAATTTTTTCGTAAACCTCACTGTTTGAAAGATATTGAAGGTTAAAGTTTGATCATTTTTAGACAAATTTCTGTTTTGCTTATGAATTTGATAACTCGTTAACGAAAAATTATTATGATAGGCGCAACGCTTAGTTTTGTAGGAAATTAACTGCTCTACAAAAATAGTATCCTATAATTATTCGATTGAATTAAGCGTTTAAAAGATATTCATCGTCGAACTTCAATGCACGCCAATTTTAACAGTTTTTGATTAATAATTCGGAAAATTTTAATTAAGTTTATGAGTTTTACGGAAGTTTATACAAATTTGAGTTTCTATGAACAGAAAAATATTTCAAACTATTTTTCTAGTTTTTTTTTCAGTCGTAAGCATGTTCGGTTACATAAAAAAAAAATTAGTGCATTATTTCTGACTTAGAGTCAATGATTTATCAAATCTTGAAAAAATAACGTTTTTCTTAGAAATTTATTATGAAAAGTATTAATCTTAAAAGAAAAAAAATGTTCAATTTGTTATTAAAAAGTTTTTTTATTTAATTATCATTGATCAAAAAAAAAATGTTCAATTTGTTATTCAAAAGTTTTTTTATTTAATTATCATTGATAATTAGATGAAAAAACTTTAGAAACCGTACTTTACTGTGTACTTTAGGAACTGTTTTTAACTGTAGAAATTTATTATGAAAAGTATTAATCTTAAAGAAAAAAAATGTTCAATTTGTTATTAAAAAGTTTTTTCAATGATCAATGATAATTATCAATGATAATTAAATAAAAAAACTTTTCAATAACAAATTGAACATTTTTGTTCTTTAAGATTAATACTTTTCATAATAAATTTCTAACATAAACGTTATTTTTTCAAGATTTAATAAATCATTGACTCTAAGTCAGAAATAATGCACTAATTTTTTTTTATGTAACCGAACATGCTTACGACTGAAAAAAAACTAGAAAAATAGTTTGAAATATTTTTCTGTTCATAGAAACTCAAATTTGTATAAATTTCCCTGAAACTCATAAACTAAATTTAATTTCCTACAAAACTAAGCGTTGCGCCTTCCATAATAATTTTTCGTTAACGAGTTATAAAATTCATGAGCAAAACAGAAATTTGTCTAAAAATGATCAAACTTTAACTTTCAATATCTTTCAAGCCGTGAGGTTTACGAAAAAATTGTAAGAGACCTTTTCTGTAGAGCGGTCAATTTCCTACAAGTATATGAGGAGGGATATTTTTAACGAACAGTTGATAAAGCGATATGAATTTTTTCTTCTAATACTGCAGAAAAAATAAAAAACTGTGAGGGGGAGGACCTTCCCATTAAAATAAAAAGCTCATATTTGGTGTGAATTTTCTAGAGGTGTCTAGTAACCTATTTTTCGGAGTACGGAGTAAAAAAAAATAGTCGATTTTTTGACCCCCCCTACTACATATATATGGGGCATTCCATGGCAAACCGGATAGTCGCGTACCCTTGACTCAAAATGTTTGCCCCGCGATTTTCGACATTAATATACATTGGAAATAAAGAGACACGTGTTTCCGGGTTTGCCGTTTTTAGCGCTCGCTATTGAGATGCAGTAGAATGACGGTTTCCAATTATTGACGATATTTCGTATTTTAAATCGAAATATCTCAACAACCACCAATGATAATTAAAAAAACAAGTTAGCTTCTGCTTTTGTTTTTACACGGTCCATGCGATAAAAATGAGGACAATTATGTTGCACCGTTTGAACTATTATAAATTAACAATTAATCGACTAAACACATTAAATATCTCAGAAAACACCCATTTTATTTTTTTTATTTTGTTTCTCTGAACTCTTTGAATAAAAACAAACCGATTACGACCACCCTTAACTTGGCTATCGGCTTAGATTAGAAGTTATAGCTTTTTTGTCATGACAAACACGTTTAATTTGATTCATTCCTCAGCGATAATTCATATTGCACTGTGAACTATTGGCCGGTCGTTGTAACGAATATTCATAACATATATACGAGACTGGCTTAAAAATTTTTTTTTTTCTTTTAATCAAAATACATTCACGCCAAAGTATCTTCCATCAAGAGAATTGTGTCCAAAACTGAGCCCGATCGGACCATTTTTTGGGGTCGCGCAAGATTTTTCTAGCTTTCCCATTCGATTAACATGGGAAGAACGAAAAGTTTCCATTAAAAAAATCGTAGCTTCGCCAATTTTTTAGGTACATTGATCCGGTTAGTTCCATTCGAAAGCTCTTTAAAAACTTGCAACAAGTTTTAGCAAAACTTGCAAAAGATTGCAACTTCCGTCGATAATTTCTTACGAAACAACAAAATTATTGATGGAAGTTGCAATGGGATCCCAAAGGTCCACACGCCATTTTAAGCGGGTTTTCAAGAGCTTTTAAATGGAACTAACCGGATCAATGCACCTATAAAATTGACAGAGCTACGATTTTTTTAATGGAAACTTTTCGTTCTTCCCATGTTAATCAAATGGGAAAACTAGAAAAATCTTGCGCGACCCCTAAAAATGGTCCGATCAGGCTCATTTTTAGACACGATTCTCTTGATGGAAGACACTTTGGCGTGAACGTATTTTGATTGAAAGAAAAATAAAGTTTTTTTTTCAAGCTGGCCTAATATATACGCATACATATTTATTAGGGTGGTTCTTAATCGGGTGATGTCGGAATTTCCGTGGTTTCCGCCCACAAAAGTAATCAACATAAAAAGAAAAAAAATTGGGCGCAAGCGGGAATTTGTCCGATAAGCCAAACATCTGTCGCATCGCAATCGAATTTTATACGGAAAAATGCATGCATTTGGAATTTTGTTTGGGAAATTTTTTATTACTTCAAAACTATACATGATAAAAATATGATCTTCTACAATTTTGTAGGAAATTTACTGCTCTACAAAAAAGGTCTCTTGTAAAATTTTCGTAAATCTAATATTTATTACGTATTTTGCAAGAAAATAGCTTTTCATGGCTGGCTCAAAAAAGCAAAGAAAACTTTACATGATAAGAAAATTTCATGCGACAATTTTGTAGGAAATTCAATGCTCTACAAAAAAGGTATTGTATAAAATTTTCGTGAATCTGATATTTATTACGTAATTCGCAAAAATCGGCTTTTTTGAGCCAGCTATGAAAAGTCATTTTTACGTAATAAATGTTCGATTCACGGAAATTTTACAACAGGACTTTTTTGTAGAACATCAAATTTCCTACAATATAGTTAGAGGAAATTTTTTTATCTTGTATAGTTTTGAAGTAATAAAAAATTTCCCCAACAAAATTCCAAATGCATGCATTTCTCCGTATAAAATTCGATTGCGATGCGATAGTTTTTAGGCTTATCGGACAAATTCTCGCTTGCGCCCAATTTTTATTCTATTTATGTTGATTACTTTTGTGAGCGGAAACCACGGAAATTCCGACATCACCCGATTAAGAACCACCCTAATATGTATGAATATAAATATCTAGAAATATATATATGGCTGATTCCACGGCGAAACCGGAAGCTGCGTACCGTCGACTCAACGTTTTTGACCCACGATTTTCTATATCGATATAAGTCAAAAATGAAGCGCCACGTGTTTCTTTATTATAATTATTGACAATATTTCGTTTTTGAAATCGATGTATTTCAACAAAAGCCAATGATAATTTAAAAAACCACGTCAGCTTTTTCTTTTGTTTTGACACATTCTATGCGATAAAAATAAGTACAATCATGTTGCACCGTTTGAACAATTATTAATAAACAATTAATCGACTAAACATTAAATATCTCACGAGACCTATTTTATTTTTATTTTTTTTTCCTCTGAACTTTTTGAATAAAAACAAATCGATTAAGACTACATTCAACTTGGCTATCGGCTTAATTTCGACGTTACAGCTTTTTTTGTCACGATATCTGCAGTTGGAAAATCGGTTGACTACATTTTCGAAAATTCATTTCTAACAAAAAAATGCCGGCAAAAATCTAAGAAAATTGTCAAATGTTGTCGTCATCATGTACTTTGAGAAAAAAAAATTCATTCAAATCGAACTCTGGTCGGGTAAGGAGTGGCCAGTTTCACGTGGAATCCCTCAAATATATAAATAACAATAATAATATACGTGGGGTATTCCTGGGAATTTCGGCAACTTCAGACAGTTGGGTCAACATTTTTGCCCCCCAATTTTTATCATTAATATGTGATGAAAATAAAGAGATACGTATTTCGGCGTTTTTTATTTTGAGCCCCCACTTTTGAAATACAGTCAAATGAAGTTTTTGAAGTATTGACCACATTCGGTCGTTCAAATCGATATATCTCAGCAACGGTTAGTAATAACTCAAAAAACCACTGGTCTTTTTTTTCGTTTTTGAACGCTCTATACATTAAAAACATTTACGATTATGTTGCACAAATTCAACAATTATTTATGAACAATTGAAAATTAAAAATCAAATAAAACAAAAAAAGTACCCTTAGTTTTTAAAATGTATTTTTTTTTAATTCCTTGAACAAAAACGAAAATTTAGCCACCTTTAACTTTTTGGGCCGACGCTTCATTCGGGAATTATAGATTTTTTTGTCACAAAAAACCCGTAAATGTTTACCTGGTTGTTAAGAAAAAATAATAACAAGGGTGCAAAGTCGAACCTTGCACATTGCTTCCTCATAATTTTTTGAATTCGACAAAGCTTCCTCTATGAGGAACTGTGTCGATCAATTTTGGCTTCCTCATAGAGGAAGCCTTGTCGAATTCAAAAAATTATGAGGAAGCAATGTGCAATTTTCGACTTTGCACCCTTGTTCTTCTATAAAATCGGTTCGTAAATCGATCTAGTCCAGAATAAATACATAGTGAATTCCATGTCAAATTTAAAAAATTGAAAGTCGCATCAAATTTAAACGCCTAGATGGATTTTGCCCAAATTCGATACGAAACATCTTTTGATGATAGTGCAACTTTGTACTAAGTCTTGATCCGATATCTCAAAAACTGTAGAAGCTAAAGCGCGCGCGACGATTTTAAAAAAATTTCTAAACGACATAAAATATGAATGGTTAGATGGATTTTGCCCAAATTCAATGCGAAACATCTTTCAATAATAGTCCGACTTTGTACTGACTTTTAGCCAGATATCTCGAAAATTGTGGAAGCTAGAGCACTTACGTTCATTTTTGAAAAATTTCAAAATGACATAAAATATGAATAGCTCGATGGATTTCGCCCAAATTCAATCCGAAACGTCTCTTGATAATAGTGCAGCTACGTACCAAATTTTAGTCCAATATCTAGAAAATTGTGAGAGCTAGAGTGCGCACACCATTTTTTTACACCTTTTAAAATTTCTTAAAACAAAAGCACTGCATGGATTTTTTTCCAATTTAGTGACGAGCATCACCCTGTGGTCGTACAACATTATACTAAATTTGAGGTCGATATCTCTAAAATTGTGGAAGCTAGAGACCAAAAATAATTTTTTGAATTTTTTAAAAATCGCGTAAAAACGAAAAAACTGTATGGATTTTTCGAAAAATCGAATCATGCTATGCGCCGTGAACCCTCTACATGTGTGACAAATTCCAGCTTGATATCTTGAGCCGTTCTCAAGTTATGAACGCTCAACCAACGTTACATACATACACACACACACACACACACACACACACACACACACACACATACATACATCCGGACATTTTTTCCAGTTGTGTTTTTTAGATGTTTTGGGACATTCTGAACACGTTTTCATGAACATCTCGAAAAAAAATTTTGTCACGAAAACAAAGCTTCCTCTATGAGGAAGCAAAAGGGTGCAAAGTCGAACCTTGCACATTGCTTCCTCATAATTTTTTGAATTCGACAAAGCTTCCTCTATGAGGAACTGTGTCGATCAATTTTGGCTTCCTCATAGAGGAAGCTTTGTCGAATTCAAAAATTATGAGGAAGCAATGTGCAAGGTTCGACTTTGCACCCTTGTTCTTCTATAAAATCGGTTCGTAACTCGATCTAGTCCAGAATAAATACATAGTGAATTCCATGTCAAATTAAAAAAATTGAAAGTCGCATCAAATTTAAACGCCTAGATGGATTTTGCCCAAATTCGATACGAAACATCTTTTGATGATAGTGCGACTTTGTACCAAGTTCTGATCCGATATCTCAAAAACTGTGGAAGCTAGAGCGCGCGCGACGATTTTAAAAAAATTTCTAAACGACATAAAATATGAATGGTTTGATGGATTTTGCCCAAATTCAATACGAAACGTCTCTTGATAATAGTGCAGCTACGTACCAAATTTTAGTCCGATATCTAGAAAATTGTGATAGCTAGAGTGCGCACACCATTTTTTTACACCTTTTAAAATTTCTTAAAACAAAAGCACTGCATGGATTTTTTTCCAATTTAGTGACGAGCATCACCCTGTATTCGAACAACATTATACTAAATTTGAGGTCGATATCTCTAAAATTGTGGAAGCTAGAGACCAAAAATAATTTTTTGAATTTTTTAAAAATCGCGTAAAAACGAAAAAACTGTATGGATTTTTCTAAAAATTGAATCATGCTATGCGCCGTGAACCCTCTACATGTGTGACAAATTCCAGCTTGATATCTTGAGCCGTTCTCAAGTTATGAACGCTCAACCAATGTTATATACACACACACACACACACACACACATACGCACGCACGCACGCACGCACGCACGCACGCACGCACGCACGCACACACACACACACACACACACACACACACACACTCACACACACACACACACACACACACACACACACACACACACACACACACACACACACACACACACACACACACACACACACACACACACACACACACACACACACACACACACACACACACACACACACACACACACACACACACACACACACACACACACACACACACACACACACACACACACACACACACACACACACACACACACACACACACACACACACACACACACACACACACACACACACACACACACACACACACACACACACACACACACACACACACACACACACACACACACACACACACACACACACACACACACACACACACACACACACACACACACACACACACACACACACACACACACACACACACACACACACACACACACACACACATACATCCGGACATTTTTTCCGAATGTGTTTTCTGGATGTTTTAGGACATTCTGAACCTATTGACATTAAAATCTCGAAAAAAAAATTTCGGACCGTCACAAAGCTTCCTTTATGAGGAAGCAAAATTTGAAGAATTCGACACATTAGTGTCTAGAGTTCTAGAGCAATTAGAAATTTCTAAGTTCCAACCTCTGAAAATTCAAAACCACTCGACCGAACGTGCTCAAATTTATACACACGCTCAAACTAACCGTCAGCTTAAATTGTTACTAGATTCAATAGGAATTAAACAACTCGCTCGAATTTTGGGACACATTGCATTTTTATATACGTTCGAGTCGGTTTTTATACGGTAGGAAGGATCTACGCATATCCTGCATAAAACAAGCTGCAAACTGAAACTTGCAATTGGCTTCCCCTGAATTTTCGGTAGTGAACGGAACTTCCTTTATGAGGAAGCCGAAGATTGAAAAAAATAAAATAAAATAAATCGAGATGCTTCCTTATAGAAAGATTTCGTGCACTACCGAAAATTCAGGGGAAGCCAATTGCAAGTTTCAGCTTGTTTCTATTGTTGAAGTTTTAGGAGACGAATAAAAACTATTTCGCAATTAAAGGAATATTTTCAAGAAATGTTAAGGCCTATTTTCAATTTCATTGTATAAATTATCGTATAACTTTCTTTCTCTGCAGGATATTGGGAGCAGTTAAGACATTGCATTTCTGTGTAAAAGACAAAAATGCCAAATGATCAATAGCTCATGAGGATTGAAGAAGAATTTATACATTTTGAAAGGAGAAAATAAAATTTGGTTTATCATTGAATTTTTGAACTTTCATCGATTCTAGCAGTTTTTACAGCGATGCCGACGTGAATTTGACGTATTGTATGTGAAATTTTCTCAGCTTTCTGAAAGAAATATTGGAAAAAAAATTCAGTCATGCGCAATGGCCGAAAAATAGCTTTTTATTATTAAAGCTTGATTTTGACATCTTTGCGTTAGTCCAAAGTAAAAAAAGTCGAACCTTGCACATTGCTTCCTCATAATTTTTTGAATTCGACAAAGCTTCCTCTATGAGGAACTGTGTCGATCAATTTTGGCTTCCTCATAGAGGAAGCCTTGTCGAATTCAAAAAATTATGAGGAAGCAATGT
>OZ020174.1:87148-130430 GCA_963971145.1 Sussaba pulchella | reverse complement strand
CTCTATCTCTCTATCTCTCTATCTCTCTATCTCTCTATCTCTCTATCTCTCTATCTCTCTATCTCTCTATCTCTCTATCTCTCTATCTCTCTATCTCTCTATCTCTCTATCTCTCTATCTCTCTATCTCTCTATCTCTCTATCTCTCTATCTCTCTATCTCTCTATCTCTCTATCTCTCTATCTCTCTATCTCTCTATCTCTCTATCTCTCTATCTCTCTATCTCTCTATCTCTCTATCTCTCTATCTCTCTATCTCTCTATCTCTCTATCTCTCTATCTCTCTATCTCTCTATCTCTCTATCTCTCTATCTCTCTATTTCTCTATCTCTCTATCTCTCTATCTCTCTATCTCTCTATCTCTCTATCTCTCTATCTCTCTATCTCTCTATCTCTCTATCTCTCTATCTCTCTATCTCTCTATCTCTCTATCTCTCTATCTCTCTATCTCTCTATCTCTCTATCTCTCTATCTCTCTATCTCTCTATCTCTCTATCTCTCTATCTCTCTATCTCTCTATCTCTCTATCTCTCTATCTCTCTATCTCTCTATCTCTCTATCTCTCTATCTCTCTATCTCTCTATCTCTCTATCTCTTTATCTCTCTATCTCTCTATCTCTCTATCTCTCTATCTCTCTATCCCTCTATCTCTCTATCTCTCTATCTCTCTATCTCTCTATCTCTCTATCTCTCTATCTCTCTATCTCTCTATCTCGCTATCTCTCTATCTCTCTATCTCTCTATCTCTCTATCTCTCTATCTCTCTATCTCCCTATCTCTCTCTCTCTCTATCTCTCTCTCTCTCTATCTCTCTATCTCTCTATCTCTCTATTTCTCTATCTCTCTATCTCTCTATCTCTCTATCTCTCTATCTCTCTATCTCTCTATCTCTCTATCTCTCTATCTCTCTATCTCTCTATCTCTCTATCTCTCTATCTCTCTATCTCTCTATCTCTCTATCTCTCTATCTCTCTATCTCTCTATCTCTCTATCTCTCTATCTCTCTATCTCTCTATCTCTGTATCTCTCTATCTCTCTATCTCTCTATCTCTCTATCTCTCTATCTCTCTATCTCTCTATCTCTCTACCTCTCTATCTCTCTATCTCTCTATCTCTCTATCTCTCTATCTCTTTATCTCTCTATCTCGCTATCTCTCTATCTCTCTATCTCTCTATCTCTCTATCTCTCTATCTCTCTATCTCTCTATCTCTCTATCTCTCTATCTCTCTATCTCTCTATCTCTCTATCTTTCTATCTCTCTATCTCTGTATCTCTCTATCTCTGTATCTCTCTATCTCTCTATCTCTCTATCTCTCTATCTCTCTATCTCTCTATCCCTCTATCTCTTTTTCTGTCTTTCTCTCTTTCTCTCTATCGTTCGTAAATCGTTTGCAACTATATGGAAAACGACTGGACTTCCTAAGATGTCTACCGAGAAGGACCCTAAGGTTTCTACGAGTGTCGCCGTTATTCCGTGCAATTCTAAGATATCTCACTTATCTATATGAGATTCCGATTTCACATAAGCCTTTTTCACGAGATTGGGTTCAGAACCAGAATCGACCATTAATTCTACTGGAGAATTTACAACTGATGACTCTATCTGTATTGTTGGGGGTCGGCAGCGTTGTCTCAAATTCACGTATGCTACTCGGACTCGTTTTGTGTTGATATCGCGAAGGCTTAAAGAGGGGTTTCTTTGTATGTATTTGGGGTCTCCCGATGAACCCCGTTCTTCGAGAGACCGTTGGAGTTTCCCTGAGCTCGCTGTTTATTATTATAATCCCTCTTCCTACATTCATCGATAATATGCCCGTCCTTTTTACAGTACCTACAAGTTTTTTGGGGTTGGGTGATATTATTTCTGTTTACTAACGGCTTATCCGCTCCTCGAGCGGGTCGAGTGTCCTTATCTCGAGGAGGCCCGGCGCCTTGGTTCCTGAACCAACATAGGTCGGCCGTATGACCCGCGCGTTTACAAATTTGACAATTTATGGCGCTTGTCTGAACCGTCCCTACGTCTCGCCGAGGTATAGATTTACTTGTGGGTTTAGGGTTGCGTAGTTCGTTCATAGTCGTCTGTTTTCTGTCGATTTTTATTGCGTCCTTACCGGCGTCCGTTAGCGTAGCGTACGTCTTCTCCCTTCGTATTTGTACATATATCTGGCCTAAGGCCGTCGAGAAAACTTTCTACGCACTCTTTTTCGACAGAATTTTTATTTTTGTCGTTTATTTTCCCGTTATTGTTACTTCTGAAGGCTTCGATAATATGATTTCCGATTTCGCGCACGCGATTTATATATTTTATATCTTCATTTTCTAGCTGTACTAACCCCTAATCCCCTAATTCCCCCCCCGAATTAGTCCCTAATTCTCGTCGTACCTGATTAACTGTTCTCGCGGGGGCGTATAAATCTTTTAAATACGCGGCTAAAGTCTTTAAATTCTCGAATTAAACTCCCTGAATGGATCTTTTTGCTTCGCCCGTTATCGCAGTCCTAATTAATTTTACGAAATTTGCTTCCACGTTTGCGGGAAGCATACTTAATGCTTCCTCGCAACTATCGATAAATTCAAAAACGGGGATATAGTATCCGTCGAATTCAGATACTACTTTGATTGCATCCTTAAGGGATACAATCTGTGATGCTCCCACAGGCATTTCGGTGGATGGGGGTATAACGTTTTGACTAGGAATAAGAGGGTTTGTTGGAATATTTACTTTCTTATTTGGGGTGTGGTCAACTGGCATGACTTAGGATCAAATCGTCTTTGTATCCCACCGCTGTCACCAAAAAGAAAGGTATGTTACGTCCGGCGTAACAATATATTGGAATTGCCCTGTTTTTGACCTTAGCAAATGCTAATTGGTCAGGGATACGGGCTGACGATTTGATTCAGAAAGAAATTTATTCTTATATCTTTATTTGAGATATTTATTGAGAATAAAGTGTAAAATGTATGTATGGGTTAGTGTGTGTGTGATAAAGGGCCGCGTGGGTACGCGTTACCTTTATATCTAAAACTAGTGTTAATTTAATTAGTAAAAGAATGGGAGTCCGCGTGGGTACGCGTTACTCCCGTGAATTGGGATGAGAGTCCGCGTGGGTACGCGTTACTCTCGGATTTGGGATGAGAGTCCGCGTGGGTACGCGTTACTCTCGGATTTGGATTTTATGAAGGTCCGCGTGGGTACGCGTTACTTTCGGGTTAGGAGATGAGAGTCCGCGTGGGTACGCGTTACTCTCGGAGTTGGAAGGATGTGAGTCCGCGTGGGTACGCGTTACTCACAAGGGGTAGTTTGGGAATTTGGAAAGAGACACAGAAGAAACTTACAAAAACGTTGAAGTCCTTTTCTTCGTTAATTTATTATTATACTTTGCAAAAATATTTATGATGCGGGACTGGGCCCGGAAGGATTTTAAGAGATGTTGTGACGTCGGAGGTTGAATAATAACTGTGTAAAAGACGCGTGTGTGGCCCTTTTATACAATTTCGGGTCCACACAAAATATTTAACCAGGTTATTATTGGTTGAAAACACCGTCTCCCACCTTCTTATTCTCTAAGACGCGTTTCGCTTTTAACTACGAAGCTAGTGGTAAGGGTGGGAAAGGGCAAATTTTCTTTGTATCTCATTGGTTAAAATTTCCCGTTTCCCACTTCTTAGTTTTATGCAAAAGGGTGGGAAGAATCTTATCTTTTCGAGCTGAAGGCCCAAGAACCCCCTCCCTTATATCTTTGTATGCCCCTTGAAGAAGGCCATACACTCGCGCCCGTGTTTGGAGGGTTGCAGCCCTTCAGGCGTCTGTGTGGTGGCGTTACGGGGACGTAACAGTACTTGCTCTGTATCCCATGTACTATCATACTTCGGACGTGGTGGTTTTTGTTTGTATACTCCTTTCGAAAACCGTGAAACCATATCATCTTTTCCAAAATTTTTTCTGAGAATCAGTGCAATCGCAGACCTCTCTGCGCACAAACTATCATAATTTGCACCTTCCTCGAATCGTTTTCATAGAAAAGCAATGACGTCCGTTGTCTCAGCTTTGACCGTATCGCTCTGTTGGTTCGTTCTGAATTGCCACCAACGTTTCAAGGACGATTGATATTGTTTTATCGTATTCGGTGATATCGAATTCACCATTACATCCGCTGCTTTATCCTCGATGCCTCTCCTTTGGAAGGCCTGCCTGATACACTCCTTGCCACCAACGAAAGTTTGTGCGCTAGAGGATGTGTTATGTTCCTGCACGGAGATAATAAGAGATTCTTATTAGGTCTTAAAATAACAGGAGGTGACGTAAGTAGTGACAAAACCAACGGGAATTATTGCTGTGTTGGCCAGTACGGAACAATTATTGCTCCAGCTGCCTGATCGTTTGAGATTTTTTGTAGGCATCGCAAAACCAACGCAAAGGGCGGAAATGCGTAAAAATCTTCCCTGGTCCAAGGAATTGTAAACGCGTCCACAGCCGTAACATCTGGCTGTGGGAATCTGGCACAAAATCTTTTACATTTCTTATTCAGTCTCGATGCGAACAAATCAATTGAAAACGGACCAAATTTTTTATTAATTATCGCAAGCTTCTTTATCGACAGCGTCCATTCAGTGTCAATGTTTTTAATTCGAGATGCCGCGTCCGCAAAAACGTTTTGTTTTGTGGAAATATACGACGCGAAAAACCAAAGCTCCCGTTTTTCCCCCCATTGCCAAATCTCTCTCGCTAATTCACTCAAATGAGGGAATTGTACACCCCCCGATCGATTTATGTACGAGATTGCCGACGTATTATCCACTCGTAATAATATTTCCTGATTCGATCGAGTTTCTGCGAAGCTTTTCAGAGCTAGAAATGCTGCGAGAAGTTCAAGGTAATTAATACTATATTTCCTTTCTCTCGGGCTCCAAAACCCGTAAGTACTCCTACCCTCGCAATGTGCTCCCCACCCTGTTAAGGAAGCATCTGTCTCGATTTCTAGCGCAAAATTGAAAGTGCGAACGGGGTTAGAACCTAAACTTAGATTCACCTACAACTACAACCTACAACCTACAACCTACAACCTACAACCTACAACCTACTTAGACCTACAAGTTTTTTGTGGTCGGTCGTTAGTCGTATCGGGCGGTTTTTTTATTGCTGCCTGCGGTCGAGCGTCCCACTGTTTCGAGGGCCCGGCCGCTTGGTTCCTAAACCAACACCTATCCGCTGCGTGACCCGGCCGCTTGCATATCTGGCAAGCGACCGCGACGGTCTGTACAGCCCTTACGTCACGACGCGATTCGTGTTTGTTGGGTTTAGGCGTACGTAGTTCCCTAATCGCTTTCTGCTTCCTATCTGTGTTTATGGCGTCTTTACCGGCGTCCGCGAGCGTGTCGTAGGTCGTTTTTATTCGTATCTGTATGTCGGGCCTAAGGCCGTCGAGAAAACTCTCTACGCATTGTTTTTCGATCGAGGTTTTTTCTGCATCGCTAATCTGACCGTCATTAGAATTTTTGTACGCCTCGATTATGTAGTTCCCGATTTGGCGTACCCGGTTGATGTATTTAATCGTGTCCTCGTCTTCTAGTTATATCAACGCTCCGAGTTCTTGTCGTACTTGGTTTACCGTCTTTCCGGGAGAATATAAATTTTTTAAATATTTTCATAGGCTAGCTAAATTTTCGAATTTTGTTCCCTGTACCGATTTTTTTGCTTCTCCTATAATTTTCGTACCAATCAATTTTACTAAATTTTGTTCTACGTTTGCGGGAAGCATACCTAATGCTTCCTCGCAACTATCGATAAATTCGAAAACGGGAATATTGTATCCGTCGAATTCGGATACCACTTTGATTGCATCCTTAAGGGATACAATCTGTGATGCTCCCACAGGCATTTCGGCGGATGGAGGTATAACGTTTTGATTTGAAATAGGAAAAAGAGGGTTTGTTGAAATATTTACTTTTTTGATTGGGGTGTGGTAAACTGACATGACTCAGAATCAAATCGTCTTTGTATCCCACCGCCGTCACCAAAAAGAAAGGTATGTTACGTCTGGGGTAACAATATCTTAGAATTGCCCTGTTTTTGACCTTAGCAAATGCTAATTGGTCAGGGATACGGGCTGACGATTTGATAAAGTGTTATTTTGATTAAGATGTATTAAAAATATTTATTGAGAGAGAATTTTTTCCTTCTTTACGTAAAAATTAAATCTGGGGTCGTTGATCGGAATATATTTGGCCTTCAAACACCGAATTGTATATTCTAATGGGACTAGTTTGTATGGGGTCGTAACCGGCTCAGCTTCGAGCTGGTTGCCGGTGAAATAGGGGTGGGACGCGACTGGAGTGTAATTGTAAAACTCCGCGTGGAGCTTGCGCAATTGATATTTGCGCCCCGCACGGCGTTGTTTACCCATTAAAGAATACAGTGTTATTTTTATATATATATTTGAAATATTTATTGAGAATAAAGTGTAAAATGTATGTATGGGTTAGTATGCGTGTGATAAAGGTCCGCGTGGGTACGCGTTACCTTTATATCTAAAACGAGTGTTAATTCAATAAGTAAAAGAATGGGAGTCTGCGTGGGTACTCGTTACTCCCGTGATTGGGGATGAGAGTCCGCGTGGGTACGCGTTACTCTCGGATTTGGATTTTATGAAGGTCCGCGTGGGTACGCGTTACCTTCGGGTTAAGGAGATGAGAGTCCGCGTGGGTACGAGTTACTCACAAAGGGTAGTTTGGGATTTTGGAAAGAGACACAGAAGAAACTTACAAAAACGTTGAAGTCTTTTTTCCTCTGTTAATTTATTATTATACTTTGCAAAAATATTTATAATGTGGGACTGGGCCCGAAATGGAGTTAAGAGAATTGTTGCGACGTCGGAGGTTGATTTGTAACTGAGTAAAAGACGCGTGTGTGACCCTTTCATACAATTTCGGGTCCACACAAAATAATTAACAAGGTTGGAGAGGGTAGTTTTCCTTATTTATCATTGGTTGAAAACACCGTCTCCCACCTTCTTGTTCTCTAAGACGCGTTTCGCTTTTAACTACGAAGCTAGTGGTAAGGGTGGGAAAGGGCAAATTTTCTTTGTATCTCATTAGTTAAAATTTCCCGTTTCCCACTTCTTAGTTTTATGCAAAAAGGTGGGAAGAATCTTATCTTTTCGAGCTGAAGGCCCAAGAACCCCCTCCCTTATCTTTGTATGCCCCTTGAAGAAGGCCATACACTTGCGCCCGTGTTTGGAGGGTTGCAGCCCTTCAGGCGTCTGTGTGGTGGCGTTACGGGGACGTAACACTACGCACACTTACGTGCCGATTGGTCGTTGAAGCCGAAGCTGAGAGATTATAATATTTCGCTCAAGATTATTGATCTATGAGAAATAATAATAATAATTATTATTTATTATTTGATTTAATTGCAACAGTACATACATGCGACAAATATATTTGTACACAAATATTAGACAAATATTCGTGGCACTGAACGATGATTGGACCTCGAAATTTAACAAACAAGTAGAAGTTCTTGAAAAAAAAATCACCGAAACGGAACATTGTCCTTTCAGAATTCCAATCGGTAAAAAGAAATTTTTAAGGAATCTTCTATTTACCATGAAGAAAAAATGCCAGGATAGCAAAAGAATGCTCGAGCGCTACAACTCTAATCGTAAAGAATGGCTTGACACGGACGTGATTATTACGGTTTGTCCATTTTCCTGTTTCTTATTGTAACGAGATTTCGATGCTCGTTGATTGATGATTTTGGGTTAGGCCGGAGTGGGGTCGAATTTTGTGGGTTAACGTGATAAATAATGAGAGAAACAATCGATATTTTATATGCTGACGATGTATCGTTATAATTTTATTCATTTTCGCACAGAATCATTACCTTATCCCATTCACACTCCATCCATTCGGTATAATCATCTTATTATTATTGAATCATGTCCATTTCGTTCCGTAGGTCGTCTCCACAAATCAGTCCTTTCACATATTACATCATCATTTTTAAAGATTTATTCTAATTCAGATTTACGTTCTCGTTGTCGAATTCGATTTATACTTCATCGTATATCGATGCTTAATCTCACTGATTCACGATCCCGTTCGTATCCACATCCATAGTGCTCACTCGTGCCGGTCGCCATATTACATAAGATTCCCAATAATTCATTTATCATTCACTTTATTAAGTTTTATTAGTTTAAGTCGCCACACTCCGTCGGGCTTCTTATCTTCAAGCTCATCTGTCCGTCGATTCACTTTGACTGTATTATATTTTGTTTTAAATTGTGTATTATTAACACGTGGTTGGCCGTATGGTGGACCAACCGGAGCCGATCCGTCGTATTTCCGCGACGGGCGTCGGACGACTCAACGAGCCTTGGTACTCGTCTCGGTACACCGTCGTTACGCCAAAATCACGCGATCGAAATTGATACCCGATTGGTCCAATTTCGGTCGCGTGATCCGGGGTTCAAGTAGCGTTGACCACGTGATCGCCGATGGGGATCGCGGCCGTTACATTATATTATTGAAATTTGTCATTTTAAGGTTTTCTTCACTTTTAACCTGACGTTATTGCGGTTCGTTTTAAAATGCTGATTTCAAAAACATGAATGAATCAACTGCTAGTTCTAGTGCACCCGGATCTCATGCAAGCAACAAAAGTGGTAGACCCTATTTAGACTTTTCATCATCCAGCGAATGGAGTAAGCGCCGGAAAGTCAATGAACTTCAAAAATCAACAAGTCCAAGGGCATTGGCATTCGCAACGGAAATGAATCTTCGCGCCTCTGGGTCCCACGCGGCGGCAAACGTGCTTAAGAAAATTATAAAAATTTGCAGAGATGTCAGAACACCTACAAAAATGACTCAGTTAAAATTTCGTAATTCTTCTTTGACTCTGAAAGAAGATATTAATAATTTCATTTTGAAGCACTTAACATGGAGTCTTACGGGAATCCGTGATTTTGACCCACTTTATCATTAATTACGTTGGAACTGACAAACAGATTTTGATAAAATTTGGAGGAGGTATAAACGATATTTTAAACATTTTACTGTTTCTTCCAGATAATTTTCGCATCAGTTTTGATCTTCTTTACCACACGGCTCCTTCGAGGTTCTCCCACAGGTCGTTAGTATATCGATAACAGCTAGGCCTCCACTTGCCCGTCCCACACTGTTCTTTTGCCGGTTTAGCCCAGACGCGGTCAAAATCTCGTACATACAATGATGGGGTTTCGGGTTTCGTAGTCAGCTAAGTTTCGTGAATCCAGTTGATATCGGAGCATTGTAGAGTCTCGCTGTCTTCGACGTTGAAAAACCCATGTACTGTAACGTATAGCGCGACAGACCGTTGCCGCTCATACGGCCTCATGGCCACCGCGGTCAGCTCCGAAATGATCGAAGAATATCGATAAATAAAATAGAATAACGGAAACGAAGGAATGTGACAAATAATACGTTGGGCCAACGCTCCAAATAATTCCGAAGTTATAACATAGTAACTCGGAATTATTTCCCGTGTAAAACATGCGAAACGTTACCGGTACAATCAACAACACCCCAGCGGCCTTGGAGGGCCAACGACCCGAAAATTTGGCGCGTGGCAACGGACAGGACACCGTCGGAGGAGGGGACTCCGACCAATCAAAGGACGAAATCGGACGATCGAAGGCACCCGAATTCGTATAAAGGGAGCCACCCGAGAACCAGGAGGACAGTTATTTTCTCTGTTACAGTAACCACGGACCTCCAGCCATCATCGAACCAGCCACCGAGAACCGCTGCCGAAACAGCAAGGACAAGGGTGGAGTTCGAGAGAGCAGCCAAAAAGATAGACGGAGGAAGCCGCGAGACCGAAGGAGGAAGAAAAGCACCCGAGAATTCATCAATTTATGTTGGAAATCGTAAAGATTCCAAGTTCCCTCCTCGTCTGCTAATCTGTTCTAGCATGAAATCCCGTGGATGCGCATCGGAAGCGCAAGCAAGGGCAGAAATTATCGATCTATCTCCGGCCGAGCGAGAAGCGCACCCCTGCTTCTAACGGGATCCGCTGACAGATCGATACTGACGTATCGGCAACCACAGCACCGCGAGAGCCCGGTCAGCCGTAGCTAGGCCGCACAGAGGGGGTACCGAGAGCACCGGGGTATCGACCACCGATCGAGCGTCGAACGGCAGGAGAGGAGCTACCCCTATCGCCGTTGCGAACACCAGCGCGCCAGCTTCGTGAGCCCGCGGGGCGAAGAGAAATGTCGCATCAAGAAAGACAACGCCCGTCCCACCCCACGTCCCCCAAAATTTAGAGAGCGAAGCGACAGGTGCATGTAGGGGAAGCGATACACCCAAATTGTATACACACGGCGGCGAAATAAAAACGATTTTACCTATCTTCTCGTGTCACGAATTTTCTTACGTACTCTTGGCCCAAATTAAATTACTGTGACGCAATATCTATCGTCACAGTACGTTCCAGAAAACTATCGAGATCTCCGAATTCGTTTTTTATTTTTTTCTACTGTTCTCCGAGGTAGATGGGATTAATTTTAACGTTCCTTCAGTTGAATGACGTAGATTGTTCGCTTTCTTCAGTGTTTTTTCTTTTTCGTCCCAGTAGTGCCATATTCCGTCAATTTCCAGCTTTTTGTGGGCGGTTTTTACCAGACATCCTTCTTCGCGGTATTGTTTTGCAAGGTCTCGTAGTTGTTCCCAATTTTTCTCTCTTTGTATGTGAGCTCTCCGTTGATGAAAATTTCGCTCCCTTCGAGTCGCTTCTTCTTTTTCAAGATGTCAGCCTTCGTTTCCCAGCTGTCCAACTTAATCGCGTGCATGATGATTTTTCCGATCCGGATAGTCCGTTGTTCAATAATTTTGCCAGCTGCACCAAATTCAGTCGAAAGAAAGCCATCAAGTGTTTTAGTGACGTTTTTTGGGTCAGCGTTAATTCCCTTGATGACGATGTTGTTTTTTATTTGTGATTTCTCTATCGTTTCAATTTTACGTTCGAGCATATCTATCCTTCGATCGGTTTCGTGGTTCGTCCTCGGTGTGGATTCTATTTTCGACTCCAGGGCGTTTAGGCGATCCTGGAGTTTCTCGTCTCTCTTATTTCCTTTGTGTTCGAGTGAATCGATCCTGGCCTCAAGATCCTTGTGCGCTTTGGCAAAATTCTCTTTGCTCTTTCTCAGCTCTTCTTTAATTTCTGCGAAATTTTTTTGGTGAGTTTGGTTGACCTCATTGAGTTGATTACCCATATGGTTGAACTGCTGGGCACTGTACTCTCCCATTTTTTGGAGTTGTTCCATGAAATGGTCCATAGTTGAGGCTGGAAACGTGGTTTTAGTCGGTAGCGGTGGAATTTCCGCGGGTCGTGTATCTAGCGATTCAGATTGGCTTTTTCCGCGAGGTGAGCGAGGAGTTTGCGAGGATTTTTCAGAGGCTCTCAGGTCTTGAATTTCGGCATAGTCAGGAGATTTGTCGGGTGATTGTGGGCGTTTTCGCTTGACGATTATGTATTCTCGGATGGAGCCGAACGAATGACTTTTCTCTCGGTGCAATGCTTGTAGTTTCGTCGGTCGGCCAGTTATCTTCGGAGTTCCCTCCGGTAGGGAAGGTGTTTCGGCAATTCCGACGGTAGATGCCCCTATGGGTGCTCTAGTTTTCACACCAGGTGAGTTATTGATCTGGATCGATGAAGCTCGCATGGATCCTCGAGAGATGTCGCTACTGTGCATTTGGCAGTCTGCTAGAACCCCTTACGTCTTCCTTACTTTGACGAGTTAACCTCCAAATCGAGAAAGCTTGCTGTAATCATTTGTTTTAGGCAGCGTACCTTGAAATATTTTGTAGATAATAGCTTGCAGCGGTTGCTGGTGTTTTCAGGATGGCAGTAGTATTACGGTCCTCTCTTCTAAACGCGTTTTGCAGGCAGAATTTAACTATTTTGTGCAGTCGGTTTGTATACACGTCTGTATCGCTCACGTGGCGCCACTTTCCCCCAAAAATAAATAAATTGAAAAAGGATAAAATAATTCAAGAAGTCATCTTAGTTTATTCATAGTTTGAATTATAATCGTTCGTTTGTTAGAGTTCAATGCTTTAAATCGTGGTAATTTTCTCACTGCCCTCAATTTAGTCGGGAGACGTCATTCATTAAACATAAGTCGGGGGACGTTTTCTTTCATCTAAATCCAGATCGTCTACATGTTCAATTAATGTTGTCTTCTTTGCACTGTCAAACATCTATATCCTATATCACTATATGTTAAATGAATGACGTCTCCCGACTGGATTGAGGGCAGTGAGGAAATTACCACGATTCAAAAATTTGAACTCATACAAACGAACGATCATAATTCAAACTATGAATAAACTAAGATGACTTCTTGAATTATTTTATCCTTTTTAAATTTATTCATTGATTTCATGCTTTCAAATTACCGTCCATTGGGGTAATTATAGCCTATGAGGTTTCCGATTCAAATGTTCCCGACAGATGGCGCAAAACGCCATTAGTGAGCATTTTATGTGAACGGCGCAAATAAATCGCGAATTAATAAAGAAACGCTGAAAAAAATTTACGTGCTGCAAAAATCTGACCCGACCGACTTATTCGAGAGAGTTTTATATAAAATTCTGCAAGGTAAGTGTAGACAAATTAGTTTTTATGATGTACACGCGGTTTGGTAATCTTTTAACGACTATTCTCGAAGAAAAGTCCGAAAAACCGAAAGTTCGGTATTCCGAGGAGTAGATAGGCTAGGCCGGTTCCAGCTTAATGTCGATAAAGTAGATTCTCTGCATTACCGACTGATCCCCGATTGTAGTTTGCTAATCAATTCCTGCCTTACCGACTGTCTCAAATATCGATTATAGATCCCTGATCTGCCGTACCGGCTGAACCCGATAGATGGCGTTATCTGTTAAGTCTTTTTACATTACCGATCTGATAGATGGCGTTAGTTAACCTAAATAACCTACGTCCCCCTAGCTTACCTCGATATAGATGATGTTATTTACTAAGTCTCTCTACCTTACCAATGGAATACATGGCGTTATCTGCTAAGTCATGCTACTTTACCTCGATATCTACTTTATCAATTGCTAAATATCGATTTACCCACTGCTGAATTTACCTACCCAATTTAACCACTGCTCGAATTAACCTACCCAATTTACCAACTGCTCGATCCCCCGCAGCTAAGTATCGATTATCAATCGACTGCTCAATACCGACTGCTCGATCCATTATCCCACCACCCGATCTTTACTGCTAGATCTAATTTACCCACGGCTCAGTATCGATTATCGATCAAATTGACTCAAGGCTTGATCTTTTATCTACTGCTCAATACCAACTGCTAAGTATCGATCGATAATGCCGATGCTGTCGATCCTTTCTGCTCGATCCCTTACCCCACAGCTACAAGTTCCAAACGTTCGATCTCTATATTTATATTGTATAATCTTTTATTATGATATGGGGTGGGCAAAAGGATTATTCACTAACGGTATGAATAAAAATGTTGAATATTATTTTTATAGTCATTTTTTCCTCCGTTGATTTATAATGAATATTTCGTGCGAGTTACTCGAAGTAGCAGGCTCAGGGGGACTCGAAATTAAAAAACGTGCTTTGTATGCAACCAATAACACAGTCCTGCTCGCGTGTCCTATTTCATCATATGTATAAGACTTGACACCATAGTCATAAGCTATCACAGAGAGGTTTGTATAATTGACTTAAGTGTTTCGAGGGGCGCCTTGCTAACTCGATGAAAGGGTCTCCTTTCAAACACAAAGGTTGCACATGAGCCTCACCGGGTGACGTAGGGTCAAGCCGACGAGTTCGGTCACGTCGGGTCATATATTTTCTTGTTTATGAGCAGCGGGGCTTGGTTTGTTTATTTGACTCAAGTGTTTTGCGGGGGCACCTTGCTAACTCGATGAAAGAGTCTCCTTTTTAACACAAAGGATTCACATAAGCCCACCGGCGGGGGCATATAGTCAGACCGACCAGTTCAGTCACGCCTGGTCATATATTTTCTTGTTTATGAGCAGTGTAGGCCTGAGATTGAGAAGCGTGCTTCAACCACGCGCAATGTCGCGTCCTCGCTCGCATGTCCTTTGCTCTATATGCGTGAAATTCGACACCACGAATTCACAAATTCTCCATCTACTAGATGAAGGCTTAGGTTTTTTATTTTTTATGATAAACATGTGAAAGACTATAAGCCTACACTCCTGTTATGGAGAGGGTGAGGGTTAGGTCATTCGTCTTATTGGTAAGTACCTCCATTCCTTAAGATATTCTAGTTGCTTTTTTCGAGTTGTCGTTTAAAAGCTTACGAGCAGTTTGACAAACAACATCAGGCGTCAACAAAACATGGAGCCACGTGTGAAGGTAAAGAAAAAATATATTCCGTTACATATGAATTTTAAAAAAATATTCATTATTAATAAACTCATTCTTTTTCAATTTGTTATAGATAATCCAAAGCATTTATAATAAGTGCTATTGTGGCCGTAGTCAACATGAAAAAGATGCTCGTTTCCAGAGGAAGATTATAAGTCTTCCTTTACCACTGTTCGAAGTTCGACGACGAGCGTTATTGGTATGTATTTTTTGTTTAAATGTAATAAAAGTAATTGAAGGAAAATAATCTTATTTTAATACGAATGTGTGCTTTTTTTTCTTTTACAGATTCCGCTATCAACAGGGTATAATCCGGAAAATCCTCAGCTGGTCATGAAAACGGTCACCCCCATCACCACCACCCCACTGCACCAAGCATGTCTAACACGGTACAAGATGAGGTGTGCTCGTCAAGCGACGACCCTCCTACACCACGAAAAGAGAAAACCCCCTCGCCCCCTATTTTAGGACTGAAGACTCTGAACACGGCAATTCATCGAATAAAGCGAAAAAAAGCGCTCGCCGGCAAGGCTCATCATTATGTACAGGTGTGCTTCTTCGCAACATTTTCGGCAAATCAATAACGCATAAGCCTCCGCTGCCGTCGGAATTGATGCTTAATCAAGATAATGTTTCATAAAAATGGATTTTTTAAAAAATAAAACTGTTGTGCCCGCCGACCGTTTTACTGTGTTGGAACGGGAAGGGAGGGCGTTATCATTTAATTATTTATTTTTTAGGGATTCTTTACCGTCGAAGAATTGGAATTCACGTAGAATTAGTTTGTGTGTTGGTTTTATTATAAAGTTACAGTGTTCTTTTACAATTATTGGTACCGACTCGTACCACTACCGAACCGTGCGTAGCCGGCTGATCCTAAGCACCCGTAAAAGAGTGTAGCTACCGCGGTTCGGGAGTCTCGCTTCGAACAGCGATTCGACCTTAACTCGAAAACTTGACTGACGTTGATCGTCATCCTGGTCATTAATATATCCCTGAGCAAGACTGTGCTGGCGCAATGGCTGCAAACAGCGAACAATCGATCGGGTCATCGACCGAGCTACCTTTTTACAGAGTGATGACCACGGCTTTATTTATAAATCTTCCTTATTTATCCAACTGTTATGTGCCCTATCGAATCCCAACCACTTAACATAAGCTCGATTTCCTCGTTTCTTGATGATTTTCTCTACAAGATATACATCGGGGTATTGAGCTTTCAGCAGCTCCTCTTCATAAAAGCCGCCGGCGATTGGTTGATCTCGATAATCGTACAAATTTCCGTCGTCCAGTTTGGTGTATAACCTTTCTCGAAAACATGCTTATTCTTGCTGACTCGTACTTTGTCGCCGACTTTGAATTTTGGTATTTTTCGTTCTCCACGATGATTATGGGGGAAACGTTGTAACAACGTCTTACTGTTTGTTGCTGTAACATCTTTCGGCTTCATGCCAATAGTTCGATGTTTGGAGTCGTTGTATGTCGTGATGAGATCGGGCAGAATATCCAGCCATTTGTAATTTCCATGCAAACTGAACTTTAGCCACATTTTATTCTTCAGTTTACGATTGAAACGTTCAACAATAGATGCCTTGAGATTACTATACGTGGAGTAATGATTGACATTGTATTTTTTCATGAGATTTTGAAAGCTTGAATTATAAAACTCTTTGCCATGATCAGTTTGTAGATTTTTTGGGACTCGGCCTTTTTCGAAAATACATTTCATGGCTGTGGTGACATCTTTTGCAGTTTTCCTCGATATAGGTGCAGCCCAAGCAAACTTAGATAACGCGTCAATGACCGTTAGCATGTATCGAAATCCTTTGTTTTCTCGAGCGTATGGCTGCATCTCCACAAGATCGGCTTGCCATGATTCATCTAAGCCTCGTACATGAAATTTTCGCCGTTGATAATTGCGTCGAGCGGGTTTATGCAACTCTTCTACTAGTCTTCGTCGCTCCATGCTCCTGCTCATTATTTCTTAATAAAAATCTCTTTGCGTGCGCACACATCAACGATCATTATTCAACTGAGCACTGCCACATTTATTATGATATTAATAAATTATTCGAGCTTCACGCAACTATTCAATTATTGAAATAATTTCATTAGTATGACTTGGATTGCCTGCAGTTTTTCGGAAAGCAGTAAACGTATTCGATCTACCAGCTCATTCGGATCATCCCAATGCACATAATCCATTTTTGTATTTCTCCGAGCAATTTTAAATCGAGGTAATGCTCCGCCTGTGGATTGCCGCTTTCATGGCGATGTAGCACTAATGTATGGAGCGATGGAATTCTTATACTTTTGACTGGTTTGTTTCCTCACGCTTTCATCGAAACTGTAATGTTTCTTGTATGCATTTGTAGTATTCAAAAATTTTCCATAATTTTTTTTATCCTCGGTACTTATAATATTTTCATCGGGTTCCTTTCTGAATAATAATTCAAACAAACCTTTGGTTCTATGATATTTATCATGCCCCACTACTATATACTCATTGTTGAAATCAATAGATGAATTTCCAATCATGAGTGTACCATCCGGTAATTTTCTAACTCCATATGTCAAATCAAGAAACTTTTTTCGATTTTTATGAAGTTAGCTGAGATATTTATTTGTAATTGATTCTTCGTTTATCTTTCCCGATAATTCTCCATAATCATCATTGTCATCGTCGTCGCCGTCATCATCATAATTATCTCCACGCGCAGATTTAAATGATGCATCGCGATCTGGATTGAAAGGTGGTTCCTCATCCTCATCCTCCTCCTCCTCCTCCTCCTTCTTCACCTCTTTTTTCGGCAGCCAGTTTTTCATTTCATTCTTAATCTCATGAGTATTTGCATCTGAAGCATTAATGAGTTTTTCCAACGGTTTGACTATTGGCATGAATGTTTCGTCCAGTGTTCGTTCCATAATCTGCTTATCTGCCTTCAAAAGTTTATATTTTTGCTTAACCGCAGCCCTCGCTTTTTTCAGTTGGTCAAGCGTCTTTTTTTCACGCCGGAACTCTTCAGCCATGTTATCGCTTCAATAGATGATCACACACTTAATATTTTCACTCTCTCTCCTCATCTATTTATGGGAAAAGCAATCGAAGCCCTTTCTATAGCGTCCGCTATCGAGACCATGGCGATCCTTATCAATTACCAAAAATCCATAATTATCATCGTTCCAACACTTTGAGCACAAGTCTTTGAATTGTGTATGTGGCATATCCGTATTCACATGATCGTTAAAAACGTGTTTGAGATTTATATCATCCTGACGGAAAATTGCCAGCATATTAACATTATCTCGCACCAGATGTTTTGGGATTTGCGCATAAGACTGAGATAGATAGAAACAATCAATACTTTTATGTCGGCCCATGCAGTAAAAAGCTCTCACATTATCCTGTCTTTCACATGCAATGTCATCGAATATCATGATGGAATTGTGACGAGCATCTGCAGGTGATACGACCTGGTCTAGTTCGCCAAAGGCAAAATATCCGATTTCCTTCACAGGCTTGAACAATTTTTCCAAAAATTTATATTTCGCTTGATTCAAAGACTTTGAATATACATAAACGTTTTTAAATCTCAAGCCATTGGGATGGGTAATAAGAGCGAGCATCGCATTTGTTTTACCGCAATTTGACGGACCACAGAATACCGCACGAATACTATCAGGTAATAATTTTCCGTGTCGACTGCGTACGCTACGCTGCTCCGCGAGAGCATCAAAATTCGATACGGGTAACGCGAGTGGTTGCTTTCTGAAATCCATATTGCATATGACTGATCAAAAACAATATAAATATCACGCTTATATACCCATAGCTTCAGTCATTGTATGATCGTCGTTGTATACGCATCATGCACAAAGGTCGTGGAGTTTTGAATAAGTTGATTTATAAATTACCCATTGAGCTCCATATACCGGGCTATCAGTATTGCGGTCCGGGTACGAAACTAGCACAACGCTCAGTGCGCGGTGATCCAGGTATAAATCGTCTGGACGCAGCGTGTAAGCATCATGATATTGCATACTCGCAAAATCGTGAAAACGTTGAGGCACGCAACGCGGCAGACCGGATTTTAGCAGAAAAAGCTTGGCACCGTGTTTTAGCAAGGGATTCTGGAATAAGCGAAAAGGCTGCTGCATACGCTATCGCTAACATAATGAAAATAAAATCAAAACTCGGTATGGGTGTGATTACGAGAAAGAAGACGAAGACTAAAAAGAAGAAGAAGTCTAAAATCATGCTTACTAAAATAGTAAAAGCTGCATCGGAATCTTGTGGAAATAATTCTTGTGAAATCATTCAATCGGCTTTAAGGAAAGCTCGTGATGTTGTAAAAACTGCGGGTGGAAAGAGAGATATTCATATACCACGTATATTGCCAGTTTCCTCAAAAGTCGGAGGGTTTTTACCTCTTCTCATTCCCCTGTTTGCCGGTTTAAGTGCAACCGGAGCATTGGCTGGTGGTGCTGCGGGAATAGCAAAAGCCGTGAATGACGCTAAAGCCGCTAAACAACAATTGGAAGAGAGTCAGAGACATAATAAAACAATAGAAGCTATTGCTTTGGGTAAAGGTCAGTAGTATAGTAAGGAGAGTTCTGGACCACTTACCACGGTGACCTGCCTTGCGACGGTCGGTAAGGTAGATTTCTCTTTGATCAACGGTGGGTTTGTGTCTGATCTCTCTTGTACCGACGGTTGAGCTCTCTCTTACCGACAGTGCAGGTTATTTAGGTTATTTAGGTTATCGATAGTGCCGGTTATTTAGGTTATTTAGGGGTCTCGAAGATTGATCGTAAGGATATTAAGGTGGGTTTGAGGTTATGTTTTTAGAGAGGCGGGTTCTGGCCGACTTGCCACGGTGACCTGCCTTGAGCCGGTCGGTAAGGTAGATTTCTCTTTGACCAACGTCGAGTTTGTGTATCTGCTAATCGATTTACCCACTGCTCGATCCCGCTCAATTGAGTGTTTTACCTTACCGACGGCAGACTCAGATGGCGTTATCTGTCAATCCGGTAGATGGCGTTGTCTATCGATTTACCCACTGCTCGATCCCGCTCAATTGAGTGTTCTACCTTACCGACGGCAGTCTCAGATGGCGTTATCTGTCAATCCGGTAGATGGCGTTGTCAATCGATTTACCCACTGCTCGATCCCGCTCAATTGAGTGTTCTACCTTACCGACGGCAGTCTCAGATGGCGTTATCTGCCAATCCGGTACATGGCGTTGTCAATCGATTTACCCGCTGCTCGATCTCTCTCAATACTCAGGTTTTGCCCCCCCCCTCCCCCCCCCCCCCGGAAGAACGGCATTTTCCCCCTCCTACGAATAACCTAAATAACCTAAATAACACACATTTTATGATTTTTCATCGAAATTTTAATTTTAATTTTTTAACAACCATCGAAATTTTAATTTTTGAAAAACCATCGAAATTTTATTTTTTGAAAAACCGTCGAAATTTTATTTTTTTTGCGAACCATCGAAATTTTATTTTTTTGAGAACCATCGAAATTTTATTTTTTTAACAACCATCGAAATTTTATTTTTTTTAACAACCATCGAAATTTGATTTTTCGAAATTTACGCGCGAACGATGAATGTTCGAACGTTCGAACGGTGAATGAAAAAATCTTAACATATTCTTGCGGTATCATATGTGTTACTTTTAACACGGAAAGATCTTTTAGAGGACGAGAGTTAAACGAGCATGCGGGGCGCGTGGGGAGAGAGAGAGAGCGCAAGCTGATGAGCGGGCAAGCTGGAGCGTGAACAAAGGAGAGAGAACGCAACGATGAGCGAACGGAGAGCACGAGCTAGCAGACAGAATGGGTTGTAGGAGGCTTGAAAAACATGCATTTTACGACAACGATGAGCATAAGATAAATTTTAATATGATTTTTTGAAAAACCATCGAAATTTTTCATAAAAGAAATATTTTGGAAAACCATCGAAATTTTATTTTTCATTTTTTGACAACCATCGAAATTTACGCATTTTTTGAAAAACCATCGAAATTTTACGAATACGACACCGAATACGACGACAACAAATACGACGATGAATACGACGACGAAGGCGATGGCGAATACGACGACGACGAAGACGACGCAAATACGACACAAATACGACGATGAATACGACAGCGAAGACGGAGAGAGTTTAACGAAGGGAAGAGAGAGAGCGCGAAAGGCAGGCGTGTGGGGTTGTAGGAGAGCGAGAACGAAGGCTGAGCGAGAGAAAAACACGCATTTTACTAATAATATTATTTATTTAAGTTATTTTTCATTTTTTGACAACCATCGAAATTTTCCATGTCGTCACATCTCAGCTATTTTACAAGAGAGAGAGAGAGAGAGAGAGAGAGAGAGAGAGAGAGAGTTCAACGAAAGTAGAGGATAAGACAGAGTCAGCGAGAACGAGAGAGAGCGCGATGAACGTTGAACGGATGGTCCAACAAAATTTTCGAACGATCTTTTTTACCTAAATTATTGTTTTTTGAACCTTCGCACGTTGAACGACGAACGATGAACGTTCGAACGTTGAACGATGAACGTTGAACGAAAAAATTCCAAAAATCTCTCAGTGTACAACGAATTCTCACGGTATCTACTTTTAACACGAAAAGATCTTTTTCACCCAAATGATTGTTTTTCAAAACGAAATTGAGGTGGTCCGTTGACCAGAAAAAAACTTCCCATGATAAATTTGTTGATATGTCGGTGGCGCGTCCTGTGGTCCTATGCCATTGTTCGCAAACATGACAACGATGACCGAACGAAGCTGTGCATGGAGCCTGCCGTTGCCTGCTCTATCAGCGCGGAAGATCTCGGTTCTCATTCAACTACAACAGCAGGCTGCAGCAACGATGATTCTCAACTTATCCACTCCCCGAGTGATTCAATCATCATGAATAAAAAAATTTATTAAATCGTATAATTAAAGTTTTTCCTCCATCATCGCAAAAAAATCTTTTTACCATGCGCAAAACATGAAAATGTTGGAAAAAGTGATAAAATTATTTTTACCATCATGAAAATGTTGCATATATATTTTGTAATCTTATAATTCAATTTTTGTCTGTATGAAAAATCTCCTCAGCATCAATTGATTAAACACCAAACGAATTTCGATAGTTGAATACATAAGAACGATTTATCAACACGGTTTTCTCTACCCTCTCGAGTGAATGAGCGCCTGGCTACCAATGACGGTGAGAGAGGACAAGAGTTAAGCGAATGCATAAGACAGAGAAAGAGAGCGAGCATGCGGGCGGGAGTGTGGGCGAGAGTTCAACGAAGGTATAAGATAGAGAGAAAACTAAATACATGTTACGGATGAAAAGATTTTTTATTGAATATATTTTACATTTCGATTTTCTAAAAGATAAATTTTTCTACACATCCGACCGTTTAATCCTTCTCATACCCCCAGGGCAAGGTGTCGGTACAACCAAGTTGCAAGACTCTCTTATCGTCATTCCAACTCAACGCTAATTTTTGCTGCTCAATTGTTTCAACTCTATGCTTTCGACTACGTATCAAGCATTGCGTTCTCGTTATATTAGCATGATGCAACAAACATTTTTTGAAATCATCAAACGTGATTTTTTTTAGCGCAGACATTTTTATACCCTTTGCACGCTTTTTCACATTTTTCGGTGGCTTATCTATAACGATGTAAGAATACAATTTTGCTCGAAGACCCACGAATTCGGTCATAATTTTACCATTATTTTCATCCTTCATTAGGCCCAAAACTTTTTTGTTTGCCAACGGCATATCGTACCGGTTTTCCATCGGATAATCGGATGTGTCAAATTTATTTATATCCAACTTCATTTGCTCGTAAACGTTTTGATTGGATATATGGTAAATGAGACTGTCGGTGTCGGTGTATAATAATTTCGCGTTGTCTCGGAATACATTTTTCATGTAATTATAATGGAAATCGTAGATGTATATTTTTGATACATCGAGAATCGTAAATCCAGCGTAAATTGGCTTCATAAACTTAACCGACGGTCTATTTAATTCTATAATCACCATATCTTCGTCGAAAACGGTACAGCTGTGAAACGTTGGTCGGGCAATAAGCGCTCTTGCCCCGAACCGTCCATCCCACTTTGTCACGAGTTTTACATCTTTATGTTTGCGCGGATTTTCCATTGTTTTTCCGAAAACTGAATTGTTCATTAATTTGAAAAAAATTTTTGAAAATTCATCGACTGCTTTTTTTCGTAATTCTGTATTTAATTCGATGTATTGTTTTAGCCATGGTGTTTGATTGAATTTTAATGTTCGATGAATTTTTGTGAGAATTAAACCGAGACTCAAATATTGCTTCAAATTACGATAATGAATCACGTATTTCTGTTTGGGTAGCAAAGTCGTCATAAGTTTCGGTATTTTACACCCCGAAATGGGCGGGACAAAAGGTTCGGGGCACAGAGGCAGATCTTTATGTGTTTTATGAAGGTTTTTCGGGTACTCCAAATCCACTTCAAATATATAACCCGTCGGAGAATCATCGGGGATATTCGGTATATCCAATTCCGCCGGATCCTCCAACCACTCGAACGAACCGCGAGGCAAAGGTTGACTCATAGCCGCGCCGTATAAATCGTTTACATCGTAATACATAATGTACGATTCATCTACGTTGGGATCGTAATCAGGCATGAATCGATTGTTAGCCTTCGCATATCTATTGGCACATTGTGCAACACCGCCTCGAATACCTTTTTCGAAAAAAAGTAGCATATCTACATCTGTGATTAATTCAAGTTCTACACCGGTGCATTTTAGCATTGCATCGAACGCGAGTCCCGGAGCAGTGTAGTAGTGCAACGGATCTAAGTTATACGTGCTCGAACAATTACGACGGAAATTTTCGAAAATATCCGTTAACAGTAACACGTCTGATTTGAGATACAAGTCCGAATAATCGCCAAGAGTTTGGATGTTAAATGTTTCCCAAACGTTCTGTGCACGAGCATAATCATCGTCACTGATTTCCTCGTCGTTTAGTCGTGAAAAAAACTCTTTCTTCGTCGGTAACTCTGTGTCGTCAAGTTTTTCCCATCTATCGAGATAATCGTAAGGGAAAACACCTTTTCTTGTCAATAAATTTAGCTCCGTTGCGCTAGTGCAATACTTTCTCGTTACATGTTTCTCATCATTGGGTAGATAAGATGCGAGTTTGTCAATACTAGCAGGCATGAATCTGAACGAGTCTATGAATCGAAATTTGACAATTGTACCGTCAACGAACTTTGTGAACGATATATACTGCTCTTTGTTTACCGGTAATAACTCTATAGAACCTTCGAAGGTTGTTGCTAATGCTCTTATCAAGAAGTGCGAGTCATAGCCGGATAAATTATGAAATATCACTGGGATGACGTGAGAATTTGTATAATTTAAATTACAATCTTGATGAGCGGCGCCTCGAAATTTCCCCGTGAAATGACAATGATCGCGTACTCTAATATTTTCAGGCGTAAACGATTTTTCGCAAATATGACATTTCGTTGCCGAATAAAAAATCTGATTCATCTCCGGCGTCAATTCTTCCATCGCTACGATTTGTTTTAAGCGCGCATCTACTTCGACAGCTATTTTTTCCAATTCTTCGACGAATAATTGTATGCAGTTATCGCTTCGAAAAGATTTATAACCCGAGATCGCATCGGAATAATTGCATTGAAGATAAAACCCTATGCTATAAGGCACATGAGTTTGATAGCTGACGCTATTTTTCCCGCATCTTGTATTTGCAGGCCGCAGAAGACATTCGAGATCGGCGTATATCGCAAATGGTGCTGCTATCTTGTTTTTAAAATTGTTGAATTTCATGATCGATTTACCCTCCTCTGGTAGAACGATTCTACAGTTATTATGATTGATACAATCAATTTTATGATTTTCAAGACGACTTTCAGTCTGAAAATGACTCAAGCATCTATCGCAAATCAAAATTTTTCCATTGTGCATCGATATTTGAGAGGAAACTAATCGTGAAAGATTTTTAATCCAAGCAAAGTGATGAATTACAGTGTCATCCTCTTTGTCAAATTCATTGGTGGTATTTATCATAAGTAAATGTATGGTAGGTGAAACTGATAGATCGGGACGATGCTTACTTAGATAAATAGGTTCAATCTCATTTTTCTTACTTCTTTCCGGATCGGCAATACCATAAATATTAATGGATAAATTGTTCATCTTTTCGAATCGCGGCACATTTTTGAGGATCATTGGAAATTCCAAACCCTCATACACCAACACGTCCTTGAAATGCGGATACGATGTTTTCCGATCGCCATTCTTCGTTGCAGGTGAAAGGGCCGCTACCACCGACCAAAGGAAGCAATATTCATCATTATTGATGATATTTACGACTGCTACCTTCTTCTGGATATCTTTGGGTAAAGAAACGAACGTTGATAATCCTCCACGTAGCGGCACATATTTATTCATGTTGACAGTGAGATAGCTTATTTCACTAAGACTCCATCCCGAACCCTTAGCCTCATGATCTTGAATTTTTTGTATCAGAGGTTCTTTCACAAAGTCTTTGAACCATTTCTCGAGATTCGTGGTGGGAAAAATAGCTTCACTCGCAGTGTTAAAACTTCTATCCTCTTCCACGATTCCATCAATTTTCGTTAAATGGAATTTTCCCGAGAAAATCACGTTCACCTTAAGATTTCCAATTTCTTTCACTGTTTTCATCAATTGAGGGATGATTAAGGCTTTTCCATCATCAAGAAAATCGCCTACATCCTTGTAACCGAGGTTGAGCACCAATCCAGTTCTTATACGTCGCTTGAAAGCTGTCTCCGTATCATGCCACTCCACTTTAGTCGATGCACCACCAGCACCGCTTCTTTGAAATTTTCTTGTCAGAGATATGAGCGCTGATATAGTCGTTTGAATTCGCATTTTTTGATAAACCGTAAGCGAATCATCTTCACGTAAAATATCACTCAACAGCTGTACATTTTCCTCCCCCGCCTTTATACACCGTTCTCTTTCACATGATTTATCATTAGCACGCGCTTTATTCATAAAATCTATCAGTTTTTCACATGTCACAATCGCTTGATCTGCAAGATGCTTTTTACGCTCAGCCATTTCGACAGAGACTGATCCAATATGATTAAACCGCAACTGAGCCTCCGCGAGGAATTTATCGATGATTATAGTTCCGCGGAAGGGTCAAACGAGGAATGAGACAGAGAGAGAGAGAGAGAGAGAGAGAGACGTGCGGATGTTTACTTTAGCGAGACGCGCCGCAGACATATCAGATTACCTCTCGGAGAAGTTTTTTCCTATCAGCAGTCAACCCGATCGCAAAAATGGCTTGCCCCCCCCCCCCCCCCCCCTCATGGACCAACACCCCGCGGATGTTTACTTTTGCGCGACACGCCGGCGCCAGCATAAGAAGTTTTTTCTTATCAGCGGTCGAACGGTCAACCCGATGGTGCCAAATGACGTTGCCCCCCCCCCCCCTCTTTTCGTGGAACTATTCTGTAAAATTGTGTTCTTAATATTGGGAGGTTGATATTTCAGCATCACAATAATTTATTTCGCGCGGGGGGGGGGGGGGGCATAAGACAGAGAGACGTGCAATGATTCAACGAACACCCGCGGATGTTTACTTTCGCGAGACGCGCCGCAGACATATCAGATTACCCCTCAGAGAAGTTTTTTCCTATCAGCGGTCGAACAGTCAACCCGATCATGCCTACCAAATGGCTTCGCGTGGAGTAGCCCCCCCCCCCCCCCCCCCCCCCCCACTGCCCTCTTTTCATGAACCTCTCTTCATAAACCTCTTGTGAAAAAATCGTGTTCATCATAATTCGAATGAGCGTTTAATAATTTCACTATTAAATTAATATCCCGTATTCATATGAGAATCCTTATTTCTTTCATCAGTATTACGATAATTCGCTCACACTTAATTTTCATCAATATTAAAAATTTTGCGAATCCAAAAGACATTTACTTCCCAGCAAGGGTAAATAATTGCTCGAAATTCTAACATCCTCCGAACAAAAACTTATAGATTTCTCTAACAATAAATATAAAGTGAGCTTGGAGGTGGGGGCTTACTGTGCGAGAGAGGTCGGGACATTGATCGTTTACGACGACTCCTCGCATCTCAAGCAGCTGGATATTTCAATGAAACCTATTATCGAAAAATTACGTCAAGCTGAAATTATTTATTAACGTCAGTTTGATACCGTCGAAGCTCAGTCTTGTGTCAACTATCAATATGAGCATAGATATGTTTGGTCGTCAGTTGATGAACAAGAGTTCCAATAGTAAAAACATTCGTGGACCTCCTGGTGATGGATTTAAACTTACCATCGATGGTCACTATGATATGAATAATCGAAGACTATGCAATGTAGCTGATCCGAAAGATGAAAACGATGCGATTTCCGCACGAATAATGCAAAATGCTATCCGTCAAGAAATTCGTGTTTTATATGAAATTACAACATCATTGCGAAGTTCCATTGATAATTATGATATAATAATCCAAGGGTTGGAGCAAACGTGCAATAATCAACTAAAGCAGCAACGTATTGACTTTGAAAAAGCACATGAACGGATACGGAACAATCTTCGGCTCATTGTTGGTATGGAAGAGCAGCTGAGAACATTAAACAGATTTCATGGCAGCCTCGAAAATAGACATGAATGAGAAAAAAGCAACATTGGTTATGATTCCCATTAAAATTACATCGACACCGACAGTCTCATTTACCATATATCCAATCAAAACGTTTACGAGCAAATGAAGTTGGATATAAATAAATTTGACACATCCGATTATCCGATGGAAAACCGGTACGATATGCCGTTGGCAAACAAAAAAGTTTTGGGCCTAATGAAGGATGAAAATAATGGTAAAATTATGACCGAATTCGTGGGTCTTCGAGCAAAATTGTATTCTTACATCGTTATAGATAAGCCACCGAAAAATGTGAAAAAGCGTGCAAAGGGTATAAAAATGTCTGCGCTAAAAAAAATCACGTTTGATGATTTCAAAAAATGTTTGTTGCATCATGCTAATATAACGAGAACGCAATGCTTGATACGTAGTCGAAAGCATAGAGTTGAAACAATTGAGCAGCAAAAATTAGCGTTGAGTTGGAATGACGATAAGAGAGTCTTGCAACTTGGTTGTACCGACACCTTGCCCTGGGGGTATGAGAAGGATTAAACGGTCGGATGTGTAGAAAAATTTATCTTTTAGAAAATCGAAATGTAAAATATATTCAATAAAAAATCTTTTCATCCGTAACATGTATTTAGTTTTCTCTCTATCTTATACCTTCGTTGAACTCTCGCTCACACTCCCGCCCGCATGCTCGCTCTCTTTCTCTGTCTTATGCATTCGCTTAACTCTTGTCCTCTCTCACCGTCATTGGTAGCCAGGCGCTCATTCACTCGAGAGGGTAGAGAAAACCGTGTTGATAAATCGTTCTTATGTATTCAACTATCGAAATTCGTTTGGTGTTTAATCAATTGATGCTGAGGAGATTTTTCATACAGACAAAAATTGAATTATAAGATTACAAAATATATATGCAACATTTTCATGATGGTAAAAATAATTTTATCACTTTTTCCAACATTTTCATGTTTTGCGCATGGTAAAAAGATTTTTTTGCGATGATGGAGGAAAAACTTTAATTATACGATTTAATAAATTTTTTTATTCATGATGATTGAATCACTCGGGGAGTGGATAAGTTGAGAATCATCGTTGCTGCAGCCTGCTGTTGTAGTTGAATGAGAACCGAGATCTTCCGCGCTGATAGAGCAGGCAACGGCAGGCTCCATGCACAGCTTCGTTCGGTCATCGTTGTCATGTTTGCGAACAATGGCATAGGACCACAGGACGCGCCACCGACATATCAACAAATTTATCATGGGAAGTTTTTTTCTGGTCAACGGACCACCTCAATTTCGTTTTGAAAAACAATCATTTGGGTGAAAAAGATCTTTTCGTGTTAAAAGTAGATACCGTGAGAATTCGTTGTACACTGAGAGATTTTTGCAATTTTTTCGTTCAACGTTCATCGTTCAACGTTCGAACGTTCATCGTTCGTCGTTCAACGTGCGAAGGTTCAAAAAACAATAATTTAGGTAAAAAAGATCGTTCGAAAATTTTGTTGGACCATCCGTTCAACGTTCATCGCGCTCTCTCTCGTTCTCGCTGACTCTGTCTTATCCTCTACTTTCGTTGAACTCTCTCTCTCTCTCTCTCTCTCTCTCTCTCTCTCTCTCTTGTAAAATAGCTGAGATGTGACGACATGGAAAATTTCGATGGTTGTCAAAAAATGAAAAATAACTTAAATAAATAATATTATTAGTAAAATGCGTGTTTTTCTCTCGCTCAGCCTTCGTTCTCGCTCTCCTACAACCCCACACGCCTGCCTTTCGCGCTCTCTCTCTTCCCTTCGTTAAACTCTCTCCGTCTTCGCTGTCGTATTCATCGTCGTATTTGTGTCGTATTTGCGTCGTCTTCGTCGTCGTCGTATTCGCCATCGCCTTCGTCGTCGTATTCATCGTCGTATTTGTTGTCGTCGTATTCGGTGTCGTATTCGTAAAATTTCGATGGTTTTTCAAAAAATGCGTAAATTTCGATGGTTGTCAAAAAATGAAAAATAAAATTTCGATGGTTTTCCAAAATATTTCTTTTATGAAAAATTTCGATGGTTTTTCAAAAAATCATATTAAAATTTATCTTATGCTCATCGTTGTCGTAAAATGCATGTTTTTCAAGCCTCCTACAACCCATTCTGTCTGCTAGCTCGTGCTCTCCGTTCGCTCATCGTTGCGTTCTCTCTCCTTTGTTCACGCTCCAGCTTGCCCGCTCATCAGCTTGCGCTCTCTCTCTCTCCCCACGCGCCCCGCATGCTCGTTTAACTCTCGTCCTCTAAAAGATCTTTCCTTGTTAAAAGTAACACATAAGATACCACAAGAATACGTTAAGATTTTTTCATTCACCGTTCGAACGTTCGAACGTTCATCGTTCGTCGTATAAAATGCGTAAATTTCGATTGTTCTAAAGAAAATTTCGATGGTTGTTAAAAAAATTTCGATGGTTTTTCATGCGTAAATTTCGATGGTTAAATTTCGATGGTTCTCAAATTTCGATGGTTGAAAAATTTCGATAATTGAAAAATTTCGATGGTTTTTCATGCGTAAATTTCGATGGTTCTCAAAAAATGAAATTTCGATGGTTGAAAAATTTCGATGGTTGTTAAAAAAATTTCGATGGTTTTTCATTCGTAAATTTCGATGGTTAATTTTCGATGGTTCTCAAATTTCGATGGTTAAAAAATGAAAAATTTCGATAGTTGTTAAAAAATGTGTGTTATTTAGGTTATTTAGGTTATTCGTAGGAGGAGAAAAATGCCGTTCTTCCGGGGGGGGGCAAAACCTGAGTATTGAGAGGGATCGAGCAGCGGGTAAATCGATTGACAACGCCATCTACCGGATTGGCAAATAACGCCATCCTACCGGATTGGCAGATAACGCTATCCGAGGCTGCTGTCGGTAAGGTAGAACACTCAATTGAGCGGGATCGAGCAGTGGGTAAATCGATTGACAACGCCATCTACCGGATTGGCAGATAACGCCATCTGAGAATGCCGTCGGTAAGGTAGAACACTCAATTGAGCGGGATCGAGCAGCGGGTAAATCGATTAGCAGATACACAAACTCACCGTTGGTCAAAGAGAAATCTACCTTACCGACCGGCTCAAGGCAGGTCACCGTGGCAAGTGGGCCAGAACCCGCCTCTCTAAAAACATAACCTCAAACCCACCTTAATATCCTTACGATCAATCTTCGAGACCCCTAAATAACCTAAATAACCGGCACTATCGATAACCTAAATAACCTGCACTGTCGGTAAGAGAGAGCTCAACCGTCGGTACAAGAGGGATCAGACACAAACCCACCGTTGGTCAAAGAGAAATCTACCTTACCGACCGTCGCAAGGCAGGTCACCGTGGTAAGTGGTCCAGAACTCTCCTTACTATACTACTAAGGTCTCTTTCTCAAACCTTATAAAACGGGGTTTGGTCTACAGTTCGGTGTGGAAGAAAAAAAAAAATTTGAACAAAAAATTGCCTAAACGAGCTCTCACAGATGTCGCGCGACTTAAGTATGGGCACGTTATAAAAACTCCACATTTTCGTGGTGTATTTATGAGAAAGGCCTTACCGAGGGGTGGACCGTATTATTGCGAATCAGCAATAATTAACCTTGATGATAAAGACGGCCCGGGCACACACTGGGTGGCCTATCGAAAAAATGGCAGTAAAGTAATTTGTTTCGACGTTTTGGAGATTTGCAACCGCCTCGAGATCTAATGGATTATCTCGGAGTTAACAATGAAATCAAATATAATCATAGAAGATATCAAGAATATGATACATATATATGCGGCCATTTGTGTTAAAATTTTTTATATAAAAGCCTGTAGAGCATGGGAAATTGAATCAGTTGGTAATGAACCGCCATGGTTGATTCATTAACGTTGAGTCTATCGGGCGCATCGTCGACATTGGAAACGCAATATTTTCCACCAATCGAACTTTCATCTGATAAGAACTATGTGCTTGGACTAGTGGAATTATTATCATTCAATTCCATTCCCAACATCGATATTGGAAAAAACAAATTTTACGTGGGTGCAGAAGTGATTGAATTACCAACTGGAAGTTATGAGATTGAAGATAGTGATACGTATTTGAAAAAAAAACTCGCATCCAAAGGGATTTCAATAAATATCACACCCAATAATAATACGCTGCGTAGTGCGATAAAGTGCAATCGAAACATTGATTTTAGGCCACATGATTCTATCGCTCGTCTATTGGGATTTACTCATCGCGAGTTATCATCTAACGCAGTACACAGTTCAGAATTACCCGTCCGCATTCTGAATATTAATGCATTGAGAATTGAGTGCAATATTACATCAGGGGCATACATTAACGAGCGAAAGGTTCACACCATACATGAATTTTTCCCAGCAGTACCACCGGGATATAAGATCATCGAGGTGCCATCTCACGTCATTTACCTTCCGGTCGCCGTGAAGATCATTGATCATTTACAATTACGCATAGTCGATCAAGATAACGAACCTATACATTTTCGTGGAGAAGTAATTACCGTGCGACTGCATATTAAGCAAGCGAGCAAGAAATTATAGGCATTGTGTTTCATGGTAAAAGTGATTCAGACTATAAAATACAGTCAGCATGCTGACGTATCATCAGTCATCATCGTGTCACCAAGACGCTAGCACGTCGCAACATTCAGTTCCTCAGAAGTCTAGGACTCCGAGTAGTTGGTGGAAAAAAGTAACGTGCACGATATTTTGCTGTTGCTATAATGGGAGACTCCCTGCGCGTGCGATCGCCCGTTGTATTCGACGAATCCGTAACACATTATGAGATTCATGCACATCAACCATATACTTCGTCAACGTTTAATAACAGCGATGAAATTCGCATATCCATTCAACATCAGGATTTGTGTCTTCTACCGTCGAAAAGTTCTATCCACATATGCGGGAAATTAACGAAAGCCGTTGGAACATCGGCCGTTGCATCAACGAAATTTGTAAATAATGCAATATTGCATTTATTTGAAGAAATTCGTTATGAGATCAATGCCAAAGAGATTGATAGATGCAAAAACGTTGGTTTCACCTCTCTCATGAAAGGTCATGTATCGCTGAGTCCGAGTCAAAGTTCGATCATTGAAAACGCGGGCTGGCTCGATGTGGAAGAAACGAAAAAATTGACGAATAACAATGGATACTTTGATGTATGCATACCACTCTCTATGATTCTTGGGTTCGCCGAGGATTATCGGAAAATAATTATCAATACGAAGCACGAGCTAATTCTCACAAGATCGAGAAACGATACGAATGCAATTATGCAAACAACTCAGGCTGATGGAAACTACGAAGAAATCAAGATTAATCTTATGAAAATTCCGTGGTTAATGCCATATGTGAGACTATCTGATAAGAGTAAGATACAATTACTCGGATATATTAAGAAGGATATAAGCATGAGTTATCGCACATGGGAATTATATGAATATTAGGGTGGGTCAAAAAAAAACTTTTTTTTTTTTTAATGTCACTCACGAAAACTAGTTCCTAGGTACCTCTACAAATTACTCACCAAGTATAAGCTCTCAATATTAATGGGAAGAACTGGCTCATCGTCGTTTTCCATTTTCAATTTAGTCTCATATAAAAATGGTCATATCTTATCACCAATAGATTGTTAAACTAGTTTCATCATAAATATTTATAGGAAATTGAACGCTCTACAAAAATGGTCTCTTATACTTTTTTCATTAATCGAACCATTTAAAAGATATTCAAGGTCAAAGATTGAAGAATTTATGAAAAAAATAACTTTTTTATTTGAATTTTGTAACTTACTGAAAAATAATTATTGTTAAATAGGTTTCAATTATTTCTGTAGGAAATTAAACGCTCTACAAAAAAGTTCTGTTGTGGTTAATCGATTACTCTAACCATTCAGAAGATATTCGCATCAGAATTCCAATGCTTACTGATTTTAATAGTTTTTTAATAAATATTTTTTTTAATCCATTTAATATCCGAATTTTGAGACAATTTGTGATCTATTTCAGAAAAAGAAAGTGTTTTATTTGAGAAATATCATCAAATATATCAACAGAAAAAAAATTCTATTTCACCATATTGGAATTCTAATGCGAATATCTTCTGAATGGTTAGAGTAATCGATTAACCACAACAGACCTTTTTTTTAGAGCGTTCAATTTCCTACAGAAATAATTGATACCCATTCGACAATAATTATTTTTCAGTAAGCTACAAAATTCAAGACAAAAAGTTATTTTTTTCATAATTTCTTCGATCTTTGACCTTGAATATCTTTCAAATGGTTCGATTAATGAAAAAAGTATAAGAGACCATTTTTGTAGAGCGTTCAATTTCCTATAAATATTCATGATGAAACTAGTTTAACAATCTATTGGTGATAAGATATGACCATTTTTATATGAGACTAAATTGAAAATGGAAAACGACGATGAGCCAGTTCTTCCCATCAATATTAAGAGCTTATACTTGGTGAGTGTTAGGTCCGGCGAACATTCTCGAATGCATAATCTCGAGAAACGCCGAACGTTCTTTTACTAAACACAATTCCAAGAAAAGGGGGCCATAAATGCATGCACGTGTACCAGTAAGGGATTAACGAAAAGCGGATGTCACGCGCAATCCCAAAATATTCGAGTCAGTCTTTTATCACCTGCGTGGTTTTGTCTACGCTTAGACGCGTTTCTTGGAAACACATAAAACACCCAATTCTGGGAAACAAGGACTGTAGGTGCATACGGTCGTAAAATGTAAAAACCCTTTACGCAGCACTACCCTATGTGTAGGCAAGTTTCTGAGAAACGTCGTTGAACATGGAATAACTAATAGGACCGCGGATGCCAGCTGCAGCCTGGGAACCAAAAGTAAAGATGGAGGGTAGGTCTCGAAATCCAGAATCTCATTCTGCCGAAAACGTATATATAGATATAGTGGCGCAGCTCGCTTCACGCGTTGTACCGCGTGAAGATGGTTTTCGGCCGAATGGGATTCGGGATTTCGAGACCTACCCGTGCAGCTGCATCTATTAACCGGTCGGTCCTTCCATGACAAGACCCTAAATTATTACCGTGCCATGCATCCCTGGCCCAAACCTTTAAGAGGTTTTTCTTTTTAACTCATTTCAAATTTTGATCTTACAAGGGGACCACATGACCATCGGATTTTTGTAATTTTTCATACTCATCGTACGTAAAGTTGACACCCCAAATATGAATATGCCGAAGCAGTTCGATGCCATATTCAGAAGTTTTCGAGAAAAACGACTTTAAAGTTTTGCGAGCCGCTTATGAGGATGAACGAAATTGCATCCAACGACTGGCCGAGCAGTCGAGCCGGCAGATAGTGAGACTAGTAATCGGAAGGTCCACAGTTCGATCCTTACCGTGGGAAATTTTTTTTTTTTCATTTTTTTTTTAAATTTCGAATTCCTACGTATTTGAAATATAAGATTCATAAAATATATGCTAATTAACATATTATCATTAACAAATTATTATTTTCTATGAAAATACCGTGAGAATTTTTTTTTTTTTAATTTCGAATACCTACGTATTTTAAATATAAAATTCATCAAATATATGCTCATTAACATGTTATCATTGACAAATTATCATTTTTTATGAAAATTGCACATGAGTTAATACAATTATTTGAAATGAATAAAAATAAAATTACAAATAAAGTTTTGGGAACGAAAATGAAAAAACCTGGGGTAGAAAATGAAAAAACCTGGCGTAGAAAATGAAATGCTTTTTATTGAAAGTTATCGAAGTTGTATTCATTTTTCGCATTCACACGAGCCACAGTGATAAGCGTCGTAAAAACGTCGTGAAACAATAATTTTCACGGCATCTAGCACACCGTATGAATGCTGCGTTTTTACAGGCAGCTGTGGATCCCTTCGCAGGTAGTTTGGTAGCTACGTTCTATTTCAATGAATTGTTAGCGTCAGGCTAGCCAAATAACTCTTCGTAAAGAGGAGCACTCTAATATTATTTTTCCGCTCCACCAACGTGCAATTTTCATAAAAAATGATAATTTGTTAATGATAACATGTTAATGAGCATATATTTGATGAATTTTATATTTAAAATACGTAGGTATTCGAAATTAAAAAAAAAAAATTCTCACGGTATTTTCATAGAAAATAATAATTTGTTAATGATAATATGTTAATTAGCATATATTTTATGAATCTTATATTTCAAATACGTAGGAATTCGAAATTTAAAAAAAAATGAAAAAAAAAAAATTTCCCACGGTAAGGATCGAACTGTGTACCTTCCGATTACTAGTCTCACTATCTGCCCGCTCGACTGCTCGGCCAGTTGTTAGATACAATTTCGTTCATCCTCATAAGCGGCTCGCAAAACTTTAAAGTCGTTTTTCTCGAAAACTTCTGAATATGGCATCGAACTGCTTCGGCATATTCATATTTGGGGTGTCAACTTTACGTACGATGAGTATGAAAAATTACAAAAATCCGATGGTCATGTGGTCCCCTTGTTAAGGAGAATAACGCCATCCCCACTCTCAAAAAGTAGTATATAAACCCACGGTTTCAACCCCAAATTGTCTGAGTTTTAACATGTAACTCGTCCACGTCGGTTGTCGTAACCGACTCTCGTGCCAGTTATTAACATCATTCGCGTTCACGTCGTTGGTCTCCGGGACCAGGAAGTATACAGTTCCGTTACGTTCGTCCGTGCGGAGTACTTCATCGTTTTTGTCCACCGTCGTCTATACGGTTTGGATTTAGTTTGTTTGAAGCCACCTGACTCCGTATAGTCAGGTATCGTTTCACGGTGCGAAGAGGTGTTGACCCTCGGCCGTTTAGTATTGTAAATTGCGGAGGTACGGCAACCTTAAGTGAGCCTAAGCCCATTTGACTACCGCAGGTAATAAATTTATAAAGTGAAACAAATAAATAAAGACGTACGACTTAAATTGGTTACCGAAGAACAAATAAATAATTTTGAATAAATAAATTGAACTGAAAAGGACCAAGAGAGTCCAGAGAAATAAATAAAGTTTTGAATTGTAATTGAAAAGGACCAAGAGAGTCCAGAGAAATAAATAAAGTTTGAATTGTAATTGAAAAGGACCAAGAGAGTCCAAAGAAATAAATAAAGTTTTGAATTGTAATTGAAAAGGACCAAGAGAGTCCAGAGAAATAAATAAAGTTTTGAATTGTAATTGAAAAGGACCAAGAGAGTCCAGAGAAATAAATAAAGTTTTGAATTGTAATTGAAAAGGACCAAGAGAGTCCAGAGAAATAAATAAAGTTTTGAATTGTAATTGAAAAGGACCAAGAGAGTCCAGAGAAATAAATAAAGTTTTGAATTGTAATTGAAAAGGACCAAGAGAGTCCAGAGAAATAAATAAAGTTTTGAATTGTATTTGAAAAGGACCAAGAGAGTCTAGAGAAATAAATAAACATTGAATAAATATTTTTATTTGAAAGGGAAATAAAGAAAATATGGTATTAGCCTCAATAAGCCGAATGGTCATATGTCTTTAAATTGTTTCCTATTAATCGCGTGAAATCTCGTAACAAGAAGTGAATTAGAACAGGCTATCGTTTTCATCTCGGTCGGCGCGAAGGTGTTTGTGAGTTGCAAGAGTGTCAACATCGGTTGTAACGCGGTAAAATTTGTAAAACAAATAGAGAACAATATAGACTGTGCTGTTGTGCCATAAGCTGTTGTGCCCCTTTTTCTTCAAACAACCCGACCCTTCGACAGTGGGTCACTGGAGTGACCGTTCGACGCAGCAGGGGCGCCAGCACCAGCATCTACAACTCAGGGCTACCCAAGGAACTCAAGACATCGCAAGGTAAGACTGTGTGTTTATTATTTCGGTTATGATAAAAGGCTTGGTCTACGTCCCCATGCATAGGGTGTATGCTCTGGCATAAAAGCGAGACCACCAGTTGTGTTGACATCCGAGTAAATACTTCATCGTATTTATCTTCAGGACGTAACAGTGAGTACTTTGTAGAGGTACCTAGGAACTAGTTTTCTTGAGTGACATTAAAAAAAAAAAAAAAGTTTTTTCTCGACCCACCCCAATGAATTTCCAATGCTTCCATCCACGATGAAACATATTTGGACCGTCAAAACATCCAATCAATTGAAAAAACCACGTTTTATCATTGTGGCCTTTCAAACGAATCGAAAAATCATGCAAGATGTAAATGCCAGTCGCTTCGATCATTGTAACATGACCAACGTGAAGCTCTTCCTTAACTCTCAATGCTATCCATACGGCAACCTCAATCTTGATCTTCATCGTAATCAATACGCACTGTTGTATGATATGTACGCGAACTTCCGCAAAGCCTACTACGACGGGGATATGGAACCCTTTCTCACGAAGCAAAATTTTCTCGATCATGCGCCACTTATTGTCATCGATTGTTCAAAACAAAATGATTCGCTCAAAGAAGCTCCGGTTGATGTTCATCTGGAGCTAGAGACAAAAACAAATTTCCCAGCAGGAACAACAGCATACTGTTTAATATTACATGATCGTATAATGGACTATAATCCTGTAAGCGGCGATGTGAGAAAGCGTATGTAATGCATTTGTTATTATAATCATATGTAATATTTTTTTTTTAATTGAATAAAAAATTTTTTTCAATATTTCTAAACATTGAAATTGTATGAGAATTTATTAATCCTTACCCCCCAACACAAATAGGATAACATACTATCGGAGATAATGTATCGATCGCCTTGAGTACTGGGTGAAAGATCGAGCAGTCGGTATTGAGCAGTGGGTAAAAGATCGAGCCCTGGGTATTGAGCAGTCGGTATTAGCAGTCGATTGATAATCGATACTTAGCTGTGGGGATCGATCAGTGGGTAAATTGGGTAGGTAAAGTCGAGCAGTGGGTAAATCGATATTTAGCAATTGATAAGGTAGATATCGAGGTAAAGTAGCATGACTTAGCAGAAAACGCCATCTATTCTATTGGTAAGGTAGAGAGACTTAGTAAATAGCATCATCTATATCGAGGTAAGCTTGTGGGACTTAGGTTATTTAGGTTAATTAACGCCATCTATCTGATCGGTAATGTAAAAAGACTTAACAGATAACGCCATCTATCGGACTCAGTCGGTACGGCAGATCAGAAATCTATAATCGATATTTGAGACAGTCGGTAAGGCAGGAATTCATTAACAAAACTACAATCGGGGAGCAGTCGGCAATGCAGAGAATCTACTTTATCGACATTGTGCTGGAACCGGCCTAGCCTATCTACTCCGAGGGTAATTATGGTAAAAAATAAAAACTCAATTTGTAGAAGAAAATCATTCAGCATCTAATAGAGTGGATTTATACGGTTCTTTTCCATGTATAAAAGTTTGAAATTGGTGCTACCGTGTAAAAGATACCTAAATATTCACTTCACAGCCAAGCGTTCTAACCTCAAAAATGACAGTTCGAAGTCTTTCGACCTTCTTTATACGAATTTTTCGTGTGACTAAGGCCTACAAATGGATTGAAAAGGTACTTATTCATATAATAACAAGTTATTTTCATATTTAAAGATGCCGAGGAAGTACACGCGGACAACCTCGACGACGAAGGTAGCGTACATGGCAACGAAACCACCGGAGGTTAAAGACGCATGGTGAAGAGAAAAGAGATAACGGTGAAAGCGATGGCTTCTTTGCTCGGGGTAGCAAGGACCACCGCCACAAAATATGTTCATGGCGCAACTAAGCCGGTTGGTAGAGGTCGTATTTTTTCTGTCGACGAGGAACGGATGTTCGAGGCACACTTAGTGCAACTATGTGAATACGGATTCCCGGTTACGAGGATTTTATATGATCGCCGTCTAATTTTAATCTCAATAAATTGAATTTCGAAAAATTTTCATGTTTTGCTTCCATTTTTTTGTAACTATTCCCCCAAAAATGGGTATTTTTCAATGATTTTTGTTCCATTCTACTCTAGGATAACCACGTTATCCTAGATCCATATGGTACACAGTAAAAAAGAATTTATTTATTAATTTTTATTCACGATCGCCAAACGTTGGTGGTAATTACCCCATCTGCGGGGTTATTATGGACACGGGTTCAAGTCGATGTAACGTCGCCAAAAAAAATCTTTTTAATGAAACTTATTACACACGTTAAGATGGATGTTTGCAAGATGCTAGTATTCTTTTTTTTTTTACCGCAAAAACTGATTTTAGACGAAGCGCGAAAGAGAAAAATTTGATTTTTTGACCGCAATAACCCCAATCGACGGTAACCAATTTGTTTTGTCCAATTTGAATTAATTAATTTGTTGTATTCTTTTTAGATTTATGAATTATTATTCATGCTTTCTATCAGATTACTTTTTTTTCGTTCGAATTTTTTTTGTGTTCGATTTTTATTCCGGCCGGGGGTCTTTTAAAATTTTTTTAATTTATTTTATTTCATACTTTTTAAAGATAATTCGATATAATTTTCTTCACGTCCGCCAATGATTGGAATCATTTAGCTCGAACAAGACGTCCACGTCACGAAACAATTTTCTCTACTAGTGTCATAATCTACTATTGTTTATCGAATCAATATCGTAAAACGTGACCACTGTATGGAAATTTGATGTGACAAGACTTTGAAAGTATCGACTAGCTGCGGCACATGCTGGTTGTCCTTGGGCGCAGTTGAGTACAGTCTCAGAGAAATGTCAGCGCACCATGTGATTGTTCAGCGCGGCTCCATGTAGCCATGACAAATTGTCAGCCCATCGTGGAGTCTTGAGGGCGGCTCAATAGAGCCTTGACCAAATCTCAGTGCATTATGGAGATTTTAAGCGCGGCTCTATGTAGCCTAGACCAAATGTCTGCGCATTGTACAGTTTTCGAGCGCGGCTCGACGTAGCCTTGACCAGATGTCAGCGCATTCCGCTCGTCTTTTCCAGTCATTACAAGTTTTGAATATGTCTTAAGCCAGTGAACATTGAATGAATGCTGCTTCGACAAGTGAACGTTGATTGAATGCTGCTTCGAAAAGGACCTGACTCATATAGGAAAAACAATGAAAACAAATATACATATTGTGCTTTCTGACAAATCGCTTTGTCTAGAGTTTTGTCGGTTGGACGATAAAGTAAAAAATTAAATCCGACAACAATTTTTTTCTTTTAAATTGCCAATTCCACCGAGGTAGACAATATCACTGGACATAACCACATCCTCTAGCTGAACATCTATATTAACGTTTTTTACAATCCTGATAACATTATCATACGTTGAATAAAAAAGAATGAACTCATTAAACAATATCGTTCGTACGTTAAATTAATCACTAAAAAAAAAGTTATTCCAAACACCGCTTAGATCCGTTAGATCCGTCCCTGTTTGGAAACACCGCTTAGATCTGTTAGATCCGCCCCTGTTTGAAAACACGGCTTAGATCCGTTAGATCCGCCCCTGTCGTCAAAGCAGACGACTCGACATCATAATGAGGTTAGGCTATGAAGAACGATGCGAGTATTGCCTAGCCAATCAGCGGGCTCGCTGGAGCTCTACTGTGGCCAGCATCGATATGGAAATTTCGAAAAAACGCGTTTTTTCAACATCTATTATCTTTACAAGTTCACATCCGATCATAAATATTATGATTCACATAGCATCTGTGTGACCAACGGAAGCGAGGTGCAAAAATTTGTTTGTAGAAGATTAGCCGTTTGAGCAAACATCCGTGAGGAAGGAACCGGTGTTTCGCGGGAACACGACGAAACACATAACTCCTGTTTTCAGCCGGGAGTTAAATATAAAGGGAAGTGAATTTGAATTCTATCATCAATTTCAATATATCACAATACATTATTATATGTCTTATTCTTCCCAAAATAAACATTTATTTTATAACTTTACACAAAACATTTAATTAAATATTTTCAACATATGTAACATAGATAATAAATGAAAATTTAGTATGCACATGGAAACCGCGTTCTGACTAATTCAATGTCGCATACGTAAGTATTATACTTGTACGTGAGCGCGTACACTAAAGCAAGGAAGGCGGTGTTGCAAAATAAAATACTATGTTACTCAAGTAGAAGACTAAAACTCTCTTACTCGCCGCGTACCGAAGGTACGTCCTTAAGGATATTACAACCTTCTCTCCTACGCGAGCCTCTCGGTATCAGTCAGCACTCGCACAATCTTCTAAGCTAGCACTTGGAGAAATCAGCGCAGATGTTGCTTTGAATGAATAATAAGCAGTAAAATGACAAAAGAAACGTATAATATTGTCCGGGAAATAACGAATGAAGACAGAGACGACTCAATTTATCCGAGTTATCATAAAATATTAGCTGCTAAATCTCGTTGTTACCCATAACTCAACTCACTCATCACTCATTACTCACTCTTCAATAACTACAACGAAAACAACCGCAGATATATCGGATCCATCTTAGACCGATTATGTTTTTTAATTAATAAAATACATTGTGTGTAATTAAACGAGCGTGCAGAGATCCTTGTCTCATTTTTAATTCATGTAATTGTTACATTCGACATGTATTTTGTATATGAATCAAAATAAACATTTACAGTTTCTAAAAAATCTATCTTCATTCTTTAATTTCGAATGTTAATTTAATATCAAATTTGTAATCATAGAGCCGTAAACCCTATGGTGCAAATTTTCGGACGCATAACGTAATTGATTTTTCAAAATGTCCGCCATTTCGGGCCTGACATTTAAAATTTTATAACTGTGATATCGAATTTGTAATCAGCGACCCCAAAAACCCAATAGTGGAAATTTTCGAACCGATAGCGTAATCATTTTTTCAAAATGTCCGCCGTTCCGAATTTTGGGTCCATTATTTTGAGTTTCGTAATTTTGATATCGAATTCGTAATCAGCGACCCCGGAAACTTCTGAGTACAGACTTACCCGAATCAAATACGTTTTTCGACTTTTGGCCAGCTTTTTGGGATTTCGGACCACTGTGCGCCAGTCGGCCGAGGCTCGGCTAACCGAGATTCGTATTCCGACGCTTACCGATAGTTCGCCCGAATGTCGGCTTCATCCGTTAGATCGGCGATTCCTACGTGGGTATATCTCGACAACCGCCAATGATAATTAAAAAGAACCGGGTAAGCTTTTTCTTTTGTTTCTACACAGTATATGCGATAAAAATAAGTACAATTATGTGGCACCGTTTGAACTATGATTAATTAACAATTAATCGACTGAACATTAAATATCTCAATAAACACCTATTTTATTTTCATTTTTTTTCTTTTTCTGAGCTCTTTGAATAGAAACAAAACGATTAAAACCATCCTCAACTAGGCTATTGGCTTAGTTTAGAAGTTACAGCTTTTTTTGTCATGATAAACACGTTGATTTTGATTCATTTCTAAGCGATAATTCATATTGTACTGTGAACTATTGGCCGATTGTCATAACGAACATTTATAACATGTATACTAGGGCGGCTTGAAAAAAAACTTTTTTTTTTCTTGAACCAAAATACACTCACGCCAAAGTATCTTCCATCAAGAGAATTGTGTCCAAAGATGAGCCCGATCGGACCATTTTTAGGGGTCGCGCAAGATTTTTCTAGTTTTCCCATTTGATTAACATGGGAAGGGCGTCAAGTTCCCATTCAAAAAATCGTAGCTCCGCCAATTTTATAGGTACGTTGATCTGGTTAGTTTCATTTGAAAGCGCTTGAAAAACTGCTTGAAATGACGTGCGGACCTTTGTGATCCAATTGCAACTTCCGTCGATAATTTTATTTTTCCATAAATATGTTGTTCTTTTCCGGTACAGACATACCGAGTGTCGCATTTTTATTTATACTTCAGGTTTCCACGAAAAAAAAGGGTCCAATCGAATAGAAGTTCAATTAGGGTTTGAAGGAGGACATCCGAAAAAATAAATTTTCCAAAACTTCCAAAATGGCAGCGCTATGGTAGACAACATATTGGTTTCAAATGGAAACCATGTGATTAAAAAATCTTAAAATAATCCTCGTTAATACTTACAACTTTTGTATGAGTCATTTTTGGCTCCGTAGAATTCCGCGCGGAATTAAGCCCGATCCGACTATTTTAAGGGGTCGCCTCGATTTTTTGAAGTTTACATTTGAATAACACGG